>VZRX01009778.1:234534-271365 GCA_013398075.1 Notiomystis cincta | reverse complement strand
CCGGCCGAGGAGGGAGCTTCCCGGTCGTACAGCAGTGTTTCCCAAACTGAGGGGCTGCGAGCGCGAACCCAGTAGATGATGAACGCCAAAAGAGATTGAATGGTGATCTGGAAAGGCACAGGTCTTTGTGAATTATTTGTGCCTCCTGTCTTTCAGTCGTAGTGCAGTAGTGCAGGCCAGGAGTATTAACTGAAGGGGTTGGGGTAAAGCTGTTGTAAAATAAATTACTCACAGTCTTTGAAAAATCTACTTTGTCATCAGTATTAATGCCCTTATGCAAGGTTTTTTGAGTGGTATTGTAATGCTTTAAAACCTCCCCGAAATGCTAGCACAGGTCACAGAAAATTCATCCATACATTCTTTCAGTGAGCCCACAGCTCACCTCTAAAAGAGCACACATAAAATGGGAGCTCTTCCTCTTGCAGACACAAGTTCTTGCCTCTCCTCTGTGTTTGCATATGACACTTTTGTTAAAGAAACAAGGTCATACGGCCTTCTGGACTCCCAGAATCTCCCCTGGAGCCAGCTCTTGGGATTTGGGCACAAATACCAACCTATCTAGGTACTGATCAAAAACTCGCTGTTTGTTTTGGCCTTGGTGAGGCAAAACTTAAGGGAGGATCTCCCTTCTTCACCCAAATGCTGGGAGAATGAACATAATATATTTAAACATTCAAATCCTGGCAAAGCAGTCCAGCTTTTAGCAGTACATGTTTCTGTGTTATTTTAGAGTGCCTGCAGATTAAGACAGACAAGGATTGGCATTGTTAACTTTTTTTTAAAGTGAGCAGCTGATTTTTTTTAGAGGACAGCCTAAATTAGGTGGAAGTTTTTGTAAGCCTACTTCTTAACAAAAAGCAAATTTGTGCTCAAGGGTAAGTTGTGTGTAGCTGCTTAAGTAAAAGAGCCAACAGCATTTTCAGTTACTTCGTAGGACCTGTAAATCATGCATTAGTGAAAGCTTCACAATGATTTTTCTAGTCACTCCAAATTAGCAACATGATATGTCATTTCACTGAGAGAGTTAAAACCAAACAATTTCTCACATCTATGCAACAAGAAGGGCTCCACCCATTGCCTACTCATCCAATAGTAGGTGGTCCTTACAAGTTACTAGTGCTTAGTAGCCAGTAGTACTTCCTATGTTAGGTTCTTTCAGCTTAAGAATTTTAATTTTGGAGTCTTTTCTACCTACATCTGCCTTTGCTTCTAAAGGCAGACTTGAGAATCTCCTTCTTAAATGCCTTTAATGTCATTCTGAAATTGTAATGCTAGGACATGCTTGATCTTTGAAAGGTCTTTTTTTGGACTTTTTTTTCTAATAATTGATGATGCTGACTGGCAAGTATGTTACCCCGAAAAAATTAAAGTTGACAGTTTGTTAAACAGAAGTAAAAAAAAAATCAATAAATCATCTGTAATTTCGCTGTACAATTTGAATTATAACTTGAGTATAGAAAAGCAAAGAGGAAAAATCCCTTCATCCTTGCTTATGTGTTTACAGCTTTTTACACAAGAGAAGTCTCTTGACTACACAATTCAGTGCTCTCACCTCCATATGAAGCAGAAACATTATTCTGTATTATTCCTCAATCTTGTATTGTCTTTTTTCTCTTTTCTTTTTCTACTCTGCCTCCTCTCATGTTTTGCTAGAGTTCTATGAAGCTGGTTTTCATTTTGTCTAAATAAGCAAACACTACTAGAATTGCTGTTGCATGGACTTCAGTGCTTTACGTGTAGAAGCTAAAGTAGAACCCCTTATTAATTTTGTTGGTAGATGAAAAATCATGTTCAGCAGCCTGAAAGCTATATGATTATTCTGCACAGGGTAGATAAGTCTAAGAAAGCTCTTGGTATTGTAATATGACCCTAAGTTACTGTCTTCTGTTAGAAGTGTTGAAAGGAAGTAGATGCATCCTTGAGATGCTGAGATGTGTGTTGATAGATTTTATTTGGACTTGATTTTAATAAGCTGATTTCTTTGCTAATTCATTTGCCTTGCTGACATTACCAGTTTTGTGTTTTAATGGGAAATTGTAACAGGCAAGCCAGTATATTATCTGAGTTGCTTATAACTGCACCATTGTTATAATTTCATTTAATTTTCTGCAATGGTTCCCCTCTTTTTTGAAGGTTAGCCAGGGAAAAAGTGACAATATGCTCTAAAATTGCAAGCCAACGTGGTTTTGAAGAAGTTGCATACTTGTCAGAAATGAAAGAACAATATTTCTTAACTAGGGAAGCATTGCAGCAAATTTTTTGCAGTTACTAGAGAATTACTAGAATAAAGTTTAGTGTTTAGTCAGGATCATGTCATGTAAAGGGTTTGATTTTGATTTTTTTTTTTTTCCTGGTGAAAAACTGTAATTCTGGAGATTGATCAAAAGTCAACCTTGGCTTATTTTTTAATTTCTGCACTTACTGAATTGCTTATACTTGTGAGTATGGATTTTATATGTAGTTCTGTTCTGTGCCTCATGTCATATCATAGCCCCATTGCCCCATGCCATTCGTGACAAGCATTTACCATCTTTTAAATGATGCAGCTGAAATGCTTCTGAGTTTGCACTGAAGTGCATTTTTTTGTTTTCTTCAACAATTTAAAATTTTTTGCTGTGTGATTAGTACTTACCTTTTCTATTCTTTGGATATTACCAGTATGACTTATGATGGGAATATTTAAATTTTTTTCTCCTTTTTTATCTCCTTTTTATCCTTCTTTATTTGCTTCTCTTCACCTTCCTTTCTCTTACCCTCTCTTTTATTAATAAGTAAATAAAGGGAAGCATGTCATCATAAATGCCATGGCAGATTTGGTGTTTTGAAATTGCTTTTTTTTTCTACTGTGGGTCCTGCAGTTGTATTCTAGGTTATATTTTGAAATTATTTGATGAAGTTTAGCAAATTAGTGTAGGTTTTAAATTAAAGTGATTGGTCCTTGTCCACACTGAGTGAATGTGTCAGCTAAATCAGCTATTCATTAAGAAGTTGTTTCAGGCTACTTTTAAGTAGTGATAGAGAGAGAGTACCTATATAGTGGTTCCTAAAAATAGACATCAGTTCTGAGGTTAGCCTATAAACTTTCACATCATAAAGAAAACTTTAAGAGAGAATAACTCTGAGATGTAACATGTTCACTTTGGAGTCTCTCTCATTAGTATAAGGCTCATGGGGTTTTTTACTTTTATTCCTGCTTCCTGTTCAAATGGAGTTGTTTAATCTTAATTATTTTACACACCACAGTAAAATCCAAAAGCTGAAGCTGTTCTCAACTAGTGGGTTACTCACGAGAAATTTCAGGGTGATTCTGGATACTTGACACAAGCACTTAGAACAGAATTTAGAGGTTTTCATGGTGCTTGAATTTCTGCTACTACATGGAGATGGGGGAAAAAAGGATGTTTGATTTAGTCACTTGCTTTTGGGCACCTGCAGCCAAGGGCTGGAGCGTGTTGTATGGGTTCCATATATGCATGAATGTTTCATATACTGCATGTAGGCTGATGTGTGTCGAGCCTGACAGACAGACCTGTAAAAGCAGATTTAGTGCTTCCTAAGGAGCTATACAAGATCTACTGAACATCTGCTATGTCATGTATGTTTGCTTGTTTCCAGTTGCTTGTAGTAACCAAACAGATTTAATTTTTACTGGGATAAAAATCTCTTCCCCTGATACAGAGGAATCCTGTTTTTCTCTCAGTTGTTTATTATCTTTGTAGTCATGCAGAGCTGTATTTCTCAAGTAAACATTTTCTCTGTGGCATGACCCTCAGTTATAAATGGTTTTGTATATAGTATGAAAAATTATTTACTGCTTTTCCCTCAAAATCCTGTGATAAGTACGAGTGGAAAAAGTTGCTGAGGTATCTCTAAAGGTATTTTACGAAATCTTTTCCTGTGTGTTCACTAAAACATTTCTCCTAACATGCCTGCTAAGGCTGTCGAGGCATAGAGAATCTCACAGAATTGTTGTTTGTCCTGTCACTAATTACCACATCACAGAAGCTGACAGAAACATTTCTAGGTGGAGTTTGATTCCTTAAAAGAAAGATTCGTTGGAACTTCGAAGAAATTGAACTTTTTCAAGGTTTTTCAGAAAATTAGGGAAAATTTACAGCACCCTGCCTGATGATAATAAGTAACCGAGGTAGCTAAGTGTTTTAGGCATTTAGACAGAACAGTTGTTCTGAACTCAGTTGCTTCATGGTCTCTTCATCTTGTTTTTCATGAAAAACCATGAGAGAGCTTAAGTTTTTCCTGATGTGAAACAGGAAACATTTTGAAATGGTGTCATTTTTCACAGGACAGGAAAAACTTTGTCTTTGAACTCTACACGATAAGTTAACAATTGTAACTCCTTTTTGTTAAATATAACTGGTTTACAGTAGAAATAAACCTAAGTTTTCAAGATATTAATTTGTGTTTTACCACTCGCATTAATTTTTTGGAAGAGGAAGACAGTTTGTAATACTGTTGAATTTTCTGGCATAGAAACTAAATTTTACTTAATTAAAATGAAAATTGATGTTAGTTTATGTCATGAGCTTTAAGGTATGATTGCCCTTACAGTTTGCCCACCAGTTTTGCAACAAGGCTTTCATTAGAAATCACATAAGATTTTACATTTTGGGGGATTTCATTACTGCTATCATTTAGTTAGCCTGTAAATTTGAAAATGCACTGCCTACAGCATGGGCTTGCACTCACTGAACAAAGAGGTGTATGTCACCTTTCCTGATCCATTGTTGCCCTGGCAGGGAAGATGGTGTTCCTCTTACAGGGGCAGCACAATAAAATCTGCACCTGTGCATCACCTACTTCTAAGTTTTGCTCCTGCGTTTACAAAAATTACCAAACCCAGTAGTTTCTGTGTACATATTCATCTCTGTGTTGGTTGTGTTAAGGTGCAGCACATAGTCCATCCCAGAAAGTCAGGTTTGGGGAAGAGGAGAGGACTGAAGTTTCCAGTAGAGTAGATCCAACACCTGGGGGCAGTAATTGCTTAAACTATCACATACATGCTGTTTGTGTGACAGCCATCAGAGATTTATAGCAGATCAGAGACACAAATCATTCTTCAGAGTGATCTAAACTGACCCCCAGTAGATGCTGAAATATCAGTCAGCTGGGGCCTCAGAGTCTGTTTTGTGTAAACAGATGGGTAGGAAGTTTATCTGAGAGCTCAGATGTAGAAATCCACATTTGGTCAAATAAATCCTTTCCATTTAAGTTGAAGGGAGGAACATTGATACTGAGATAGAGAAAATTAGATTCTTGCATTTGATTTTTAAAAAAATATTTTATTCTGAAATAGTTCAGATAACTCTTAAGAAATGTGAAGCAAATACTAGCCAGACATGAGAAAGAAAATATTAACTCTGCCTGGACTTTGTCCAAATTGAAGTTCATGTTCTGTATATAGACATGTAAAATTGGAAAACACAGGAGCCAGAAATACCTAATGTCTTTTGCAAGGAATGCTGAATATGCTTTTAGTAAGACAGATGTTCAGTAAGTTTATCTTGTATACAATGAAGATTATGAATGTCATAATATTTGCTGATATTCCTCATGTAATTATTTTTTCTTATCATTGCCACAGCATCCATACATTAGTAGTACAGCTAAATTTCAACTGACAATGTTAGTGAGGAAATTTTGTCAGGTATTCATAGGAATTTGATTTCAGCTTTAGCCTAGTGAAGTGTAGGACTGCTTTCCTCATTTACTGCTTAGCATGTTACAGAAGCTAGTTTACTGTTTCCAGTAAGTGAGAGGTGATCTTAAGAGACTGAAAATGAGATGGGTTCTTTTCATTCTGCAGTACATTACCATCAACAAACAAAAGAAAACTGAAAAATCTTTCTAGGCATTGCTGTGACCAGCAGCCAGTCATCTGAAGTAATCCAGCATTATCATAGACACTTGTTAATTGTGGGGATATGTTTCCCTTTTACAATGAACAATATTTATTAATTTTTATTAATAATTTTATTTTAATTGTGCAAATATTAACATGACAGTTTTGGTTTTGTCTTTTGTTGTTAGTCAATATGTTGAGGCTATTTTCTCTTCTGCCAGAGCCATCAAAATTCTGGTAGAGGAAAAAATGGGAAGGCAATGTGGTGTTAAATTAAAGTATGAAAGAATCAGTTTTTTTACATTTCTAAGTTATACCAGTATACAGGTAGCCAAACTTCAAACACTTAAACACTTGTGTGTGTTTTTGATGGGTTGGATTGAGGGTTTTTTTTATGGTTGTATTTGTTTTTGTTGTTGTTTCGGTTTTTCCAATTAGAGCTACCTTGAATTGAGAAAATTTTAGTTTCCCAGAAGGAAGTAATGGCAGTTCTAATTATCCTTTTTCTCTTTTTCTCTTTTTCTCAAGTGATTTTTTTTTAATGATTATTATTTTTTTTAATTTCTTTTTTTGGAGGAAATTGTTGCTTAAGATCTAAACCTGCATTGTATGTACCTAAAGACTTAAATGCACAGTGTCAGTTAACTTTTGGTATGCAAGGTCTTGTTTGGTGATGGATGAAGTATTCTGCACTTAGTTTTGAGATGGTCAGAGATGACTTCACTGTGTTTCTGAAGAGCACTAATGGAATTATGGAAAATAACAATTACAAATCTCTTCTCATGGGTGCAGATAGTACTTTTATAACTCTGTGTGACAACTTTTGTGTTGCTTGATAAAACAGAATTATTCAAATCAGTTGTTTTGGGTTTCATCCCATTCCAAAATAAAAAATACTGCCTTTAGTAGAACTGAGCTCTATTTCTTCTATATTACAGAAGGTTGTGTTTTCTTAAAATACCAATTGACATGATTTATTCTGTCAGAAGTTGAAGAAAAACTGCCTAATTAATTTTTTGTTTATTTTATAAGCATACCTTAAATGACAGTCCAATTTAACACTACAAATAAATGTCTTTTTAAAATAAAATAATTTTTTTTTAATGGGCTGGAAGAAAGCTGGATTTTTTTTTTTCTTAATAACAGATTGCCTGGAGAGAAGAATTATGGTGTAGATTTGTCCCACCGAGAATGGCAAATCTGGGCTTCTCATGCTGTTTTGGGAACCTCTGATAAGAACTTGTAAATAAATGTGGAACAAGGGGAGTTCTTACTAATTTTGTATTATTCTTCTCTATTAAAAATGTTTTTGGCTGTTGAAAGTTACGACTAACATTTGGTCTGCATTGCTGTTACCCACAATTAAAATTGTCTTCTAATTAGGATCATTTAAAAATAACTTCTACATGCCTGACCTGTTCTCTCTGTGACAGTATTCAGCAACTGCTGATTACTCTGTGGTTGAGTTCAGGGTTATGACTTGGCTATTCTGTGGGTAATATTAATGTGGATGGAAATTATAGAAGGATTCATCTGTTCTAGGTAAGTAGCATAGAATTTTTGTCCCTGTAAAGTCTGTGTTATGAAAAATAAGTCAGTCATTTGTTCACTTATAGAATTCTAGGAAGCAGTGGGCTTTGACCTTTTTTGGATTTAAAGGAATAGTTAATTTTCAAGGTGAAGATTTGGTTATTTATTTATTTTCTAGGTAATTCTGAATAAAATAGAGCAAGCATTAAATAATTTTAAAATAGCATGAGTACAGTGGTTTGAGAGGTGTGTGAAACTCCTGGTATGAGCTAGTTTTGGCAGTCACACTTCTCAGCTGGACAGTGGCCTATCTGCCACCTTGATGGAGATCTCAGGCCTATGAAGATCTCCAAAGGTTCAGTGCTCAAAAGAGGTTTTAAATTGCATAAAAGGTAATTTTTAAGTGTAGAGTAGAAGTGTTTAGTGCTTGCTGCTTTATGTTATGGTATAGTCATGAGTATGAAAAGTTTAATACAAAAAAATCAAGTATTAACTTTAAGATGTGATCAAAGATTCAAGATAGTTTTTTCTATTCTATTAGATTAGCCTACCACAAACTGCTATTTTATTTACAGTGTCACTGATTGCTTAATAGAAGACTTTATGTATCTTATTTCTCTAATAATTACTAGTTTTGTCATGAAACCTTCCTGCATATTTTACTGCCTATTTGGTTACATAAGCAAAAATTTATTGATTCATAAATAAATGTTAATTCCATATTTGCACCTGGATTATTGCTTGGAAAATTAGTACACAGTGGATTATAATGTATTGATTGAAAAATCTTAATGCATGACTTTTCTGTGTTCTATATTGGAAATTGAATGCTACAAGACTAATTGTAGTCACTATCACAAAATCTCAGCAGATGGGAGGACTGTTTGCATTTTCAACTCAGTATTGGAGCATGATTCTGGATTTAAAGTTCCCATATCTGGTGTGCCTGTGTCTTCTCAAAGCTCACTATGTTAAAGTATGGGGGGAGAAAAAACCACAGCAAAACAATGCATTGCCATGCTACTTGCTCAAAGGAAATGAGATGCCAGACCCTTTGCAGGGCCCTGCACAATGGTGCCAGTGCCTTAAGATGACCTATTATCTGCAGTTGTTTGGAGCTTTGGAGCTGCATGAGAAAGGGCAGACAAATGGGCATCATATCAAAATCAGTATTGACAGTGGGTCAGCAGCAGATGCTTAGACAAGAATAAATGAAAAATGCTGCTGGACTGTCACTGTCTATTTGCTTACCATTGTGTCTTTCAGTGATTTTGTGGTCTAGGATCCCTTGATTTAGACATCTCATTTGTGAATATGGAGTTTGTCATGAATTTTCTTCCCACAGTTTGCCCAGCTGCATGAACTTCATGAACTTTAAGCTTAGTTGTACATTTTATGAGGAAATAACTTTATTTTTCTTTTAAGCTGCTTCTTCTGAATGTCTCATATTCTTGGAACAGCCAGAAGTTGTTCCATATTTACCTTCTCTCTGTCAATTGTTTATCTTGTGGAAGTTTGTCCTCTCCTTGTTTCATCTGCTTTCTTCGTTCTTCTATTTCACTGCTCCTCATACAAAAGTAGGGCTGTATCTGTCCCATGTAGGCAACTTCTATATCTCTGAATTGGTAAATGAAAATAAACCAGAAGTGCCCACAGAATTGACTCAATATAGGATGTATGACGGAATTACGTTGTGATGAATTTTTCACTTTTGTTCTGCATCTCTCTCCTCATGGTCTATATAATTCAGTTTTATTTTCTTGTCAGCTCAGAGCCAAGAAGCTGTTACTGTTATATGCAGCTCTGTTGTAACCCACAGTTCATGTCCCAGTGTACTGGTAGTCAGCTCTGGGTCTGTTGCTATATATCTCAATTCAAGATCCCTTATCTGTGCATGCCTTTAACCCTCATCTGACTTCCAGGGAGAGGTGCAAATCTATGCCTTGTTCAGAAGGAAATCTGAGCACCTGCTATGAGAGCAGGATTCGGTGTTAAAAGGCGTCACTACTTTGCTGTTACTAAGGGAAGGATAGTTAAGAACATCTGGTCTTTGCATATTGCCTCTTTCCCATCTGTCTTATTTCTTAAGTTTTAAGGAAAAGGAGTATTTGGAAATAGAATAATTGCTTCAGGATAGACCAGATGAAGTAAATAAAAGAACAGTAATAAACTTCTGATTTTGTGGTTTTGATATTTTTATTTAGTAAGCGTTCATTCATTTACTTTTTACCTTTCTAATCGGCCATAGATATTCAAACAAATCTTTAGCAACTGTAAGTCACTGAAGCATTTCCGAGTTGTCTGGAGCATGCAGTAAGATTGAGAGTATTGTTTCAGAGAAACTACAACACTTTATCCAACTTGCACCAGAATTAATTTGCCTTTGAGAATCTCTTTGAACTTTGCTAGTGCTTTGTGGCTTGGTGCTGTGTAAGTTGTGCACTATGACACAAGAAGTACAGCTTGCTAGGAGTCGTGTTTGTTTTGCCCCCTGTGCTGGTAGGCCATGTTGATGCCATTTTCCACTGTCTTTTGTCAGTAGGGTATGTTCTGTTCTGCATGTTTGTTTCTACAGAAGGCTCTCCTGAAAGCTCTGGGAAAGGAAAAGTGCTGCACAGGTTTTAGCAGAAACCCCTGTGGGGAGCTGCGTGCAACTTAAGTGTTTTCTCTGCCCTGGTGGTCAGCTGGTGACCTTACTGGTACCATTTCTTATAAAGCATACCTCTCTAAATTTGGATCATTTGGAAAATAAGGAGGGATGCCATTCAGTATTATACCCCTTTTTTTTTTTTTTTGTCCAGTTTAATAACTTTCTCATATATGCTTGCTGAATAGCAAGTAGAATACATTAATTCCTTGCACAGCTTCCCCATTTTGATAACATTAAATTGTGGCCACTCCCTTCCCTTCCATCTCAACTGCCATCTCTGAAAAGGGAGTATAAACACCTAATTTTAAACATGACTCACTTTGATGTTATAAGTGTGCTAGATGCTTATTTCTGAAAATTGCTATGACATCCCTAAACCAAACCTAAGTAGGGAGTAAACCTGAATGGTTGATTTAAATCTTTTAAGTATACATCTATACTTGTGCATCAGGGCCAGTCTTTTTATAAGTGGAGGACAAATGAGGTGAGGATTGTTGCTGCTTTGCACAGGAGGGAAAAACCAAAAATGTTGTCCCTGGGAAAAATCCTTGATTTACTGCTAATTAAAATAAAGTACATCAAAGAAATTGCCATAAGTGTGTTAGAAACAGAAGTCTCTTACTGGTGTGAGCACAGGTCATGCTGTAAGCTACTTTCAGGCTTTAACAGATATTAATTGTTAGCTTATGGCTGATATACTTTTAAAGTATTTCCTTCTCATATAAAGGTGCTACAAGATGGAACCGTGTTGTGAAAAGTGTGTTGTTTGAGTTAAAGCTTAAAATACAGCTGTGTTCTTGAAACTTGAAACTTATTTTTAGCTGTTTTAGCCTGTAAGTTCAAAATTAGTACATATTTTTTATTCTGCAGAATGACATATATTCTAGATGTGTGCACACATTTGTGATTAAGAAACACGAAAGAAATCAGTTAACATCATACCAGGAAAGCATACCTTTCTTAGGGCAAAAATATCCTTTCAATAAGGTACACCAAGGGTTTGCATGCTGTAGAGGAATTGGGGCTAGCCATGACTAGCATTTATCTTGTTTTTGTTTAGAAGTACATTATGTAAAGCAGGCTAGGAGAAATAGATACTTAGGAGCAAAGAAGGAAAATCATCGAGCTTAATTACTTTGAAGTGCCAGAACTTAACCTGCAAGACTTCTTCTCCGCAAGGTGAGGGGTGTGGAAATAAATCTGTCCCTGGAGATCAGCAGAGGAGCTTGTCTGAGATTTCCTCATCATAGTTGGTTGAATTCTTCAGTACTATCCCCTAGAAACTAATTTACTGTGACTGGCTAGATTAGACAGCAGTCAATGAGGGTTTGAATTCCTTTTTCTTTTCCAGTATACCCAAAGAAATCTATATTGTGGGTTAAACTTTCATGGCTTTTTCATGTGATGTCATCCACAGCATTTGCCATGGATGTGAATGCTAGTAGAAACCTTTAAATCTTTCATTTCTGAAATGTTTGTCATGTTAATGCTCATGCACAGAAACTGAAAGCAAAATTTCCCAGGGATTTTAATTTCACAGAACAAACTGAACAAAATCCGTGTACTGGTATTTCTAGTTTCTCAAGTACCCAACAGCCCCTTCCTGCTCCAAAACCTAGAATTTTGTGTTTATGACTAGAGAAAGGGAAACTTGTTTTTGTTATGTGCAGGCAAGGTAATCTCTTGGTGCATTATGTAACTTTTTAACTGAATGGGGATTTTGGCATGGAGATAATGAGAGACTTTGTATCTGATGTGCAATTTTTTTGTTTTGTTTTGTTTAGTGGGAGACTTTGATAAGATCTGGCGTGAGCACTGTGAGGATGAGGAAACTCTGTGTGAATATGCTGTGGCAATGAAAAACCTTGCAGATAATCACTGGGCAAAAACTTGTGAAGGGGAAGGCCGAATTGAATGGTGTTGCAGGTAAATAATGTTTTGAAACATTCAATTGCATGCTTCTACTTGAAATTATTTATAATACAAAGCTTAATTGTTTGTTACTTTTTGCTGATATTTAGCATTTGTCCTATAGCATACTAATAATTTACTGCTTTCTTAAATACCTTCTCAGTGTTCCAGCATACTAAGGAAATAGCTTATGAAGTGTTTTGTTATTAGGCGATCTTTTTTTGAAGTATTTTCAACAAACACTTTTTTTTTCTCAATTACTGAAGCTGTTTGCAAATAAACCTATGAAGTAATTTTCCATGCTTTTGAACCTAAACTGAATAAATGCAGTAAGTTTAACTCAAGTTTAATTTTCAGGGGTTTGGTATACTATGTACATATAATAGTATAGTGTTTGATCTCTAAATGCAGATCTCTGGTGCCTAATTTTTAATTCTTAATCTCCTGTGACAGACTTTATCCCTGTGAAACTTGTTTTAAATGTATGTAAAACTCTAAAATTCCTGTTAGTATAAACATTTAGTTTTTGTTGGGCTATCTGAACTGTAAAGTCATGAAATGAGGAGCTAAACTATTTCAGTCCCTGAGGAAAATAAATTCTAAAAGGAGGAGAAATGTTGGTCACCCTGCATACAGTTGGCATCTAAGACATACTGTGGAATCTGTACAGCAGAATAAAACAAAATGCTGTTGAGATTTAAATGGGAAGAGAGTTTATCAGTGGTCTTGCCATTGGGAAGGGAATGACTTCAGAAAACCAAAAAGTATCTTGTGTGCCAGTTTGTAGGTCCTGCAGGTGAGTGTTGCAAGGTGCTGGGCAAAAGGCAGCAAAGAACAGTAAGATGTGGTATTGTTAAATTTAAATTCTCTTGAGCCCATAAAACAAAAAAGAGAAGAGAGAATTTATTGTGAAACAGTTGGTTTTGGTGGCAACTTGAGCTGTTCTGTGGCTTCTGGAAATGGAGCAAGTAATAACAAGCTGGGGTTTTTTCCCTAGCATAAACTCTTAAATATTTGAAAACCATTCTTTTACTTACCAATGTTTTATCCTTTAGTTTAGAAAAAAATCCATCACAGTTAAGTGTTTCTTTATGGAAGCCTTTCTGGACGTGCTTTGTGTATCTTTATCCCAATTACATGAGAGGTGTTTCAGTTATAAAGAACTAATCCAAATAATGGACAGAGCATGTCAATGGCTTTGTCATGGATAAATAAAATAAAGAGATTTTATTGAGGTTGTAGTAGACTCTTGTTTATGCTATTGATCTTGTTTGGTAGTCAACAAAATTTGATATTTTTTTGGTTTTGGGTCTTGTCATTTGGGTTTTCTTGTTGGTTTTGTTCATATGATTGTGTGCTTGTTTTGTTTTTTGGTAATTGGCATAGCACTGACTTTCACTCCTTTGTGATCCCCAGCTGCCTATTTGTGTGTTACAGGCTTCCTGTGTTGCTGGTTGTTTACTTGTATTTGTGCTATTCATTACTTCTGTAGAAATGCTGATACTTATGTTTCTCTTTACTGCATTACACTCCCTTGAATCATTCTGAATTCTAATACTGCGATTTCTTACAGCATCTTCCTCCCACCCTGCCCTGGTTTGGCATCATTCTCAGATCACTTATAAGGAACTGAAACTGACTGTTCCACAGTTCAGGTTATCTGTGAAAAAAACAGTTGTACTGGACCCAAGGCAGATTCCATGGAACATTGCTTGATATTTTCTTACAATTTGATTGTCAACTAATATGTGAAACATTTTCAATAGAGCTGTGTGTTCTTACTTTAATTTCAGCTAAGCAGTAATCCCTTAGTTTGTGGCAAGTTTGTCTGTTACTCTGTAGGACAGGATAATGTTTCTTATGAACAGGGAAGGACAATTGATGACTTGTATATTGACGGTTTTGGGCTCCCACTTGGTTTCTGTTATAGATCACTGACAAAGTAAACATTGAAGTAAATGTCCAGTTTGGGCTTTGCAGCCTGAGCTCATATTAAGAAGAGAATCCACCCACTAAGAGACACTAAAATGCTTTGTCTTGGTATAAAGCTTCAGATAATACTCATAGCTTTTCAGTTTGCAAAGTCAAGGAGTTTTTACATTAGTAGAAAAAGAGAGAGTACTTTTCAGTTCTGTGTGTCTCAGATTATACCGAGGCCTGGATTGCTAAATACCAGAACGAATCAAATGGACTTTGTGTTCTGCAGTTGTTTTGTTCCTTCTCACGGGGCCAAGAGGTTTGCCAGACAGGTGGCAGGTCCCATTGTTGTTTCTCCTCCTTGTGCCTGGGTGCAGAACTGCATGCAAAAAAACTTGCATGGGACTTAAGTCAAAGCTTTTGCTCAATACTTATTACTATGTTACCATGACAGCAGGAGGGTAGCTGTTTCATATTAGATGAAGTTTAATTTGTGAGTGGAATGCAGAAAATAGTTTGGAACCACTAATGTATCCCTCCTGAAGAAAAGAGACAGACTGAATTTTGTTTTAATTTGAAGGAAAATCTTTTCAGCGATCTGAAACTGAGTTGGTTTTTTCCATTAGTTAAAAGGAAAAAAAAAAGGTACAAAAGACTTTGTGGGTTTATTGTTCTTTCCTTCATTTTCTTTGTATTCTCCTAGGATCTGATAAAATAAATCAGACAGTGTAGAATAACCACTAGAGTAGCTATGTGTACTTCTCAGGATCAAGAATAACAATTTTGTTTTTCTTTCAGAAGTCTTTCTAGCTATTTAGTTAAGACACTGGAAAAATTCTGACATTAATTCTTAAACCGGACGACATAAAACTTACTGTTTTACTTTTTCATTAGTGTTGATTTAAAGAACATGTATCCAGACTCTAGAAACTGTAAAAGATGGAAAGCAGTACATGATAGACTGTGCTGGTGGCCATATCCTGAGTTGTATAGGGCCAATTTTGTTTATTGTTTCAGGGAAACATTACAGAACTGTTAACTGGGGAGAGGGATGGGGAAGAGGGATTAAAACTTCGTCCACTTTCAGATCCAGGGTAATGATCCCCTGAGTGGCGGTGTAAAAAGCCTGGGCAACCCTCAGCTCTTCCCTTCCTTCCCTTCCTTCCCTTCCTTCCCTTCCTTCCCTTCCTTCCCTTCCTCCCCTTCCTCCCCTTCCTCCCCTTCCTCCCCTTCCTCCCCTTCCTCCCCTTCCTCCCCTTCCTCCCCTTCCTTCCCTCCGTATTTAGAGAATGAAATGCAAGTAGTAAGTGGTCTTTGCAAATTAACACTTCTATTTCTCTTTCATTTATATTACAACACAAAACTTTAAAAAAAAAAACAGGGTAAGATGGTCTTTGCTCTGAATAATTGTTGTAACTCTTTAATTTTTACTGGCATAGAAAGGCTGGAGAACCTTTGTATGAACAATGAATGCCAGCCTGTTCTGATTCTAGTTAAACAGAGTAAGCCAGACCAGCAGGTTTGCTTCTTTCTGTTGCTTTTGCCTCAGTGTTAAGACTTGTATTGACTTGACTGTTTTTTTAAAGAACAAAAACTAAAATCTGCTCTTCTAATTATCATGACAAAACACTAGACCTGTATTTTTTTTAAAAGTCTTTTGACTGTTTAATGAGCAAAGAAATACAGTTCTGTTGAAATAATGACAGTGAGTACATAACTGCTTGGAAAAATCTGCAGAGAACAGATGTGAGAAGCTTATCTTAAAAATGTGATTTACGGAGAAGGATTCTGTCAAGAGTTTGTCCCTGTATCCATAACTAATCAATGCTTTCATTAGCAGTCTGCTGGAGTGAAGTGTGTGTATTAAATTTGGAAATGAGACCAAAGAGAGGAATAGTCACTCTGAGAGCAAAATTAAAATTAATACAGTTGTAAACTGTACTAAACATCATCAAGTATATTAACTATCAGCTGTACAAGTAAAGGCCAGGGAATAATTGATTGTGTCAGTTTCTCAAAAGTCCCTTTGGATTCTGAAGCAGGCCATGAGCTGAAAATGGAGTGGTCATGGAATGCTTTTGCAGTAGAGGCAAATATCATACTTGAGTGTGTTAATGAGATTGTCCACAAGATATGTAAAGTACTACTCTGTTTAGCATTGCTCTTAGGCAAAATGTCACTTTGGCCACTGCATTTGAAAAATAAACAGCAGCTCAACTCCAAGAAACATAAATTATCAAAAACCTTTTATATCCTTCCACAAAAGCTTTGGTGTTCTTTTCTAGAAACTGGAGCTGTCTAGTCAAAAAAAGAGAAGGCTAAGTAATCTATTAGAGGATCTTGGAGAATAACAGATCTCTGCTAGAATTGGAAAGCTGATCCTGTTTAATTGGAAGATCGAATGAATGTTTGCAAGTCCCTTCAACACCGTTTTGCAGGGTTTTTTGATGAATACAATTAGTCAAACAATTCACTGCAAGGAGAATGGAATTGAGGAAGGTGGCAGAAACAGCAGGAGGGAAACGGTTTAAAATGGGAAAGGACAATGTTCAGTGTTCACATTTATATGGCAGTCTTTTTTTTTTGCTGTTAAACACGTTGTTTGCTGATGATACTAAATTGTGAGGATCTGTTAACTCCTTTGAAGGCAGACAGGCTCTCCAGAGAAACCTCAACAAATTAGAGGGCTTGGCAATCTCCAGCTCTGTGAATTTTAACAAAGACAAATGCCAGATTCTGCACCTGGGATGGGGCAGCCCTGGATGTGTGGATGGACTGGGGAATAAAATACTGGAAAATAGTGCTGGGGAAAGGGACCTGGGGATCCTGGTCAATGGAAAGTTATATCTGAGTCAGCAGTGCCTTGGCAGTCAGGAGAGCCAACCATGGCCTGAGGGGCATCAGGCACAGCATCACAGCCGGGCAAGGGAGGGGACTGTCCTGCTCTGCACTGGGGTGGCCTCACCTTGAGTGCTGGGGGCAGTTCTGGGTGCCACAGTGTAAGAAAGATATAAAGCTATGAGAGAGTGTCCAAAGGAGGCAGCAAAGATGGTGAAGGGCCTTGAGGAGAAGCCGTGTGAGGAGTGGCTGAGGGCACTTGGTCTGTTCAGCCTGGAGGAGACTGAGAAGAGACCTCATTGCAGTTAAAACTTCCTTGTTAGGGGAAGAGGAGGGGCAGACACTGATCTCTGTGGCAAACAGATGACAGGACCCAAGGGAATGGTCTGAAGTTGTGTCAGGGGAGGTTTAGGGTAAGTATTAGAAAAAAGTTCTCCACCCAGAGGGTGATTGGGCACTGGAACAGACTCCTCAGGGAAGTGGAACAGACTCCTCACCAAGCCTGACAGGGTTCAAGAAGTGTTTGAACAATACTTGTGTGCACATGGTGTGACTCTTGGAGCTGTTCTCTGCAGGGCCAGGAATTGAACTTCAGTGACCATGATGGATCCCTTCCAACTCAGGATATTCTATGATTCTATGACTACTTTGTTCTGACAAGAGCATCATTTGTTTGTTGAACACTAGAGGTATTTAGAGCAATGATCATATGATAACTGCTGACTATTTTCAAGTTCTTTGAATCCTCTGGCAGTAAGAGATATTGCCTCCAGAAACTGGCTTGGGGTAGCCACAGCACAAGAAAAACATATGATAGCAGATCTAGTTGCGTTTCTCAAAACAAAAATGTCTCAACCCCCTAGAAGTGAGACCGAATATCAAAAACAAAGTGGAAAAAATGTATTATATGAATGTATCTTGACTTGAAGTTTAAAAAAATGTAATTATGCTGATAAAAAATTACAATGCTTTACACTGAGAAATCTGGTGTTCTCACCTATGCTGAACACTCTTATTTCCTTAACCTGAAGCTGGGTGTACATGACAATCACAAAATATTTTTAGTCCAAAGGAAACTTGACTGCTCTTCTAGGTATGTGTAATGTGTACAAGGGCAATTGATACTTTTCCCTCCCTTCATTTTGGAAGTTGGGAGGTGGATGGGTTAAACCTGTAGAAGCATTTGCAGTTATTTTTTTTTTCAGACTAGCAGCTCTGAGAGTGAACATAAACTTGTTCCTCAATGTGTGGAAGGAGGGCAGATACGTTTTGAAGCAGAAACCATGATGAGAAGTCCAGACATTCCTTCAGCTCTGAAGGGAAGCTTGTTATTTCTCTGTACCATCACTGAAAGCCATCTTCAGTATAGGTTTTGGTTAGTAAATATTCTAAGGAACATGAGTCAAGCTTACCTTTTCCTCATTATAAAGCACAAGGAAAGAGTCAGGCAATAAAACTGGGTGCTTGAAATCCTCAAGCATTGATTACAGTTATCAGAAACTGCTTTTTGCCATGCTAAAAGTTGACCACACCAGCTTTAATTTAGTTTTTCATTATTACTTGAGGAGAAGAATTAATTAACAATTCTGTTATGGCTTTTAAATTTCATATAGTGTTTCTTGGCAATATCCCATTCTTTTTTTTTTTTTCATTTTATATTCTATTGAAACTTGTTGATTTAGCCACTCTTTTTGAAAACAAAGCTTCTCTTTTATTGCTGGAGAGTATTAACAAAATCTCATGTATTCATATTGGCTTTTTCTGAGACTTCCTTTACTTGTCCAAACCAAATGGCAGACAGAGCAGGGGAGTCAACTGGAACAGGTTATTTACCGTTTGAGATTTGAAGTATGGAAATTAAGTTTCACTGAGGAAATACAAAGATTTGATTTTTTAATTTCTTTTTTAAAGCAAAGACATGAACCTCACACTTCACCCTGAAACGTAACCTGTCTCTCATCTAGGAAACTGAAACAATTAAGACCTGAAATATTTATTTCACAGTTTATGTGAACTGTAGTAAGTGTCAGCTCAGATAGCATATATACTGCACAAGCAAGTATGTTAATTGTAGAGCTAATACTGTGTCATCAGAGACTGAATGTTTAACTGTTGGTTAAAATTAGAGTTATGTCAGTTTTTAGAATTATAAAATAGATTCCTTAATTTTCACTTTGTAGATAATTGAGATGCTCTGTTCCTTACTTGAGACAGTTGTTAAATACAGAGTCTTCTATAACTGCATACTCAAAACCAGAGTGATCCGTGATGGCTTTTAATGGCTGTGAAGTTAAACATTGGTTACATCAGCAAGTCACCGTGATGTAAACTACAGAGCCCATTCTCTCTGCTAACTGCCCACATGCTCGCTGTTACCCCACAGGAGGTGTGAGGGTCACTTCTACAGGGGGAGTACATAGAGGACTCCTCTGAGAGCTTGGGAGACAAAAGGGCAACATGTGGTAATCGTGCCAGAATGACTGTGGCATCAGAAAAGCGTAAAGGGGAGATAACCCGCAGTGGCTATGGAGTGCAGTATCATCTGAGGTTTCTTTGTTTGGATTGGGTGGATTTGGCAGGAGTTTTTGGTGCCTTGTGGTACTGCACCAGGATGCAGAGCTGGGATCTGAATGTGAAGAATGTTATCCATTCTTGGGCCTTCTGTGGCAATGGCCAGTTGTCCACCAGGGAAAACAAGGCAGTAGGAGATGCTTCTCCTTGTGGTTGACTTTGATAGTGTCTTATGTGCAAATGAGGAAGGTCTGTTATGAAGATTATTGAATTCTGAGAACTCAGTTGACATGATGGGGTAGAAGGATGGAAAAAGTACTCATTTGCATCAGTACTAAGAATGAGGAAGAAATGGCTTCTCAGTGACAAGAGGAATTTGCACTCTACAAGCAGGTGGTTCTCCTGTGCTAGTTAAGTGTTAAGCTGGGTAGCCTAGTGGCTTCTAGGGAATGAAAAGGTTGATAACATGAGTAGGTGAGAAAAAATGGAGCACGTTCCTCCAAGGTTGTAAATTCTCTCGTGTCTTGCATGTCAGTGCAACACTGCTTAAACTGCCATTGATTCTGGATGCTTTAAGATATGTAATGAGAAAAAAAGACCTACAATAAAAATAAGAGACTGCAGGGTACTAACAAAGTGGTGTGGTAGCTAAAAAACAGACAGAAAAGATTTTTCTTTCATATCTTTGACTAATTGATACACAGAACTAAATACTTCTAAATTGATCACTTGCTTATAAATAAATAATACAATGTGTAAAATACACTAATTAGCATACCAGCAGTAATGCAAGTGGTTTTTTCTGGGGTTCTCATTTGTTTGTTGATCTTTTTTAAATCTCTTTTCTACTAAGTTAAGTGACTGGCTCCTTATACTTAGTTAATTTTAGAATTGTTGTCTTTCCATACATGCAGTCTCTAATGGATGGAGTTGTTATAATTTTGCTGTCAGTATGTCTTGGAGTAAAGTTATTTCTGTCTGTACTTGTTTGTGTATGTTTCCATCTAAGAAACTCAGTGCCACTCCAATGACTTTTTTATCATTGTCCTTCACATCTTATATAATGAAGGGGCTGGATATATTTGATGCCTAAAATATCACCAAACCCTTAGATAAGCCCTGTGTATTCCAAGTCCTTGTCACTATTTGTGATTTAAATGCACCATTATATCAGCATGTACATCCTTAAATCTGTGATGTGAAGTGTCATTATCTTGTTCCTGCTTTGTATAAGATATTATTAAACTACACTTGAATTTATGTTTTCTGGAATGTTTCCTTCAAACCTCTGCAGTTTCGTTATAGGAAAATGGGTGAATTTCAAGAAAGCATTATAAAAATGGGTTGTTTGGAAAACATAATTCAAACAAGTAGAATTTCTATTAAAATTTCCATGCAAATACCTGGCTGGCAAATATAATTTTAAAAACTGAATTGTGCAGGGCAAGTCCAATTTTTTTCATTTCACAGTAACAATTTTTTTCCAGTTCTAGTTATATTTTGTAGATGAAATTAAGTTATTCTCAAATATAGTGCTTGCTTCTTGTACATTAATACTGACTACTGATTGAAGTATTCAAGTGCTATTTAACTTTTTTTGTAATCTTAATTTCTTTAAACTGGCTAATATTTCTGTTTAAGTATGATTAGATTATTTTGTTCTGGTTCCTATAAGAAAAATAAGTAAATATGGGGGAAAACTGAGAGGTAAAATAAGTCTTCCACAATAATACAGCTACTATCTGTTACTTAAAAGATGCCCAGACAAACTCAATTAAAATTAAAAACTGGTGGATGCAAGTTTACGCATAAATCTGGATAATGTTTCTTTTCCCTCAGCTTATGTGCCAGCAAGATACATATTTCAAAACCTTGTGTTTACAGGGAGCTAGTTGATAACTCTTTGCACTATCGTGGAGAACTGAGCTGAAATTTTACTTTCTGGTGATGTTCTGACAAGACTACTGCTGTCTTAATTTAAAAGTCTATCCAGATAAAAATATTTTGAATCTGTTTACTCAGCTGTGACTTATGGCATAATTTGGGTGAAAAAAACCCCAACAACCCACCACAACTTCAAGTGTGTTGTTGGGTATATCGCATCTTTTTTAAAGCTGATTTACCAAGGTTGAAATAAAACTCAGATTTGTTTAAAAGCTGACATCACTTGTATCTCTTAACCCTCTGGTATATGTCTGAGCTATACTAATTACTAACAAGAGCATTCAGTTTTCCTGGGGGATTTTTCTTTTGTCTTTTCAGTGTATGCCGAGAATATTTTCAGAATGGTGGAAAAAGAAAAGCACTTGAGAAAGATGAAAAAAGAGCACTTCTTGCTTCTAAGACCACTCCAGCTTTAAATGTTCCTCAGACTCCCAAGATTGAAGATCCTTTGCCAAACTTTGGCTTGACAAATCATGAAGCTATGACAGAAGAGTAAGTTTTACTTATTTTTTGGACTTTTCTTCCCCTTTTTTGAGTGTTAAATCTTAGCTTGAAATTTTTTTGCCCATAACATGTTAGATCAGTGTGATGTTAATAGATAAGAAAGAGAATTTTCATGTGAATATATGAACTGTTTATGTTGTAGTATATTTTGGTGAATGCCATAAAAAAACTGGCTTGAGAATGACAACTTAGTCATCTTCATTTTAGTGCTAGAGCAATTGCACTTTAGTATGTCATTGGTGTGCAATGCAATTTATATTAAACCTTGAGGTGAAATAAGGGAGATGTTAATTAAGTTAGAATCTAATGGCTGTTCAGCACTGTTGAAAAGTCAATTGCTTATGTAAGTACTAAGTGCCAAATGTAAATATCAGAGTACTTAAAACTTTCTCTTCATAAATAATTGCAGAGAAACTCTTGATTCCAATTACACACTTCAAAAGCAATTTGGAATTACAACCCTTAACTTTTAATGTGCTAGCTTTCAGATGACTGGCTCTGCAGAACTTGTAGTATCCTTGAGGTATTTTCCAAACAACAGTTTTAATTTTGTTTGTGACCTTCACTCAAATAAGAATTTTACTTTTGGCATCCAGGACTAACTTTATTATTTCTGAAGTCTCACCCTCCATTTTGTCTTTCTAAATAACATGGGTCATGTTTGTGACTATTCCATGTGTGATGGAAAAAAATTCATATTTTGCAAGTATAATGAAATAATGAATTCATAAGCATAGAATCTATAAAACTTACGATTTCTTTCATAGATTAGTTCTTAGAACTTCCTGAAATAGTGTTTTTTCTGTTGTCTAAAGATATTTTTTTCTTCATTATTGTGGCATGTCTGCTGTGATCAGCACTTTCTTGAAGCCAGATGTAGTATCAGTTAGGGAAGGAATGATGTGTTACTAATGTTATCAGTAGGTGTGTCTGTCCTTAGGAGCTGACATCTTTTGTGTCTCTCATGTTTGTTTAAATCAGTAGGTTTGATGATCATACACACTTTAAAGCTGTCTACCAGTGGGAGGCATTGTCAGGATAAAGCATTAGCTCTCTCTTTGCATCTCTTTGCTCTCTCTTTGATCTCTGTCTTCATCCTTTCTGCAGTTAATAGTGGCTGTTGCAGAACTAACTTCATCTGCCTTCTTGCTACCAGTTGTTTGTAGCTATCCCTTTTGTTCTGACTAATGTGTACAGAAAGGAGTTATAGAGAATTTCTATAAATTATTTTTAAAGTATTTATTAATAATAGTGAGTGCTGATGGTTTTTATTTTCATTCTCAAAACTTCAAAAATATACACACCCCTAAAGACATACCTGGCAAAGGCAAGTTTTATAATATTTACCTGAGTAAGCTGCAAGTTATAGTGAAGTTCCTGATAGCTGTACAGACCTTCAACAACGAGGCATAACTGGTTTAAGTTGCTGCCCAGAGAAATCAAATTTCAATTTCTTTCTTGTTGTCTTACAGAACAAATTACAGAGTTTTTCAGAAAGAAAATGGATTGTATATTACACAAAGCAGAGATCTCTCCTGAGATGCTTTTTTATCATGTCTATACTGATCTAGTAGTGAAATTTCAAACTTGGTGCAAGGGATGTGGGGGAACCTACGCACAGTTCAAAGATTGTCACTCCATTCTGGTCATGTAACACTACAAGTAAGAGTTGTGGGTTTGCCTATCGGTATGACTAAGCCTCTGACTTTTTGTTTTACTCTGGTAGATGTAAAGACAATAATTCTGTTCATCCCATATATAATCCTCTCTCAAATAATAATAAAAACAGGTAGGAGCTCTTTCTAAAATCATCTTAAAAGCCATTGTAGAGAGACTGTACTTTGCTTGGTAAAGAGCAAAGCTAGCTTGGTAATAAAAAGTTCAATAGATAGTAAAAAAGATGCTGGGAGATATGAAGAGAAGTAAGCAGTCAGTCAGCTCTCCAAGGTGATGGTAAGAAATATTCTAGGAACTAGAGGTGCAAAGTTTGCTGCAGATCAGAATGTCAGTCAGCTACTTCGATGAACCCAGTTGCAGTTGCTCACGGTGCTCACCTCTTTGCCAGAATAAAGTTGAGTGTCTCAGAAATAATTATGTGAGCAGTATTTTTTTTAACTTTCATCTATATGTAAAGTAAGCCTTTCCACTTGTCCACAGTAATTCCTTCCATCCCAGAATGAGTTCTCTACATATAATTAGAAACATTACAACTGCACCTGTTGTGAAGCAGGACATCAAAGTGACTCAATTTTGCAAGATAAAAGTGGCTGTTTATCAGCTCCTCCCTTCAATAAATCAGTCCCCCCCACTTTGTTTGCTCTGTTTGAGTATTGTTTCTCTTCTTTTTCTATCAAATTAAGCAGTCTAGCTTTTTATCCTTAGTGGCAAAAATCCCAACCACTTTGATATGGATTCTTTCAGATACTGATTTGACCTCTGAAGGTACAACCTATCATTCCTTCTTCCACATGTATCTCAGACAGCAGCACCTTCCCATTGGATATATTTATGCATGGATGTTATGAAAGGTTTGAGGCCTAGCAGTGTTACCACTCAAAACCAAATGTATATAATTGTTCTTCTCTTCTGGCAGCAGCATAAGGCTCCTGAATTGTTCCCCCTCCCTTGCTTGATAAATAACACAGTAACTTAAAACTGTAAAAAAGGCAATCAGCACTTGAAGTGATTCATTTCAGAGATCAACTGACTTTTCTTATGGTCATGCAACTGTTCTGTTTTTATTTACTTCCAACAGAAAATGTCTGTTACCTGTACAGCACCTCATTGAATAACAGATGCATTTTTAAGGGGGCTAATGGTCATAAGCTGGAGTCCATTTAATCAAGTTAGAGTCATAGAACTGTTTGGTTTGGATGGGACCTTCAGGATCATCTAGTTCCAACCACCCTGTCATGGGCAGTGACAAGTTCTTCAATAAAGCAAGTGTGGGATATATTTAAAATGCACTCATTTTCCAGATTACATCCACTTCTTTTCCAGTTGCTTATAATTTACCTACTCACATTTTATTTTTCCACCAGTACACAAATGCATTAAAAAACTATGGATTCAAGGTGTACTTGGAGATTGCTTACAGTGGCAAAGTAGTTCCCATGCTTTTAATGTTGTCTTGACTGAAAATCATTAGGAGGCGTGGAGCTGACGGTGATTAACAACGAAGTCAACAAGAGTACATTTCTAACAGAGTCTCTGGCTCTGTGATTGTCATGTAGATTACAGTTACAGTCTCACTGAGGAATCTGACCTTAGAGTTAGTGCTGAAAGCAGGCATCTGAACTAATGATCTTCAGAGCGCTGGAATCAGTGGTCCCTGCCCTCTGTGTATGTTGGTAAGAGTATCTAAGTGCTCCTGAAGAGCTTCAAAATTATTTTGAGCACCTGTCTAGTATCCTGTTCCTACTGGTAACTGACAGCCGGAGAAGTGCTACCAATTCATCTGTGTTCTAAGAGGAAGCAAAACTTGACAAGCAGCAGGAAGTCAAGACACAAGTGAGCATCTGAATCTGCCACTTTTATGGTTTCAAAGTATATTTGCATTGAACACAGACTGCAAGACTTCTTGGATGTGACACACCTATCAGAGTGAATTTGCCCTGGATCAAATGTCTTAGTTGTGTTGTCCATTAATGTAGATGAGAATTTCTGGGTTCTGATTAGTTCAGAATACAGAGTTGTAGCTTTTCAGGAGCTACTACCGCTCCCATGCTGTAGTAGTGTGAAGTAGTGTCCCCTTTAACCAGTCAGAAATAACACTGCAGCAAAGGCAGGTTTTGTAAATAGGAAGACAGAATACATCATAGTGATTTTTTCACTGTACTGTAGGTGAAGTGGCTGTCCTGGAAATTAGAGGCTTCTGGGATTTGCTGCTCAATTTTAATCTGTACAACTATTTCATTGAACATTTTAAAGAGAACATCTTTAGATCTCTAGAGGATCTGTTTTTTATGGGAAGTTTTCTCTGCACTGTAGAATCCTTCTTCCTCTTGTTAAGCTTTCTGTGGTCCCATGTGTCCACTGATTTGTTGTTACCATATTGGACTTTAACATATAGAATGCAAGCATACATACAGGCATACATTTTTGTGTTTGAATAAGGAAGAATTTGCCATTAATGTCTCCATTTGCTAGACAAGGAGATAAACTGGTCTGAGAAACCTCATACAACCCTTATGTGGGAAAAGATACTTCAGTCTGTTTGTGATTTGTGGCTCCTAGGATCTGCCTACCCAGTATCCAAATTCCTGTTCCAAGTCTGGAAAAATTGTTGCTTTCATCTTCATTCTGAAATCTCACTCAGTACTGGTTGACTTACAGGGTAGCTTGGTAGTGTTTGCAGCTTTAACTTAAAGTAATTGTTGCACTGTTTGCCTTTGGTCATAGTGGTATTTTCAGAGAAGCATGCCCTGGATATCTTCTATTCCATGTAGAACCAAAGTGCTTAAACTTGGCAATATTATTTTGCTGAATGCAACAAGACATTTTCTCTTGCTTTTCCAACGTCCTCTCTGTAGCAGGTTACTGGGAGTCGAGAAGGAGTGCAGAGAGCCCAGATCACTTACTGCTGCTTAGAGGCTTTTTTCCCCTGCAGTATTCCTTACTGCTTTGTTGTTGTTATGAGTACAGCCATGACTTGGTTTTACACCATGGGCCCTGAACATCTGTTTCTGAAAGTTTTTGCAGTTATTTGTCTCTCGAGGGCTGAGCCTTTCCCAGAAACATGACAAGTGATATTTTGGAGATGCCAGTTGGGTTTAGCTACAGAAACTTGAACCAAAAAACATTTGCTTTCTGGAAGGTTATTATCATTCTTTTCTCTGTGAAGTCCCTGTGACTTTGTTTGCCTCTGTTAATGAACTTTGGGTATTCTAAGATGTTACAAATCATCATGGAATTTTGTTTAGATTGCAGCCTTGTAAATGATGCCATTTATGTATTTGTTCTGTGTTTCCCTTTTCAGCTCATAAAATTTTAATTCTGGTGTCTAGTGTGACTTCAAAATCAGTAAATACCACAAAAAAGTTAAGTGAGAAACACAAAACAATATGAGAAAGCCTGTCTAGTGGACACACAATTTGCCATTTTATTTACTTACTACAAGTGGGCAAGTTAATAGTATTTCAGCTGCTCTGAACAAAGCTCTTCTGCCTGAGGACCTTTTTTTGATGGAGCTTTTACTGATGGAGCTTGGTTCTTTAGATATCTCAGCAACTGAAGTAAGACATTCCCTTCTGTTAGTCACTACTGTGGTGTTCTGTGAGAATCTTTTGCATGAGTTATCTGAAATTGTAACTCAGAATATAGCTTTAAAAATTTCATTTGACAAAACTTAATTCTTGCTGCTTCTTAGGTTCCTTCACTCCTTGGGAAAGATCAGATTACTTGATGTTGGTAGCTGCTTTAATCCATTTCTGAAGTTTGAAGAATTTCTGACAGTTGGCATAGACATTGTTCCAGCTGTTGAGGTATGTGATGTTTGCTGTATTTAATATAAACTTGATCCTTAGATTTGTGGAATGCCTCAAAATGACTGTAAAAAAAGTATGTTTAATACTTACATGCTTTCTAAATATCTGTTTTAGTAGGAACATGATTTAGTAGGAAATGATTTCTAAATCATTTTCTGTGAACAAGCTCTAAGTCCTAGCTGTGTTTTCTTTTAAAAGTACAATTTTTTTCCCAGAGCTATGCCTTTATAATGGCATTATTAATCTTGTAATTGGAAAATTTTAGTAGCCATCTTTTAATGGTATTTCAAATGAGTCCTTGCATCTTAAAAGTTATAAATAACGATTAAGTAGGCTTATGCTTAGGCAAGAACCTCTCAGAAGCTGCATTCACTGACAGAAGGAAATGATCAGCGACTGTATTTGATGAGTTTTTCTGGGGAGATTTAGTAATCAGAAGTGCACTATAAGGGAGCATTTCTGTTTATTGAAAGAAATCTTTTTGAGCTTCCACAATCCAGAGGACAAATTTATCAGTATATCTGAGGTAAATTGCTTCATTTTCTCTAGCAGTAAGGTTCTCAAATGCCTTAATTCTGCTGTAATCATTCCTTCTTTCTGTCTTTTGCTCTTGACCCAACTTCTGTGAGCACTGCATTTATCAACCATGCAAAAGGATATAGTGGAATAAACATTTTTTTAAAAGACACAGAAATACATTTCTGACAGAAAACAGAAAAGCCTTTGACTATATACACCTTGACTAAAAGTTAATAATCAAGCTCTGTTAAAATCTGTGGTAACCCTCTTCAGAAGTGGAGAGGTGAAAAGAAGTGTACAGGTGAAATAATAGAGTTAACTGGAAAGTAATGTTCTCCTATTTGCTGCAGTGTGATTTACATGTTAAATGCCTGGTAGTTTGTTGTTGTTACCATGTTTAGTCCATTAACACCTCATTTGCATTTTTGCATATATGCTGAGAGATACTGAAAGATATTCTTAAAAAATTTGAGTCTGATAAACTGATTTTAAAGGCAATTCAATGTTAGTTCCATCTCAACACAAACTTTGAGTGCATTTTGTCTTGCCTAATTTGAAACACAGGCATCATGATGACTTTCCACCACTTTGGAGGCTGTAGGACTGTGTAGGGCTTGACACAGGAGGTGAAAAAGGCACATGCCACTGAAATGGCAGCCTGTGGCATTTAAAATGGTAATACATGGCAAGTGAATTTCTAGCTATGATATGTAGATCCTCAGTGTCTATGTCTCAAGTTCTAAGCTCTAATTACAATAAGTGAAAATCTATTAAAAACAGTTAAATCTAAATATCTGCTATTCAATGGTGAGGTGAATTGGGTTCGCTGTTGATTAATTCTCCAGTGACTATAATGGCAGCCTAGGTACCTAACTATACATGAGTTGAGCCTAAAAATTAATTTTTGAGTATGCCTAGTTAATATTTTTCTATCTTCTAATCTGTTCTGTTTTCATAAGAAAGTTACATTTGTTCTCAGGAATATCAATTTAAATGTACAGTCACCAAAAACCATTATTGGGAAAAGTCCTGAAAAAGTAATTCATGTGGATTTAATGGAGGAACATAGGCAATTTCTATGTACTAACCAGTTCTTTAGATTCTCTCCTAGTACAAGGGAATGTAAGATAATTGATTTCTGGTTGTTTGACATGGTTAGTACCACAGCTTCATGGTAGGAGTTTCCAGAGTGCTAATGTGCATGTGGTTACTCTGAGGCTTGTCTTAGGCTCACCAACATCTTTGATTCTCTTGGATGCTTTGGCTTTTTCAGGGCACCTTGAAGCCTGGCTAGCAAGTGTTCTTGGAAGGACAGGGAGTACAGTTTGAGCAGTCAAACACATCTGCTAGAATAAGCTTAGTCCTGTCTCCAAAACAGAATTAATGAGCCCTGATGTACTGAAGATGACTACTTTGAGCTGCATCAGCACCATAACCTTCTGAAGAAATTTATCTTTAGGCCAGCAGTTGCCTGAGCTGATTTAAGGTTTTTGGTATAACAGCCAGAGGTTTCTTGTGGTAGTTAGTGTCATCTCCTGACCTGAAAAATTGATCTTGATGACTTGTGGTAAAAGCAAACAATAAAATAAAATAAAATAACTAGTAAAATTTTCTGATTTAGCAGATTTCTTAGGTAAGATACTAAAGTGCCTTTTAAAACAAATTGAAGCATAGAGGCCTCTTACAAAGCCAGTTTCTTAATTAATGTTGATTAGAGGGTTAAATAATTCTTTCTTTAATAAAAAAATATTACTCACCTTCATATAGAAATGCTTTGGATATAGACTAAGTAAAGTAATACTTCAGTTAATTTGGAGGAATAAGAAGAATGTGGAAATACTAGAAAAGGAACTGAAATGTTAGTTATGGAACCAAAGGATAAATGTCTTCAAAAATTTTAGACTCTGTATTTCACATACAGAGAATACAAACTGTGGAATATAGACATATATTTCCATTGAAGAGTTTTCTCTTGAATGAGAGAAAAGGGAGAGAGAGGGAAACTGCTTACCAAGAAAAGATTAATATTTTCTTCAGTTAGGTAGCATGCATTCATTTCCATGTCCTGGTGAAAAGTACACTGAGGGCAACATGCATTATTAGAAGCTGGGAGGATGGAAACTGAGACTGGAGTGGACAGCAGATGTGGCATTGGAGTAAATATAGTCTGAGACCAAAAAAAAAAAAAGACTGGAAGGGTAGTGGAATTAAAAATCAGAATATTTATCTCAATATTTGAGGGTCCCTTCCAACTCAGAGTATTCTGTGAAATATCTGTGCAAATTATTCACACAAGTAAGATTTTGTTCTTAAATGTCAGTGGATGCACTGAGATGTAACTGCAGTTTCAGTGTTTCTGAGGATTTAAACATTAGTTCAAGACCTGTATATCAAAAGTTTAGTAGCAAACTGATTACAGATTCCACTTGAAACATACCTTAGTCCTGAAATTCTCTTTAACATTATTTCTGCATAACTAATTTGTGTTTCTCCACTACTCAGAAATACTTGCAGTCTAAATTGGTTTTTTCAACTGTATATATGTAACCACTAACTTTTTAACTCTTGAAGTTTTGAAGTTCTAAGTAAAGTTAGCATGTCTCTCTGAACAATCAGTTTTCAAAATGCTTCTTTCTTTTACAACATACTAGAGGATATAATGAAATTGTTACTGTAATTTCCTGTTCTCAGTATTACAGAGAAAGAGAATATAGCCCTACAGGTATATTGGTTGCAATTAAAATTTCTTGGTTATGGCCACATAATGCAAGTCTTTTTCTGGATATTTGCATATTGAAAGCCAAGATTAAAGCTAATGAAAAATAAATCAGATTTTTTTGAACATTGATTACTTTTTGTAATTTTCTGCTTACTCTTGGAAGAGAATGTGATTTTAGGTCAACAGAAATAACATTTTCTTCTATTTGAAAACAATTGTGCATATTAGTTCCTTCATGAATACCCTTCCAATGTTATAATAATCTTTCTTGAATACTGCTTTGTAAAACATACTATAGATATTTTCATGGTTTTAAAATGCAACTGATGTAATTCCACCTTTCATATATGTTCCACAGAATGTTTTGTGTCTGCTTTCATATTTGCTTACCTGTCTGTCATTCACTGCACATTCTCTAGGCATTAATAACAATTTTTGTTGCTATCTTATCACAACATTATCACAACATCTTAGTACCTTTTTTGTGAAAAGTCAGTCCCAAGTTTTGATGAATATGAAATGTCAAAACTTAAATTCACTAAAGCACACGCATTTACTTTTTGAATGCTTTGTGATTAAGGACGTTAAGAATTTATTCTTCTGTATGTTGTATTGTGGTGTCATTTTTAGTCTTAGCTTGAGTGCACAAAGGTTCAACAGATGATTTGTAGTCCTTAGCTTACTCTGATAACTGCCCAAATGTGTACCACTGCACTTTGCATTTACAGCAAAGTTAAAAGATGGATCTACATCACTGCTGCAAAGCAGTCAGCGTGTTGTAACTGTAGAATGTGTACTGCCTTGTTATTCCTTGTGTCTTTACCAGTAAAAAATGACACTTTTTTCCATGTGACCAAACTACTGAGTTTTTTGGATTCTTTTTAAAGAACTGGTAGAAATTCTGAGGTATCAAATTTAGTGTCGAATTACTTATTTCAGGTTTATAAAAACCTATAAAAGGCTTTCAGCACCTGTAAAAACACAAGCAATGTTCTGAGTTCTTAAATAATTTGTGAGATAGTTAATTCAATACTTTTTTGTTTTGGGGATAAATATTGTTTTTAATTAACTGTTCTCAACAGTCAAATCTCCAGTAAAATACTGCACATTGCCTATGTGTTAAATTTTTCTTTTAGATTGAATTAATAGGAAGAGGAATGTTCAGCAGGTTTGACATTTCTTTAAGGGAATCATCGATTTTTCTGTGGATCTTGGTTTTATTTGCTCTTTAAACTAACCTTGATGTTTGGTTTTCTGTTTTTGTCACTCCACCAGAGCGTATACAAATGTGACTTCCTAAATCTTCAAATTCAGCAACCTCTTCAACTGGCACAAGATGCTATAGATGCCTTTCTTAAGCAACTGAAGAATCCCATCGATTCTCTACCCGGAGAACTGTTCCATGTTGTTGTTTTCTCACTCCTCCTTTCTTACTTTCCATCACCCTATCAACGATGGATATGCTGCAAGAAGGCACATGAACTTCTCGTATTAAATGGCTTATTGCTTGTAATAACTCCTGATTCGTCTCATCAGAACCGCCGGGCTATGATGATGAAAAGCTGGAAAATTGCCATAGAGTCCTTGGGTTTTAAACGCTTCAAGTATTCCAAGTTTTCTCACATGCACCTGATGGCATTTAGGAAGACTTCCCTGCAAACAACAAGTGACTTAGTTAGCAGGAACTACCCAGGAATGTTGTATATCCCACAGGATTTCAACAGTATAGAGGAAGAGGAGTACTCCAGCACTGCCTGCTATGTCCGGTCAGACACAGAAGATGAACAGCTAGCGTATGGTTTTATGGAGCTACCTGATGCTCCCTATGACTCAGACTCTGGAGAAAGCCAGTCTAGTTCTATTCCTTTCTATGAGCTAGAAGATCCTATATTGCTTCTGAGTTAATGTAGTCGTTGAAATGCCCTTTCAGTCAAACCTCTTGCTTAACTAATTTTGCTATACTAACATGGGCTCAACACAGAAAAAAATGGTTTGCATAAAGAAAATGCAAAGGTTTACAGAGTTTGCTATTTTTTTCTACTTTTGAATTTTAAAATTTATTCTTGTATGAAAGTGAAAAAATACAAGTTTTATGCAGATGACTCATGTCATAGCATAAATTGCTGTTACTTTCTTTAGATTTGTATCACTATTTTTTTTTTTTTTCAGAAAGGTACCATTCTTTTCTTTAGTGCTGTGAAGTGTGAATTCTATTTAATTTGTTAAATGTTGTTTCAGTATTTTAACTCAATGTGGTTGAGCTTAAGGCACTGGAGTTGGTGGGCTTCTGAGACCTATATATGTAGGAAGAAGTAATTTGCACTTTAATTAAATGTGCAGATAGGTTAAGACACTTGGTTACAAATGTCCCTTCTTAATTATGGAACAAAACTTTTTTCTTCCAAAATTTGTTTCACTATGGTTAAGCCTGGGCTGGAGAGACTATAATGCTTGCACATTTGATTTTATGTTTTTTGCAGCCCTCTTGACATAACATCAAAACACTGGAATATATTCATCCATAGTTACCCATACTGAGCAATTTCATTGCATAAATAGCAATTTCTGGAAAGGCTTTTCCCCCAGAGGAGTATGGTACGTCTAGACAATTATGTTTCACTTCAAAGTATGTTTTGCAGTTTTATGAGTATACAAGCACTAACATATATCACTTTTTCCCCAACTATGGTGTTCTGTATTCTCTTCAGTGTTTTTGAGGGGACAGGGTGGGTTTTGTCATGTTTTAAAGTAAATTATTTATGCATTTTAAAAAGAAACAACTTTTTCTTGAATTGTCTTTATTTGTAGACCTTCTAAGTTAGCCAGTGACTACAAACTGATTTTGTAAAAAGGAACATAATTGTACAAGTTTTCTAAGGATACACATATTTGCATAAAGCCATGTAATTCAGACCACACAAGTGAAGTTAAGAGGCTTTTTGTTTGCTTATTAGGACTCAAATGTCTTCTGTTCCGTTAAATAAAAACTCCATAGCTGACTGAAAACTCATCTGCGCTGTAAGGAGATGGAATATCTATTTTTACATCTGTTAAGTTTTTAACTTGTGTAATGAATCTGTGAGGTTTTGCAGGAAAAATCAATTCTGTTCCGTGGTTAAAAAAGAGGATTCATTATTAGTTTAGCTTAGATTTTCCTCCATTTAAAAATAATGGCCAGAATTTTCAGATTTGGATATTGGGCTCTTAAATCTATATGTAAGTGCCTAGTAGTAAATGATTTGAACTAGGTGCCAGATCATGATTTATTTCTGACTTCTGAAAATTGGTAAAAAAAATACTAATACAGTTTCACAAGTGATTGTGATGAAATATATCTTATACCATATTAAATTGCCACGTTGTATTTATAACATGAAACTTGCTAGATAAATTGAAGTTGTAGTGTGGATTTTACAGTGGTTGCTACAGAAATGAAACTTACTCCTTCATTGAACTTTTGCACTGAATGTATCACAGTTTGACCTACCTGTTTTTCTTTTATAGTATTTCCTACATAGAGTAATCACATTAGTCCAGCTTTCACTCAAATGTGATCTAGACTGTGGTGCTGTATTCTTTAACATATGCTTTTTGTGTCTCTTCTTGAATTTAAAGCATTCCCAAATACCTAATTCAAATTTGTTATTCAATCTGAATGACAGTTATACAAACCAAACAATTATATTCCAATGTGTAAAAAGAAAAAAAAAGAATTAAGGTTAGACATATAAGAGTCATGGTTCACTTGTTGTTACAGAGAATACTTCTCTAGTGAAATACACAATGGTTTCAAAATTGGCTTGAAGTCAGTATTTTCATTAAAATGTTTGTCATTGAAAGCCTTTCTTCCCAATTAACCACTGATTCCAGTGCTCATGTTAAAATATTGCTGCTGTAAATTCAGCTGTTTATGGGAAGTTAACATGTGCTTTCATCAAAGTATTCCTAATACTTTAACTGACACTCAATTTAAAAACAAGTAGTCCACCATCAAACATAGGTGTTGGCATTGATTACTGTAAATTGGTTTGATTCATACACAAAAAAAAATGCAATTCATATCAAGATTTATCCCCCAAAATAGCTTAAATACTAAGATTTAAAGTTTCATCCTTTTTGGGAGGTTGGTGACAACACTGTGGTTTAGGGACCTGAGATTCCTAACAGCTTGGTTTTCTTGCTGATCATTCTAAATACCCAAAATGGGTTTATTGGATATTTGGTTTTGTGGTTTGGGTTTTTTTGTTTGGTTTTTTTTTTTCCTTTTTTGGTTTGGTTTGTATTATTTTTTTCACAAGGGACAGTAGATTGTGATGGAGGGAGAAAGTGTGATTTACATAAATACTTACACCTCCCTTAATAATAAAGTGGTGATATCAGGAGTTGTTGTATATTTGGCTTTGGTGCAAGAAGATTATTTCTAGGTTATGAAATATTTGAGAATTATGACTGTGCAAGAGATCTTTCATTCTTAAGGTGCTGGAGAAGAAAAGGAAGAAAACATGTATTGGCATCTCTGTTGTCTTTTATGTCACTACTTTTGTGAACAAAGCACATTTATTAAAAAAAAATCTGAAAAACCAAAAACATTTTTAAAAATTCTTTGGAGTAGAGCTATTGTCTTTTTCTTTCTGTGTAATCTGTTTATGGTGAAATCAGTGCTAAGCTATTTTCTTTATTTTCAAGGAGATAGTTGTCTTGGGTTTATTTTATAACCCACAGCAATGTTAAATTTGGTACTTCAGTTTGAGTTCCTACATCTCAGTTGTGCTCTTTGCTTTTCTGAAGGGTTTTTTAAGTTCCTCCAGTTGATTCTGTTACCATGTTGCTTTGCCTGCTCACTTAGATGAGACCACTTTCTAATTCACTTCCTCCCATCTCTCTCCACATGTTCTGAATTTCTTCTCTATCTGACTGAAATATTTTTACAGCACCCATTGTATGTTGCCCTTTTGATATCATTATTGTATTTTCCTGCATTGTGATTCTGAATACCAGAGGTGTTGGGGAAAGGATGGCAGTGGGAAAAGAAATCCAAAGAACTGAAAATTCAAGGCTCCTCCTCAGATACAAATTCTGAGAAGTCTGGATTTCAGCAGAACTGAAGTGTGTCCCTAGCACTGCACAGCCTGTCTGGTATATTCTGGTCTCTCAAGTGACAGTGAAGATGACTGAACAGTGTTTCACAGCTGTGTTCAGTGTTGCTTCCTGCAGATCCTTTGTGCCTTTTTCTATGTCAGGAAGACTTGCCGACTTGCTTTACAAGTGTGATCATTCAAAGGCTTTTTAATCATATCTCCATGAATCAGCAGCAGGTTTGCTGCTCATTTTCCCTTCTCTTTCTGTTCCCCTCAATTGTTTTCGATCTGTAGAATAGCAAGGTGTCTTTTTAGAAAGGTTTCATTTCACGAACTTGTACAGAAGTTTCAGTGGGTTATTTCAGTCTTTAAGTAAAACATTCATCAAGAAGTTCCCATAGTGGCTTGAGGAGTATAATGAGATCACAGTTGGACCTACACGGTGCCAATTAAGTTGTCCATGATGCTGGTAAAGCATCTGAAGCATGTGGCCCTCACTAGGCAACTGATGTTTTCTGCTGTAGTGCTTGCTAAAGGAAAGCCTCTTAGCCTGTGGATTTTGTTTTGGTTTGTTTTGTTTGGCTTTTGTTTGGAGGGTTCATTGGTTTTGTTGATTGTTGCTTTTAACCCATGTAACTTTAAGGCCTTTGGGCCAGTTTTATCTAAAATTTGAAGAGGTGTAATAATTTTGAGGATGACTGAGGTTCTTGTTACTCAGTTGTCTGAATAACGGAGTCAGGAGAGACAGACGGGCAGGTTTAGATGTTTAGGCTGCCCTGGTGCTTGTTGACAAAGGCAGAAGGTGCTGGTTGTGGTGAAGGATTGCGGGAACAAGGGATGTGTGTCCGCAGCAGCCCAGCCCGCCTGCAGCTCGCAGGGCACCTGAGCAGCACTCTCATTCCCACTCCTCTTGTTGTGCCTCTCTCGGCCAGGGCACGGAGTTGCTGTGATCCAGAACCTTCTCGCTGTTTGCTCCCCTGCCTGCGAGGGCCAGTTCAAAAGGTGCGTTTCCAACACCGAGTGCGGAGAAACGCGCTCCGAGGCCGAGGAAGCGCCGGAGTCACGCTGGACCACAGAATGGGGAGGGCTCGGTCTGCCTTGCAGTCCTGATTCAAACACAGTTTTCCCACTCCCGTGCCTTAGCAGCACTTGACGCTGTTTTTGGCTGTGGTCGGGGCTATGCATCGGTCGGTCGGTCGGGTTTTTCCATAATTCTATCCGGCCGCGCCCCGGCGGCGCGGCGCCGTTTGAGCCTCGGCGCGGCCCGTAGCGGGAAGGGCCGCGCTCGGCCTCGACATGGCGGCGGCCGGCGAGGGGGGCGGGAAGGCTCCGGGCCGCCTGTTGAGGTGAGAGCGGGCCGGGGC
>VZRX01009778.1:210370-233209 GCA_013398075.1 Notiomystis cincta | reverse complement strand
CACCGAGGGCGGCCGGGCGGGCACGTCCGTGGGACGCGGCGGCGCCAGCACAGATCGGCGTTGCGGGGCGGCTGCTGGGGAGCCGGAGCCGAATGCCGGTGACCTTCCCTGGGCGGACCGGCCCCGCAGCCGCGGCCCCGGCCGGGAAGGCGCCCCAGACCGGCCGTCAGCGCTGCGGGCGCCGTGTCAGCATCGCTCACTGACGCGGTCCCTCACGGCCGCCTAAGGCTGCCCTGTTCTTGTATCAGCTAAACAGCACTCCGTGTTTAAAGAAACCTCTTACGGAACTGCTTTAAAAAGAAAACGAGTGCTAAACTGGAGGAATAAAGTTGAAGGAAAGTGGGTTCACTATTTTAGATGGGCCTCACCTGGGGTGAACCAGCTTTGGGGTTTGGTTGTTTGTTCAACTTTCTTAGACAAATTAGGGTTAAAACTACTTTGAGAGCAGTGTTCCATTACATTTAGGAAAGCTATTAGATAGTTTAGTCTCTAAATCTTAACGAGGCTCCAGGTTTTCCTTTAAGTTATATTTGCGAAAGTTAACAAATGCTTAAAAGCGGGTGTCTGCATTCTATTTTGGATCTAAATGTGATTTGCTGAGATCTGTAAGTCGTGTTCAACCTGAAACCTTAAAGCCATTAGTTTAAAACAAAGACAGCGGCACTACTCCCCACCCAGGACTTTGAACAGTCTTTGTGTAAAGAAAGTATTAACAGAAATTACTAGCAGATAGCTGTGTCTTAAAGAACAAATCAGTTATTGAAATTTCTCTTTAAAATTGAATTGCTGTTGTCTTTTTATTTGGTAATAGCTGTGTGATGGGATACATTAATCAGGAAAATGCACCTTTTCCTCTTCACAAAACGTCAACCATGTATTTTGGTTTAAAAAAGCTGATGTTTTAATAGCGTGGTTTAGGAGTACAGCTTTTTTCTAACTGGCTAGAAGGTGGAGCCAGGAAGAAGAGCTGTCATTTTGCAAATCCTTTGTGCCCGAGTAGATGTTGTGTCTTTGCAATAGGAACAGACGTGTTGCCCCAGTTGTTCCCCCAGCCCAGCACCCAAAGCAGCTGGTGGGGCAGGAGCAGAGGAGTTTCTTCTTTCATGTTTCTCATGGTGTGATGGCAGCAAAACTCCACTTCACATGAGCTGACCCAGTGAGAGTTGTGTTCTGCTAGAGTGGCTCATTGCTTGCCTGGAAGGGAGTTTGCTACTGTTAATGATTCCACAGAAAACGATGTAATGATCACAGCAAAATTTTAAGTCAGGTGTTAGGCGGGAGCTTTGCCGTTTGCTCATATGCAAAGGGCTCATTCCCGCTGGCTTCTGTGGGGCTGTTGTCCCAATGAAGGTTTATAGGGTTAGCCCCTTGACTTGGAGGGGTTCCAGAAAGGCTCGGGAATCAAGATAAACAGGATGGCATGGCATATGTTCCTGGGAGTAGCAGTAATCGCATGTCAGTGCTGTGGGTTGAAAGGAGATGGAAATTGTTTCTCTGTGTTCATGGTTTGAGCTAGAGAGAGCAGGAGGCAGGGGGAAGGCATGGGTAGCAGCTGAAATAAATGGTTGAAGTTGGCCATAAAATGAATGTTGATTGTAGTGCAAGAAACAGTGAAACTGCAGTCAGTGCTATGAAAGCTAAAGTACAATGACCTGGAATATAAAATCTAACTTGTGTCTCTGTTATCTGTATAATGTAGAACAAATGAAAGGCTGAGAGGAACAAAAAGTACCTTACTAAGTGAGGGAAGAGATATTGTGAGATAGTAAGCATCCAGGCAACTCAGAATTAAGTCAACATCTATAAAACACTAATAATAATGAATAGTATGAAAATGCACAGTTGAAATCCAAAGCACTTTTACAATAATTTCATGCAATACTTATTTGGTTTAAATATATGCTATGTATTCAGCTTCAGATAAACAGATTTTTAATACATAGTTTTTCCAAGTAATATCTGCATTGTTGTTGGGTATATAACGTAATTTGAAAGTACATGTTACAAATAAGTAATTTAAACAATAGGATTTCTTAGGACTAATTTTTCTCTGCACCAATTACTTACGCTGGTTTTACCCTGCATGTCAGTCTTCTAATCTGCCAAAATTTATGGGCAAATCAATCAATTCACTTTATCATTTGTTGTTTAATGGTTTAAAGATGAGAATTTAAAAATCAAGAGAGCATAAAGTCTTAATTTTGTATTTGAGTCAAGATATTCTTTAACACTTCCCCCAGCATTATAAATAAAAGCAGTAAGCTATAACTTAGCACTGAGTGTTTTTGGCACACTGGTTTCTCTGTCATACCAGTAACTCTTCAGAAGTCTCTGTAAGATGGACAAGTTAGTTAATTACTTAAAAAATTATAGAGACTACAAATATATCTTTTTTATGTGTTGGAGACTCTGCCCATAACATTACGAAATCCCCCTTAAAAATACTACTGTCTGTTCCTAACTATATTAAAAAGAAAATCGTGTCAGTTAAATGGATCTGAGTAGGAGGTGCTTGTGTTCTACATGTAATATTTATCCTGATCAACTTGTTTGTTTTGCTTTTGACTTGAAGGGGTGCAAATGAAGGCTTTGATTTTACATTAGGAGAAATCTCTGAAAACCATGCCAAATCAGTTGTTCCATCTGTGTGTCCACTCTTCTTTTGTGAAATGGAGATAATATGTAATCATGAAATAAAATAGTGTTTAAAATAAATTTTAAATGTTCTAGAAGCAAGTAGCTATCATAGAAGGGTTTTGGATATCCATAGATATCTAATATAGATACCTAATCGATGAGTTTTGTGGAAAACTGCTCAGGCCAGGATTGTTTTCCTCTCATTAAAAGAAGGTTTATGTAAAACCTATTTTATATTGGCTTTTACACTTAATTGGGGTTTTTTATGTTTTTTTTTACTCTAGATATTAAACTTTTGTGAGATCGGATGGGCCATGTTTATGTTCTATATGATTAAAAGGAATTACTTGCCTCTAAAACTTTTCTTAATTCTCTTCCAGGACTTCAAGGATTCTGGACCACTTTTACTGAAATGATATTACAGAAGGCAGCAACTGCATTGTGCTCGTTGGATGAAACCCAAGTATTTCCCGTCAGTCACGTGGGTGAAAGCCCCCAGTGCAGTTTACATGTGTAGGTCACTGCGCTACTGTGTCAGCCACTGCCTCTATGCAGCAATGACAAGGCTAGAAGAAGCAAACAGAGAAGTGAACATGCACTCATCAGTCAGATACCTTGGCTATCTCGCCCGGATCAACCTGCTGGTTGCCATTTGCATGGGCCTGTATGTCAGGTGGGAAAAAACTGCAGATGCACTGATTTTGGTAATATTTATTCTGGGTCTCTTCGTGCTTGGAATTGCCAGCATACTGTACTATTATTTTTCAATGGAAACAGCAAGTTTGAGTCTCTCCAATCTTTGGTTTGGTTTTTTGCTTGGCCTCCTCTGTTTTCTCAATAATTCTGCCTTCAAGACGGATGTTAAAGAAGAAGCTACAAAATATTTGCTTCTCTCTGCCATTGTTTTAAGGATATTATGTGCTTTAGTTGAGAGGATTTGTGGTTGTGTCCATCATCGACCAACTCTGCTGACAACAGTTGAATTTTTGGAGCTAGTTGGGTTTGCAATTGCCAGCACAACTATGCTGGTAAAAAAATCTGTAAGCATTATTCTGTTGGTCTTGGCTTTGGCCATGTTGATTATTGACTTACGTATGAAGTCTTTTTTGGCAATTCCAAATCTGGCAATTTTTGGAGCCATTGCATCCCTACTCTTTTTCCCATCACTACAAATCCCCACAAACCCTTTTGCCTTGGCATGTTTCTTCAGCTGCCTGATTTCAGATCCCCTTCTCGACGTTTACTTCAGTGGGCTTTCCGTGACTGAGCGCTGGAAGCCCTACCTGTACCGTGGCAAAATTTGCAGGCGGCTTTCTGTCATCTCAGTTGGAGTCATTGAACTAAGCTTTTTCATTCTTGCAGCCTTTAAACTGCGTGATTTGGATCTCTGGTATTTTGTGATACCTGGTTTTTCTATTTTTGGAATTTTCTGGATGATCTGTCATGTGATTTTTTTTATAACTCTGTGGGGATTTCACACCAAACTAAACGACTGCCACAAGGTGTATTATACTCACCGTGCAGAGAACAACAGCCTGGACAGAGTCATGGCATCCAAAGGAATGCGTCACTTCTGCTTGATCTCAGAACAGCTGGTGTTTTTCAGCCTTGTTGCGACTGCTGTTTTGGGAGCTGTCTCTTGGCAGGTAAATACAATCTCTTTATTTTGATCTCAATAATCTTGAGAATTGCTGGCTCCATAAAATTCCTAAAATTTGATGCTGTGCTGTGGGTTAGCAATTCAAAATTGGAATGTGTGGTTTCATCATCCTGTGCTTTGAACTTAACATTTTGAGCTGCCTTCACTGTGGCCTGTTAAAGCAAGTGCAGCTGACCAGCTTCCTTATGTTAGCAGCATGGGGAAGGGTAATGCTTCCAGGGCAAAGAGGTGAACAAAGTATTTTGCATTTCCCTACTTGGGAAATTGTTTTGCCTTTGAATTCATTGTGTCATAAAATTTGTTTTCAAAATACATTACTTTGTTAAACCCTAGTAATGCTCACTAAATCTAGGGCTTTTTTTGTGGACTACTTTAATTAGTTTGAAATTTATTAAATAATATATTTTTCAGTAATTTTGCTTTGCTTTTAATCAATTGCATGGACTTAGAGATCAGCTGATAAACTGATAAATTGTTGGTATAACATGAGCTTTAAGTGTCTCACTTTTAGATCTGGTTATGCACCCCAGGATATGATATCTGAAAGACCAGTTCTTAAAATCACGCAGTGTCTCTTGACTTTTCTTTCCATTTATCAGTTAAGGATGTTGTCTTTTCTTTAGCAGAAAGCATACATTTCTTTCAAAATGTTTGTTCAGTGTCCAAGTTAAGACACATTGTGTGTTGTCATAGTTGCAGCACGGCATTCAGGGTCTGTTTTCTTTTTTGAGTTGATATAAACCACAATAACAATTAATTTGTGTCCATTCACCTCTTACATGAATTACAAACATATTATATATAAAATATAATTTACAATTATCAGATGTACAGACATGTCTTTACAGTGTTCCCAGAACAATTTCCTGCCCACTCCTGTAGAATTTCTAATCCTGCAGATTTTCTTAGATTAAATAACCTTGTGGGTGAACAGTATTGAGTGGTATAGAGGAGGGAGTCCCTTTCATGGAAAACATTTGCAAGCACATTATATATGCCCTCTTAACATTTCTCATAACTGTAATATCTGTGCTTCATATGACTCTCACATGTATGAAAAATCAAGACCTAAAGCCAGTTGTCTGCCAGTTGGTGTCAGAAGTATCCTATTTGATTAAAGTTGCTAGAAAAACATCAAATCTCCTTTTGTGGAAAGGTTTTTAAAGTGAGGTGAATTACCTTGCTGTGGCAGATACAGTGGTTTTCTTATTGATGCAGAGCTGCTGCAGCTAAAAGTCCCCTTTCTATAAGGGGAGCATAACTCTTGTAATAAGGCAAGGGTTTAAAGTGTCTGTTCTGGTTACTTGGGTATGTGCTTGGGGAGAACAGTAAAAGTAATATGTTGAAGTTGGGTGCATTAAGAAACAGAGTAACAGCTTTTCTTTCAGTGGGGCGTGTTTCAGCTGGGACATGGGCTGCTTCTGAGAATGATGCTTGTTGTAACTGCAGAGGAAAGATGTCTTGTCTCGTTGGTAAAAATATACAGAAATTTTCTTTGCAAAATCTGCAGGAAATGGTCAGCACTGCTCACATTTGTGTGAGTAATTTCAGTCAGATCAGTAAACTCTTTAGCACCAACTTATTTCAGCAATTAGTCATATGCCTGTTCATAATTAGGTCCTTGGATGGGACAAGATCCAGAAGAAGTCAAGCAAATGGCTCAGACATTACTTCTTCAAGAAGCCAATAAAATGATTAAAAATTTGCAGATGAAGAGCTTGTAGTTTTCAGACAAGGATCTTGGAAAGGTGTGGGACACTCTTTCTCAAAGACTTAAAATCAGATTTTGTTAAGTGCTCTATGCCAAGGTAACTACAGATTTTCTGAAATACTGGCCAAAAGGAATTATTATCCCTAGAAGGTTTGTATTTAATATTACCAAGAGAAAAATTAACTGTGTTAGAGCAGGTAAAGTAATGGAATGAAGTAGTTTCAGTACATTATTCTTGGTTTTAGTGAATTTTATGGGTTAGTAAAATAATAGTATTCATTACATGCTTGAGTACTCATACTTAAATGGACAGTACCATTAAACTCAAATTATTTATAGGAGACAAAATAAGTTTACTGTATGTATGAGTTTGAGGAAGAGCTAATGATTTTGTAGTTTTGATTCTGGTATAGTTGCCTGTATATATAGTAACATCTATATTTAGTTATACATACTTTTATTAACATCACAGGTTAAATAACTTGAATGCAAGTCATATTCAGTCTTCTCCTTCTCTTTACCCCTGCTTTTCTTCCAGGCTTGTATTTTTAATCCAATCCTCCTCAGGCTTTGCTTGTTCAGGGCTATTTTTTTGGGCTTTTTTTTCCTCCAGAGGCTCTGCTCCATCCTCTGGCCTTTCCATATTTTCTCAAATATCCATGCCACTCCTGCCTTTTTTCATCTGTCTGTCTGGTCATGTTTAGTTCCCCCCTTTCTTTTCATCACTGACAGTTTTTCCCCTTCTTGCCAATTTGCCTTCCATACCTGTGCTTTGTTATTTTAAAGACTTTTCTGTTGAGTTTCTTTTCTAATTCCTTTATTCTCTCTTTTCCTACTGTTCTGTCAGCTCGTAAGCTGCATCCTAAGGCCCCATTGCTCACTGCTAATCATTTCTTCTCAAACTCACCCTGTATCATGTGTACCTTTCCAGTCCTGTCCCGAGGGCTGCCTCAGGTTGCCTGCTGAAATCTGCAGTGGCAGCACACCTTGCTGCTGTCACCGCCACTTCCAGAGCCCCTCAAACCTGAAGGGGATCTCTGGTGACAGGAGAAAGTATTCATTGTTAGTCTGAAGAGTCCAGTTATGTGTTTAGCTTGCTGTCAAAATGTCATTAATTTCAGGATTCACATTTTTGTATTTAAAAACATCAGAGTTTTTAGTATGCTTTTAAGCTGATTACCACTTGTGGTTTTGCTGGGACAAATGCACATAGATTAAAGCACAGGCTTTCCCATGGTTAGAACAGGAGTCAGGGATAGGAAACACAGCACATTAAATCCATCTGCCAGTGACTGTGACAACTGTTTCCTGCAAACTGTTTTCTAGATTTTCCCACTTCTGTTCTAATAGTCAGAAGTAAAGGAGTATTTCTTGATCTCCACAAACTATCCATTTGGTAACTTGTTATAAAACTGTTTCCTCTGGTAGCTGATGTACTTTGTAGCTTTACAAATTTTGTCTTTAAGCTATTTTCTACCTGTAATATACGTATCTTTCCCACATTTGAAATAAGCTATTCATCAAATGTTGGTAGATTAGTTTGCATGTTACCCTTTTCCTCCTGAACCTTCTCTGTCATAGAGGGTATTCTTCTTTTATACTTCTTTTGTTTGGGGCTTTTTGTGTATCTCTGTGTGTCTTTGTATAAAAACAGGCAAATACTCAGCTTGGATAATGGAAAGCAGGGCACTAATTTTGCTTGGAAATGCACAAAGGCATCTTTATAAACTTTCTCAGTTATTGATCTGTTAGAAATAATCCCAGGTACCCTGCTGTGTGAGCAGTGGCTTGGACCAGACAATTTCCAGAGGCTCCTTCCAACTCCAGCCATTCAGTGATCCTGTGATCATCTTAGTTGACATATGTTTAGTGTTTCATTTCTGTTTTAAACAGAAGGGCTCTCCTATAGGTCTTTGTAATTGGCTTTCAATTTAAACTAACATTTTATGCATTTTGGGTTTTTTTCTTCCCTGCTTTTTCAGCAGTCAAACATCCATAATTAAATACAGTTCCAGGGTTATTCTGCTTCAAACAGTGGTTATTCTTTGGGATGGAAGTTGTCCTATCCATGAGTATAATATTAGCATCTTGGCTGTAAAATACCTCTTAAATTCTTCTGGTGTTCTAACACTTAACAATAAGCAGTGCTCAAAAACCTAGAGAAAGTTGAAAGATGCTAGTACTAACAAAATCTCACCAATCTTTTATTGTCTGTCATTTCAGTCATCAGAGGCAAGAAGTAGATTTTTTTCTTTCACCTTTTCTATGTTATTTGAAGTAAGACTTCATTGTTAATTCCTTTAGAACAAGACAGACAAAGGCAAAAAAAAAAAAAAAAGCAAAGATGAAGAGATAAAATTATTTCTCCTGTTTTTTTTTCAGTAGGATTGCCTAGCTGGTCCCTGACTTCTGTTTGCTTTTTGAGCAGTCTGTCTGGAATCAGTGGGCACTCGGAGTTCAGAGATGTACTGCAGGCTCACATTGCTAGTGCAGTCAAAAACAATGGAAACGGTTTGAACAGATGAAAGAACAAAATCCCTTTCTGTCTCTGCCTCTGCATCCGTGACCATCTGCTCCATTAAGGACCAGTCATCAAATCTTTGGGATTTAATAAAGCACTGACAGTTTCCACATGGAATTTTAGCTGTTTATATTAAGGGAGAAACCTGTCTTCAGTTTTATTGCAATTACTAAATCAGATATTTTTTGCTATTTGAAGTTCTTATTGTTTAGGTATTTTAAAATACTACCAGTCTTTTTTTTTTTCAGTGTTGGATTAAGATATTTTATTATTCTACTCTAGATTTGTTCTAATCATCATTAGTCTTTTTACATTTGTGACATATTTCTTCTAAATCAAAACTGTTGAAACAGTGCTGATGGCAAGTGCCAGCATCTTTACATTAGATAAATGTCTATAAATTTAAAATATCCAACATTTTCCTGTTCCATGGCATAAGATGGCCACTAAAAGATGACACAGTTGAAACCTCAGATGGAGCTGAATTGATTCATAACATTATAGAGCTTATTTCCTATTACTGTTACAATATTTGGTACAAACTCAAAGCAGAATACAGAGCAAGATGATCCTTAGAGTTTCTGTATGAGATCCTTATCTCACAAGTACTTGGGAATTTTCTTTGCCAATATCTTCATATGAGTAGGAGCACTTCCAATAATTAAACGCAATCATTTTTTAGGAGTTAAACTCAGTAAGAGTGAGTCTTTGTGATAATTTCAAGTTGTGTTGTGGAAGAAAACTGGGAGTTTAATAACTAGCATGTGTTTAGGAGATTGGGGAACTACAGGGGGTATTTAGAACAAGATGGTATGTTGTAAGAAAATGACAATAAAATTCTTATAAAGCAGTATTATATTAGTATTATTTAGGATATTATGGTCACTCTAGTTTTTATGGGCAAATGTATTTCTTATTTTGTAATATGTTCACTGTGATCAAAACACTAATGCAATATAGGAGCAGTTTGCTCTATCAAAATCCAAGAAAAGATATTTCTGTGTGGTGGAAAAGCTGAACTTGTCACAAAAATACTTCACCTTTTATTTTGTAATGTAGAACACATTACCCTTATGGAATCTACAGTTGGAAAACTAAGTCTCCAAGTCTTGAAATTAATTTCACTAAAAACCTCCACTCTTTCATCAGTATCTTATACTTCATAATGTTTCTACAGAAAAAAATCTAACCAGAATTTTGTAAGTTTTTGTTGCTGCCACTCTGAGTCTTTTTCAGAGTGCATTGGAGAAATGGAGCAACAAAAAAGAGTACTTGCTGCTAATACATTTGAAACATAAATTGTATTTTCTTAGTTAAAGGATTTCTTTTCTCCATACTGACAACAAAACAAATTGAGGTGGTACCAGTGTTTTAAGCTTTTCTGTCTTCTGGTGATTTCAGGTAATTAATGCTATCAGTTAATAATGCTCTCAGTTAGTTATCATTTAATATCAGATTCTGGTGTTTATTTGTGATTAGAAGTATTGCTGTCACCATTTCAAGAACACATAGGTGAGATCCTTCCATCAGAAGTATGAAAGGACACTTTTTAAAAGCAGAACAGGTAGCAAACTATTCTTCCTTACCACATTAGATGGGTAAAGCTGTTCTTTCAGGCTAAGTCATTGTGTTTAAAAGCTGAATTCAGTTGAGCTAGTGCCGTGTGCCAACCAGGTTTGGGTTGGTTTAGGTGTCATATTTTTCACTATAATACACTTTCCAACTTATTAATAGTATTGACTTTGTGTTAAGTTGAACTGCCAGTCCCCATCAATCATTGAGTCTTACACAATAAGGCAATATCCAGGTTTAAAAAAAATAAATTGTAGATTTGCACAAAGAGCACAAATAAAACATAGAGGGGGTCAGAGACCACAGGATTCTTCTCAAGACAGAAATCTCTAGCTATGAATTTACTTCCTTTGCTACATAGTTAACATCAATATTTAACAAATGCACCATGGATATTAAAGGCCTTGTTTAATTGTATATTATAATACTGTTTCTGTCTTTCTGAAAGCATTTAATACCTCATTAAACCCATTCACATCATGCTAAAATAATTAAAATTAATCTTTACCTCTTCTGCATCTCAGTGACATCTGGCATTTCAGAAGTCCATTTTTATTTTACTAGTACTAGCAGTTGAGATGTAACTGTTGAAACATCTTGTTTGTTTGTTTTCTACAGAAATCAACTAGTGAGTGTAATATCTTCTAAAACTGCTTTGTGAAGCAGGAAAGCTCAGTATAGGGTATTAGCTCTGTGAGTGCTATGAAGGCCTGTAGAGGATGTTCCTTCTCATCTGGTATTTATGTAACTGAAAAAGAATTGTCTTTTTAATAATGTTTAATAATGAAATAATGTTCACAGATCTTCTCAGGATTCATCTCTTGTGTGATACATAGTATTTCACAAGTTAAATGTATATTTTTAATGATCATGGGGTGATTTGGGTTGGACAAGACCTCTATGATCATCACATCCAGCCATTAACCCAGCACTGCCAAGTTCACCACTAAACCCCTCCCCTGGTGTCACATGTACACATCTTTTAGATACCTCCAGGGGTGGATGCAATGAAGGGTGCTGTCATGTGATGCTAGATACATAATATCTGTGCTGTACCTTACTGATTCAGGCCTGATCCTGCAGGTGCTTACAGATCATCTTATTTTATGCACACAGTTAGTTTTGTAGCTTTTCATTTTCTTGCCTCAGTTGGTAAAACTAAGCTATGATCACAGTTTTTATAAATTCTGTGCTGTCAGTGTTTTCAAATGCATTCCTTTCAGAAGAGTGATCCTTTCTTACCAGCCACCTTCTCCCCAGGCTTTTCATTTGTCTTTACATTAATTCACCATATAATACATGGAAAAATAAATATACATTACCAGTAATATTTCACATGTTTCAGGACCCAGTTATGTGTGATCAAACAAAGGGATTTTCATATAATGCCTAAATCTCTTAATTTTCTTTTTAGCCAACCAATGGGATCTTCATGAGTGCATTTCTCATCGTTTTACCTTTGGAGTCCATGGCTCATGGGCTTTTCCATGAACTGGGAAACTGCTTGGGAGGAACATGTGTTGGGTATGCTGTTGTGGTTCCCACCAACTTCTGCAGGTACAGTCACCGTGCATTTCAGCTTCACAGTAGTGTCAGTGTGCTGTTTGCTCATGAAGGCAGTGAAAGGCTCTTGCTTGGATTTTTCAACAGTTAAATACAAATTTAACTAATAGGCAGATTTTCTGTTTTTCCTTTTTCTCACCCTGGAATGAGTAATTCCACCTTTCTGTCGAGGTAATTTGCTTTTAGAAAGCCGATGAATAGAGACCAGCTGTGCATAGGCAGATTTCACAGTCCAGATCTCAGGCAAAGAAGGATTGGGGCATTTGGCTGAGACCAGGTATCTTGCATGAGGAGATTTAATAAATCAAACAGATCAGTTCAAAACAATGGTGAATTCTATTGAATGAGATGGTGTCTACATTTAAAGTTCATTGAAATTAGATTTGCAAGTGGACTACGTGTCACGTATTGGTATTGAGAATTTGAAGCTGGTTTTTGTTCTAACATAAATGAGAAATGCATGATTGTGAGGGGATTGTACTATTATTATTTGCCCATTTGTGTGATTTTCTTATCAGCTTTAAACTTGCAAATGCTGCTTTTGCCATAAAATTAAAATCAGTGTGTGCACATTGTTTTTTAAATGATAGACAAGAGCTATATAAATTATCTATTCAAGTTACAAGAGAAATAGAGTAGTAAGTTGAAATGAGAGGCTTCAAATAGAACTGCCCAATTTATGAAAACTTCACAGCTTCAGTATGTGTAATGAATTCAGTGGATAAGGAAGAACTTAACATCAAAGAAACCAAATATAGTGTGCTAATCTTAGCTAATCTTAACTGTATCTTAAATATTGCAAAAAAACAAATTTTCTGAGCTTCTGATCTAAAGCCTTTCAGCTGTGCACCCTTATAAAGTCCATGTCAATTACTGTTGCTGATTTGAAAAATAGATTTCCAAAATTTACATTACAATAAAAATAAATTGATTTTGTTTCCATGGTAACAATTTAATTCTTTCATTGTATTATATTATTCTGGCACAGGCAGTTCCCTCTAATTTTGAGCAAATGAGATACTCATGAACAACTGTTTAGGACCTGACAGAACTAAACTTCCTCATTAACAAAGCTTGACTGTTTCAGTGATGGCCCAGTCTTCACTTGCTGAGACAAACAGTAATGATGAGCTATTCAATGTAGCTATACCAGTGGAATATTAATTTTCATAAAAGCCTTAGACAGGTGAAAAGGTGCAAAATTTAATTGGCTAGATTGATAAAGAGACTAGGTAGATTTGCACACTGACTTGCAAACAAAATACATGAAGAATACACACATGTATACATATATAGGGAAAAAACCACAATGTCATCATTTGTATTGTTAGAGTAAGACTTATCTCCATATTTTCACCCACAAAACCTCTCCATGTCTGTAACTGAGCATAAATGAGGCCAGTTTGGCCTAGCTGTCAGTCATGTTCCTTCTCATTACCCTTATTACATCAGCTGAAGAGTGATGAATGCTTTTCTCTTTCTGAAAATATATTCTGAGGAGCCCCCCTAACTGGGTGTCTTGCAAGACCAAATCTTCTATTATTATGATTAATGAATGGCTGTGTGGACCTAAAAAAATGTCTTTTTATTCGATATTTTATATACTATATATATTCCAGTTTATTTATTGTATATTTATTTATATTTTATATAAAAAATATATTTCAATACAAATAAAATGCATTTTGGAACCCAGGGACTCTTTTTTTATTTTTTTATATATGCACATTCATATCTATGTAGACATAAATACACATACCTGGTTTGTTCCAGGTCTAGTTTGTAATCTTCTTAAAACTTTGACTTTCTAAGCTGTGAATACTGTTATTTGAAACACATTTCTTGTGCTGAAAGAACAGCATCTGAGCAGCAGATGCAGATTTGTGCAAGTTCCATGTTTCAGGGTATCTCAACAAAGTGTGGATGTGGATTTCTCTTTTGTCCATTATTGGAAACTAGTTTGCCTTATGTTTTGTGCAGATTAGCACTCATTTTCCCTGTGCTTCTTTTCAGTTGTGCATGAAAAACTACCTGTGTGAAGGCAGTGCTCCTCAGTGGAACTTTATGAAATTGTTGGAGACTCCCCAGCTTCTTCCCATCGCAGCTTCCTTCTTTCCCTCTGTCTCTCAGTTGTAGGAATGGCCATAGGGCTGATTAAGGACTGTGCTTTGAATTGAGGTGTGACAGAAGGGAGATAGTGGTCCCTCACTCAGATACAGTTATTTGAGTTGTTTATAAACTGTAAATTTAAAGTAAATTTTAATTTAGAACAGTGCTACCTTGTAGCAGAGAAAATATGCACAGAGGAAAAAATGACCAGTTACTAAAAGTCCATTAAGCATGAAATAATTATCACCCATAATCATTAGCTGTTCTCCTTCTCTCTAGTCCTGATGGCCAACCAACTCTTCTTCCACCTGATCATGTCCAGGAGTTAAATCTGAGGTCTACTGGAATGCTTAATGCCATCCAAAGATTTTTTGCCTATCACATGATAGAGACATACGGTTGTGACTACTCCACGAGCGGACTGACCTTTGATACCCTTCACGCCAAGATCAAGTCTTTTCTTGAGCTTCGGACAGCAGATGGACCCAGACATGATACCTACATTCTGTATTACAGTGGTCACTCACATGGCACTGGTGAATGGGCACTGGCAGGTAAGTGGTTTGGGGAGGGTTTTTTTATTAATCGTTTTGGTATTGATAAACTTTCCAAATCTATTCATTAATTCTGTAGAAAATCATACTGTATTGCAAAACTTTTGGTTTGATTGTACTTGCTATTGATCAGAATGGCAAAGAACCATCAGTCTTTGGAGAACAAGTTTATACAAGTTCCTGGCAGGGAGGGAAGAAAGAAAAAGGTTACATTACAGAGCATGACTGTTAAGATATTTGGAGACTAGAAGAAACTGAGCAAACAAGCCAGGTTGCAGGCTGACTACCTCTGCTAGTAGATCTGGAGAGAATGGAGAAATGCAGAAGCCCCTTTGGTATGCAGCTAAGTTGTTAAGAGGTGGCTCTTTCCTTCCCTTGCATTGTATGACAGTCCAGTATGTTACTTCATGAACTTTATCCAAGCATGTGTTTGCTTGTGTCTGTGAAGGATGAGATGGTTTTCTTTGGGTGATTCTATCCAATGTTGTTTTGAAATCACCTGCACTCCTACATAGTTACACTAAAATAAAATTTATTTATAAGCCTGTGAAATGTGAACAAATAAAGCAATTTTTATAGATAATTGAAACAGAATGTGTACTTAGAAAATGGAAACTGCTTCTGTATAAGTCTCTGCTGTAAATAACTACAGCAATTTGAAGATCATGTACCAAGAACAGTCATTACTTTAGGTTTGTATCCTAGAGATTTTCACTGGTACTAAATTTTCCAGTTTTGCATTATCTTGGAGTAGGATGCAGCTCTGTAATTTTCCCTTTTACTTTAACGACAGTAGTGTGCATAACACTTTAATTTTGAGATACTCATTTGAAGCACTTTTTTGTCACCCCTTACAGGTGGAACTGTAAGCACAGAAATATGCAGCTAACAACATTATAAACACTGCTTAATTATATTCCATAGTGAAAAATCACTCTGGAATTAATATTTTAAATCACATTTTTATACTGTTCCTCTTCTTCATTTTTTTCAAGTTGACATTTTCAAACCAGAGTGTTTTTGTTGTAAACCTGTATCATAGCTTCAACTAGTCAAAGCCTAGACATACCAGTTCTTTGTTTTAATATCACTGTGGAGACAATGGAGATTTATTCACTTGTTTGCAAGATGTTGTCATTAGGTACCTGAGTAAGTAGTCTGTTTTTCAAAGCTACATAGATCCTGCAGCAGCCAGTACCCTTAAGCAGAAGGACTTCCCACTATAGGCAACACTTCAGGTTTACATTACAATGTCCTCTTTCAAAGCACTGTTGGAGCAGGAGCTGAGACAGAACATGTGAAGTTAGACACTGGTTGCAAGGATCTGATAGGAAAAAAATATTATGGAAAATGCTATTGGAAATTCCAATGAGATTTTTGTTTCATTGGGTTGCAAATCCATACCAGTTTTCTTGAAGCTCTGAAAACAACTGTCTCTATAGAGAGAATCTCTACATTTCTGGTCATGTGAATTTTTGTGCTTGCATGTGGCTTTCTCATTGTGCTTTGAAACTGTTTTGGTTCCTGCCATTTGAAAATGCATTTTCTTCTAAAGTCTTAGAGGAGCCTTTTTTTAAAATTCATAAAAATATATTTTAAAAGAGTCCTATTCTTGTCCCTAAAATTATTAAGATTTAATACAAAATAAACTTTATATCAGATTTTCTTTCCCTGTTTATCTCTATTTTCCAGATTTCTTAAATTAGCTATAATTTCTTTTACTCTGTAAATTCCTTTTTTGTTACTGGTGGTGGGTTTTCTTTCTAATCAAGGGTAAGTTAATGGTTTTGTCTGCCACAGCCAGTGAGGTGAATGCAGTTAATACCTCTATGGAGATGTGCAACATTTACAGACAGAAAGGATCAATTGAAAACATCTGTTCTATCTGTCCAAATTGTTAAAGTAAGGGATTCTTAGAACCAGTCAAAACAGTTAAAGTTCTGCAGAAGTTTCTGTTTCTTCATACTGATATTAAGTCTTTCTGTCCTTGTGGCAGGGGGTGATGCTTTACGACTTGACACGCTGTTGGAGTGGTGGAGAGAAAAGAATGGCACTTTTTGTTCTCGACTGATCATCGTTTTAGACTGTGAGAACTCTCAGCCTTGGGTTAAAGAAGTAAGAAAAGTAAATGACCAGTATGTTGCTGTGCAAGGAGCAGAAATGGCCAGAGTTGTAGACATCGAGGAAGCAGACCCTCCACAGCTTGGTGACTTCACCCGGCAGTGGGTTGAGTACAACTGTAACCCTGACAGCAACATCAGCTGGTGTGAAAAGGGCCGCACGGTGAAAGCCCTGTATGGTGTCTCCAAGCACTGGAGCGACTACACTTTGCATTTGCCAACGGGAAGTGATGTTGCCAAGCACTGGATGATGTACTTCCCACGCATCACCTACCCATTAGTACATCTGGCAAACTGGTTTTGTGGTCTCAATCTCTTCTGGGTCTGTAAAGCGTGCTTCAGGTGCTTGAAAAGATTGAAAATGAGTTGGTTTCTTCCCACAGTGCTGGATACAGGACAGGGTTTCAAACTTGTCAAATCCTAATCAGCAACCAAAGAGCAAATGAAGTGAGAGCTCTCTGAACTTTCTCACCGTACCATACTTAAAACTTTTTCTATGACTGTTTTTCTCTGAAAAAGTCTGCTCTACTCACTTTATTCAGCTTTTTGAGCAGTTACAGTATATGCAACAGTTAGAAATTGCAATCTTAAAAGAGGAGGGTAGAACTATGATATTTTGAATTTTGTTACTGGTCTGTATGTACATACATAAGAGACTTATTTAATATATGCATTTTGGAGACAGGTCACATGCTCATGTGTCTTACTTAAAGCAGCCTTTTCTAGAGACACCAGTTTGATGGACAGGAGCTCCAGTGAATGTTACACCGTGCTGATCTGTCATTTACATTCATGATACAGTTTAAATACAGGAAAGGAACCAAGCTAATACTGAACCAGTCATTTTACATGTCCCTGAAATTGGTGGGGTCTCAGAGCCAAAAAAACCCAGAATATATAGCTACTCTATGTTAGTAGCTACCAAGAAGCTTTAGTTTTATTTGCTTTTACATCTTCTGCCCTGCCTCAGTTCTCTGCTGCCATCAGTGGAAATTTGCCATGGAAAACAAGGAAATCAGACAACCCTCTAATGCTCTGATACTTCTCAGATGGTGTGTTCTGAAGTGAGTTTTAAAAACATTGTGTTACTGTCAACATTAAATATCTTGCTGGTGATCTTTGAGCATACATTCCCAGTAGCTAATTCATATATGGAATAAAAACAACATCGAGCATTTTTCCCTCACCTGTTAGGTGATTCTGAATTTTCCAAGCTATTACTAGTTTGTATTTTGAAAAGCTACTCTGAAGAAAACAAAGCAAAACAAAACCCAAGGAATTTAATGAAGAAAATAATCCATAGATAAAAAATAGGAATACAAGTGTTGCCTTGCTTCCATGTTTATCTGAAGCCTTTGGTGTGCCTAAGATCTTGATTCTGTGAAATTCTCAGTACAGAGTTGGACCAGTGAGTTCATTATCTGTTTAAAACACAAGCAAAGTTTGTTGGAATGGATTATTCCCTTAGGAGAAGAGGGAATCCTCAGTATTTCTTAAGTCTTTTCTCCCACCTACAAGGCCCTCATTTTAATTCTTCCACTTACAGAGCTGTCTGGGGACTCTAGAAATGCTTTCCTTCAGTCATAAAAGCTGCATAGCTTTTTAATGCCATTTTCTCAAGTAAAGAAAATAAGGGGTAGCACAAGTAAGTGGCTAAGACAGTACAGTTTGTGGTGTTTTATTTACATACATGTGTGCAATTCAGTAGACCTACAGTTTACATTTTTCTTTTTCCATTAGTATTTTAATAAAAATGTTAGGGACTAGCTGATACTTGTCTAAAATACAACTTTTTAATTTAAATACATGCAAATAATATGTAGCTCTTTAAGTCTTTGCCATCATGGCTTTTTCTAATGCCATTTGAGCTTTTTAGCTAAGTTAGAGAATCTGCTAACACAGATACCCATCAGTAACTCCCAAAATAAGTGACAGCTACAACAGCCAAAGCAACTAACTTCAAAATGGTGATTTTTCTCAGATCTACAACTGACAGCCACTAAGTTTCTTCATTAGTATGTATTACACAGTGTTGTTTAGCAAGACACCACCTCCCTCACCACTTTCCCTTTCTCTGTCCCCTTCCATAACGTGAAAAGGGAATAAAGAAATGAGAGAGAAATTATATCCTATGAAGACTCAATATCTTTGGGTCTTCTCTGAGTAAATGCTATGATTGCAGCTCTGCCAGGGATTCAAGAGGTGACTTGTCAATAAGGACAGAGAGAGGGTACTCACACCATCTGACTTCAGGTATCCAACTTAAGTGCCTAATGGGGGAGCCAGAGGTAGGAGCCATGTCATTTAAATTCAGATGTCCAAAAGCCAGATATTTGAATCTATGCCAGTGACCTGAAATTCTCCACTGCTCATTAGAAAGGAGAAGTAAATATTTCCAGAGGAAGACTGATTTGTTCTCTATTCTAGAATGAATTTTTCTGTGATTGAGGGCATTACACATTTTTTTTTTGTTTTGCTTTCCTGTGCCAAAAGTAAAGCAGACAAATCCCCTAAATCTCTTGAATAACCTTAGAGCACCTCTAAGCCATCCTCTGGACCCTGAGCTGGGTACTTAAGCTCCTTCTTCAAGCACATAAACTGGATTCTTGAAATTGGGTTGAACAAGCATCCATCAGGTCGCAGAAAAACAGCACTGCCTCCTGCCGGAGTCACTGTCTTCCATTCCTGGTCATCAGCTCTTGAGCATAGATTCATAAAGACTGCCTTTACATTTGGTTTGTAAAATCACCATTGTTTTGACTTCTCTTTCAGTAAAAGTTCACCTGACTGCATCATAAACTGTTACAGCTTGAGCCTTAGAAATTTTTAATAAAGTCCCCATAAACACCTGATAGTAACCCTGTGAATATTTAAAGTCAAGATGTTAGTCCTTTCTGTTCAGGAAAAGCTTTAAATATCAACCATAACACTTGCAGCTAATTATAATGGACAGATGGGTAAATCTCTACCTGCTACTGTTTCATTTTTATGAACATCATCTGTATTTTTCTTTTTGTACATGAAGGGGAACATGGAAAGTGTGGGATTCATGCCCTGTCCTGAGTCTGTTAGCAGGAATCTGCTATGCAGTGCAGTGATGGACTTAGCTCTGGGCAGAATAGATGCAACAGTTTTTGTTGCTGTTTTGCCTCTGGATATTAAATGGTTTCTAGCCTACTTATCAAAGTTATGTTTTTTTCTGGGATAGACTGGGTGATTTTCAGCTGTTTGCTGAAAGGCAGATAAAGAGATGAAAAAGAGAGCGAAAATACTATTCGCAAAACTAATCATGTGTTTGCAGATTTGTTTCTATTTTCTCAAAGACCTCTGGTTTTCTGAATTTGAAGTAGTTCTAACATGAGCTAAGGTGTTCCTCCTTCTGATTTTGTTACTGTTTTAACAGCAAAGGCATGGTGAAAATGTTAACTTTAAAAGAAATGTTTACAGCTGTTCAAATTATGAGGCCTTTTTGGACAAAGAGACTGTCATGTGTTTCAAAACACAATCAGACCAGGGCAGTGGATGATGAGGAATTCAACTGCATCAGTTCTTCACTTCTGCACTGACTTATATCAAGGCATCCTACAGTGACCCACATTCCCAGGTGAAGTTTTTCTCCAGCTCCTGGTGCTTACTCCTCTCCGCAGGTCTCTACCCAGCCTCAGGCATGTGCTTGAGGGACAAACACTGGGAGCTCCTGTAATCCAAGTGAGGAGTTATCCTTCTGCTGTTCCTGTATAAAAGACAGGGCCTGAAAGAAATTTAAATTAATTCCAAAGAATGTTATATATGCTATCAGTTATGTACATGTTGTTTAGTGGTAACGTGTACAAATTTCTGGGTAGAGAAAAGCTTTTTTGAGAGGTTTGACTCTGTACTATATATTCAGACATTTTCCTATAAAGTTTGTTATAAACTTGTTTCACAGCATAATTTTATGTTGACTTTGTTTCATTTACCTCCTGTATAGGATCAGCTTTGCTGAAACATGCAAATGCACTGAGTCCTACAAATTAAGTCTTTTAAAGGAGTTCAAATTGCATATTCACAGTAGTATTTTTCTCTGAACAAGCACAGGGGGGAAAAAAAGCCATTATTCATTTTTGCACTATTAGAGTTACGTATTTGCAGATCCTTGTGCTTTGTATGCCTTGTAATTGTTGTCCAGTCTTCAGTTCAAGTTTTTCCCAGAATAATTTTGTTTATTTTGTAAAGGAATAGTTAATGCTGTGCTAGCAGTAAAGCACCTCTGTTGCCAGCAGTAGACAATGAAATAGCGTTAATTTTCTTGTTTATAAATACTTTCTGTGGGAGGATTTTTACTGAATATACGGTTTTTGGATATGTAAATAGATTTTTTGAGTGTATTTGTGATACTACTTAAATATATTTTGCTGTCTTGAATGCTCATTTCCATTTCATTTTTTTGTTTATGTCTTGATGGCTTTTCAGATTTCTGTGCTCCCTCTTGAATTACATGGGGTTTCTATACAGCTTGCTATACAGGAGGTTTTTATAACTAGAAATTGCAAGAGATTACTGAAAATAAGAGAATTTTTAAAATACTCTAAGGATTATTTTTAGTTTAATAATTTAATAGAAATGAGGAATGCTAGCTTAAATTATTAATGCTTTTCACCTTGTCATTTTTTTATCACTTATTCAACAACCTAGTAAAAATACTGTTTATACTTCAAGACATAATTTTTTAGAAATATAATTTAAGACTTTCTTTACATGAGTACTTGTAGTTAGTGAAACTTCTTATCTCCAGTAAGATCAAGTTACAGGAGGGTTCCTGTGTGAGATCAAGCCTGGGAGAGGAAGCAGAAGGAAACTCTTGCTGCAGAACAGTGAGGAGAACAAAGTCTGCTTCTCACAGAAATTGGTGAGGAGGTTCCTGTACTCCATCCTCATGGAACAGTCCCAGCATTCCTCTTAACAAGCCTGGACTTGTTAAGTGAAGACTTTGGTGAGCAATGGAGAAGCAGAGTGGTTCCTGTGATAAGGGGTGATGGGCATCTCAGTGGTAATCCAGTGTCCAGAACTGCTGAGAAGGGCACTGACCATGGGCAGTGCTTCTGGCACATTGACTGGCTGAGTACAAGGATTATTTAGTGGCACCTTTTGGTTGGTTGGTTGGAGTTGGTTTTTTTTTACAGAAGGAGTTTAATTTTGGCTCTTGTACTTTGTGATTGAATTCATTAATTTTGCAATTCACTAATTTCTTACTAAACTTATGTAGATCCTTTCTGTTCAGTCACCAATCCAGAGGTAACCCTAGAGAACAGCACAGCTCACCCTCAGTGCTGCCCTGCAGCTAATTCTAAGGCTCTCTTGATGGAGTCAGACCACCCCAAGATACATCTCCATCCATGGCAGGGAGTTTGGGGGTTTTGGTAACTGGTTTTGGTTACCTCGGAAATAAAAGTCAGTGCAAATATATCTGTTAGTGTTAAAAGAATGTTGCTCCCTAGGTGTTGTTACACACATATATTATTATTGGAAAACAAGGGTAGGAAAAATTGCAACCCATTGCTTTGGAGCAAGAAATGCACCAAGGCATTGTTCATTGTTACCTGCTGCACCAGCACTGCCCTCAGCTGGTCTCTGTTGCCTCTGGAACACATTGCTCACTACCACTGCAAAGTCAAAATTTAAACTATTACTGCTGGATTATACTGGAGATCAGAAAGCTGGATCAGTAAAAGCTCTCAGTATTACAGAGCTCACCTTTACAGGCTCAGGCCTTGAATGAATTTAACTTCCTCACACAATCATATGCACACACCCTAGGTGTTTGTGAGGGGTTGGTCATCCTGCAGGCAGCAGTCAAAATCTTTAGGATACTAAGGAGGAAGATATTCCCTAGAGGTGCCTGCAGCATCCTGCTACTTACTCCCAGTGACATGGAAACTTAAAATTTCACTCCTTGCCAGCGCTGAATTATTTTCTCTCTCTACATACTAATTATATAGTCACTTCAAGGTGTATTGAAACATTCTGGGCTCTTACCTCAGGTACCTCTCTGCACAGAGCTGAGGAACTGCCAGTGCTGCTGCTGATGGACAAACACAGCCAGCTCTGCTTATTATAGACAGTTCTGTAGTTAATAACTGCTAAAATAAATCCCAGTGAACCTCATTTTACTATCCCAAATGCAAAGCCAGGATACTGTAAGACAGTCTGTGTCAAGAGTATAAAATAGGCAATTTGGTTTCCTGTGCAAATCAAAGAGAACAGCCCGATTCAGAGATTGGCAATAGCCAGAAGAGAAGTAGAAACTTTTCGCAAAACAAAATGTTTGCTCTATAAATTCTTTATAAGGTCCCTAGATACTGTGGTACTGGCTACATTATAAATGCATAAGAGATCCATTAAGAGAGATGGGG
>VZRX01009778.1:145771-210339 GCA_013398075.1 Notiomystis cincta | reverse complement strand
GGAACTGACAAATTAGGATTTTATAGCTGAAAGCCCTAAAGATTTCTTCTGCCTTGCAAAAGAGTAGAAATATTTTTATCCTTAGACAAAGCTTACTTCTTTTCTTAAGAAGAAAGGAAGGGGCCAAGTAAAAGGAAGAAAAGAATGAAGAAAACAAAAAGCCAAGAGAAAAAGTAATATTATCAGATGGGTCATGTTCAGTGCTGTGGCCAGAAAAATGGGAATCACTCAGAACTGATCCATTTAGTTTCTTCTGGAGGCAACCTGTGTAACCTCACACCAGAAGTATGCTGTGGCACATCCTAAAAAACTGACAGGATAGACAGGCAAGTTTCCATTCTGGGCTCATGTTCTGGCACCATTTAACATTCTAAAGGCGGCTTCTAAAAATTATAATGATTATATGTGGAATACAGTGCCTGAAAGCAGATAAGGCTGCATAGCTACAGCTGGCTGAGCAGTGGGGCTTTTATAGTACAAGGCAATATAGTGAATGTTACTCACCCTTGAGCACATTCCCACAGTAGTGTTTGTGCATGAAACATCTGCTGCAGCACTGAAGAAGATTCTGTCTTCTTCCCTGGCTTGTGAGGAAGGTAGCTCAGACCACTTAAGCCAGGTCTCTGCCTCTGTTTCAGTTTTACTTCCAGGTGAGTCTCCAGATGCTTCTCTGGATGAGGAAACATGGTACCTTCCAGCCTGAATTAGAACCAGGTTTCTAATATGAAAAACTGCTCACTGAACTAAATTTTAAAGGTTGAGTATGTTGTGGTAAGAGATTTGATGAATGGAGACAGAATATGGTGCTGGCATACATGGATGAGGTATGTGAACTGGAGAAGGACAGAAAGCAGGGCTGGGAAGAGAGCCCTAAAAGGGAACAGCATCCTGCTTGTCTTGCATCCAGACATCTCTTGCTTGAATTAGAAAGCCAAGTATTTCATAATTCCAGCTTGTTTGGCATAGGTGTGTAAAAAGAGAAAAAGGTGTATAAAAGGTGTATGTAAAAATAAGTACCAGGAAAGATTCAGATAATGGACCTGCAGCCTACCTCAGCTACAAATACAAAAGGGCACAATGGGCCAGGCCACTCAGGACCTTGCCCTTATCTGAACCAGCCAGAACAGACTGGTGGCACCCACAGACAAGAGGAAGAAAGGTTTTGGACCAGATTGCTCTTGATGCACAAAAATGTGCACATAAACATCGGGATTATCTGTTGGAGACTTGTAATAGATGTAGAGAGTCTTTCAGGCATCTTCACTTTGGGGCAAGCAATTTGTCCTGCTGGGGATGCTAGACTTAAGCTTAGTAGGTGTGGGGCTCCTGACTATCTGATCCAAAATGTCTGTTGCATATTACAAAATGGTGTTATTTAGAGACAACTTCTGTGAAGGTGGCAAAAAATACCAGAACCAAATAATCTGAAAAACTAGTATTTTTTTGCAATTCATTGCTGTGAGTCAGGTGTGCTGTGGCTCTTTTGAGGAAACAAAAGAAACTGGTGGCAGCTGGGATGTTGCTACTCACAACTACTCAACAATGAACTGTTGCCAGAGAAAAGTAAACAGCTCTCACCTGTGCACACCCTGCAGAGAAGTTTTGTTGGTCATTGCATGATGCTGGCTATAAAGTTGCAGCTGGAGTATTGCTACCATTGTTCATTTTCCAATTTTTTTACCCAGCTGTTCACTAAATAACATTAATAGAGTTAAACTGTGAGTCCTGCCAGAGGGTGGTACAGATGCTTGTATTGATTTGAGAGATCTGGGACAGATTACTGAGAGAAAGCTGTGCCCTGGGCTCTTAGACACAAAGCTAGTAAGATCAGGACTGTTTGAACCATTCTTAAAGCTCCTCCCATTTTGGCTGCTCTGAGAAACGTGGTGCTGGGCTGGATGGGGCTCTGACCAGTTCCAATGCAGCTGCTCTCATTTTACATCCTCCTTCCCCCTAGAAAGCCTGCTGCCCTCCTGTCTCCCCAGTGAGCAAAGTGTGAAACCCGTGTGTGAAGACCAGCACGCTGCTTGATAGTTGCCAAATGCCATCTCTGATGTTTCACCTCACAGCTGAGGTGCACTAGCAGGTATCTGTTTGGAGATCCCAGGATCTTTAAGATCCATCAGTAAAATATTTTTGTCTCTAGGTCCATATTAGATTATAGGACAGTCACTGTGAGTCCTCAAAAACCCAGAATTTGTCTGTGTGCTGTTTTGATCTGTAATGTCAAAACTGAAGTAAATACCCAAAACCAGCACTTTGAGGAGAACTCATTCCCTTCTCACTGTCTCTTGTCTTCTAATCAGTCACTGCTGTTTGTATTTCCAGGGAACCTAGGATGATTTTAGTTGGGTTAGTTAGAGTTTTGATGTCTTCAGAATTTATGAGGCACTCAGCTTTAGACCACAAAAAGAAAATAAGTCAAAACCAGTCACAAAGCTGTCAGTTCACAGCTCATTCCAGCTCATCCATCTCTCACTTCTCATTTATTTATGTGGTAGTATTTCCCACAGCAGAAATCCCCAGTCTGAGTGCATGGCTTAGATATAGCTCCTATTCAAGCTATCACAGATTTACCCCAAGCCCCACTAAGAGAAAACAATATTGAGAACAGCACCAGCAGAGTAACCACTGAGCTTGCAGGCAGGAGCAGAAGGATCCCAGTGCTCTCATGGGAGTATTCTGTATCTGTAAAGCTCTGGACACCCACATCAGTGCTTCTGCCTACAAGTTGTACAGTCTAAGAAATACTGGTTTATTTGTTGACAAGTCCAAAGGAGACATAACATACCTCAAAATCTCATGATTTTGTGGGATATGTAGTAGGACCCAGCTAGCACTTTTCCACCAAACATTATTCTGCCACCTAAACAAATTCAACTCCACTTTCAGCCCTCTGTTTGGGTTTCCTTGGTGTACAGCAACATCGTCTTCCTTCACCTGAGCTGTGTACAGCCTCACATGCATTGCACAGCAAGGCTGCACCTTCAAGGGCTAGAGAAGAGCTGCCCTCTGGAGAAACACTGCTGGCCATTGCCTCCCCTCCAGGAGAAGGGGGACCTGCCCCAGAGCCTCCACCTACTATCAGCACATGATATGAAGGTGCAGTGCTGGCCACACCCAGCATTTCGAGAAGGCAAGGTGTGCAAGCGGGTCCCTGAGGCCACCAGCAAGGCAGGACAAGGCTGATGAGCTCTGAATACATAGAGTGGCTTTTGGTGGCACTTGGCCTCCAGGAACAGTCAGCCAGACACAATCTCCTTATAAAGCTCAAGCTGGTGGGTATGATTGGATGAGACCTCCAAACACGAGCTCTATATAAGAGCTGATAAGGGGGAAAGAGACTTCTCTGTTTGACTCAATGACAGGTTCCTGTACTCACTGAGGACATTGGAAACTGGCCTTGGTTGCCAACACTCCAGCTAAATGAAACAGTATTTTAAGATACTTGGGATTAGGTTTCCCCACTCAGGAGAGTGTGATGCTCCTGAGTACAGCACATCACCTTCCTGGGTGAGCCAGCCCACCACACCAAGTGAAGTGAAGCACTTCTGCGATGAGGACTGGAAAAGATGCTCCACCAGAGACTACTGCAACAGGGAGGTGCTGTTCCCACTGAGCAGCCTCAGGAAGTGAACTGTGACCACCCACACCATCGTGGATGAGCTATAAATACCAAGTTTTGGGTAAAAAAGAAAATTCCTGTCTCCTTGCCAAACAGCTGTTGATTTAGTAGAGCAAGGGGGGATGTAAGATTCCAGAAGCAGCTTGTCCTTGTGTACAACAAAATCCCATCCTGTACAGCCCCATGGTGTTCACAGGAAGACTAGCAGTGAGTATTTACTTACCACCCTTCATCTCAGGAAACCATGCATGAATGCAAGCACAGGAAGCTGCATTTTAAATGTCAAATTATGCTTTAAAAGCTTCATATCAGCTGTGCTTTTCCAAACTAGAAAAATGCCAACAAGAACAATACAATGCTAGAAGAAATTAAATTACATTTTTCTATTTTCCTTTCATAAACCACACTTTCCTGAAGTCCAGCACTAATATATTAAAATATTTTTCACCAGAGGCATTTTGCACATCAGGAAGAGCTCATAATTTTATTTTGAATTGGCATTTGCATATTCAGTTAGTCAAATCTATTTCCTCTTATGATTAAGCATGCTGTATAATTGATATTCTTCTTCCCTGTAGTGTGACACAGCATGTGACTCAAAACTTGCCTTCATAAAGATATTCATGAATGCTAAAGCACAGCACATGCAGAAAAACATGTTGCATTCCCATATGCTCAGGCTGGAGGAAAATAGCTGTAGTGCTCCCTAACTTAGCTTTCTTCAGAGGTCTGGGTGGTGTCTTTGCTCTGAGAGACAAATATTTGCCAGGAAATACCAAGAAAGTTCTCTCTGCTTGTAATTTTGTGAGTTTGAAAAATGTTGAGGAAAATGAGCTGATCAGATTGAGAATGTATCAATTTCTTATTAAGAGGGAAGCAACCCCAAAGACTGTTTTAGGCTTCTTTTTCATGGTTTTTGTTGGGAGTGGTTTTTAAATACTGAATTTGCTTTAGGAAATGAGCCAAACTTACACTTAGAGAGTTGCTCAAAAAATGCACAACCATCCCCATGGGGGTTTTGCCCTGTACAGAATATGGAAAACAAGAGCAGAGCCCTCTGCTTCATCAAACATTTAGAGAGGTATCACATGCCTAGCCACCTTCTCTGTGTATTTAAAACTTCTTCCACCCTAACCCAGACTTTTCAAACTTTTGCTAATTGAAAAGTAAGCCCCTGGCAAGTATAAAATTTTAATATTAACCCACCTGAGACATCTAGTGAAGAAAAAAAGTTTTTAAAGTAATTGAATCTGAGGAAAGGATAATTGCTGAAGCAATCCCTGGAGTAACTGAAAACTTTGGAAACCAGGACCCAGGTGCTGACCAGAGGCTTAGAAGCCACTCTGCAGTGCTGGGGCAATGTGCAATGCATTCTTCACAGGCCTGTGCCTACCAGCCCTCAATGTCAGCTGTACGTGTTTCTCCACTTCTTAGCAAGACTTAATTTCTTATTCAGATCAATTTCTCAATTCTAAAATGATTCATAAAACCAGGCAATGTCATTATATTACAAGACAGCTTAATTTACAAGTTCATTCCATGCCAAGAGCAAGGCAGCAGAATCCCTGATTCTAAATAAGATCTATTTTATGCCAAATATCCTTGCCAAAGCACTCTAATGAGCTGGCACCAAATGGCTTCACAGGAACAACCTACTGTCAGCAGTGTTTTGTGTTTTCCAGGCATTACTGGCACTGTATGCCAACTCTTCTTTTTCCTTCATGTGACTGTCAGTTTGTTCTACCCTTTTCCAAGTAGTAAGCATATGAATTTCCTCTCTCAGCCCCTACACACACTAAAAAAGCAGGTCGTTTCAGTATATTGTACTTCAGCTTTGTCATGTCTGGAAATATTAAACACTACTATTAAATATTTATATATTGAAGCAGTTCTGTGGCTGACAGAGAAAGCGGTCAGTGTTGGATTCTGAATCACAAATGCCAACATAACACCTCTCATTCACACACAGACAGGACAAAAACTTAGTGGGATTCAATTGCTTCAGGTGCTTACCTGAATTATCCTGAAGACTGCTTAGCCTGAATGTTCTTTGTCTGTGAAAAAGCTGAAGGTGGCCACTTACTGGCCTAGTAGGAGCTGAGAATAGAATACTTAAAGGCCTCTCTTGTGAAGTAAGTATTTTCCTCTAAGAGGAACAAAAAATTCTGCTTTACCTCTATTTCTTTGGTCATAATGAGAAACATTCTAAGCTAGTTTCTTACAAAACTGACATTAGAAGAAATTTTCCCTAAGAAGTAACAGAATAAACTCCAGAAAGAATACCAGTGTTTCTCCCCATTGTCCAGAAAATACAACACATGCCTGCAGTAGCCAAACATACTGTCCCAGTTATTTTAACATTACTGCACACATTAATTGATATGTTTTGGACTGTATTGCCATCCACAGGCATTGACAGCTGGGTATAACAAAACATTTGAAAAAGAGAAACAAGGAGGGAGAAAAAATTCCTTTAGATGCAGGGGGGATGTTTCCTCACACCTGCCCCAACTGAAGAACCTCCTAATGGGACAGATCATGTCTCTGGAGATAACAATAGAAAGCCAGCAAGGCTGAGGAAGCAGCACACCGATATCTGGCTCCTAAGCTCTGCAAAAGCCAGTCACCCACACCACCCAGAAACCTGCTCCCTCTGCCCATCAGCCAGCACTTGGGCCTGAGCAGGTTACTTGCTGGCTGGGGGGGGGACTGGACTCTGCTGATGTAAAGAAAATTCAGCTGGTGCAGGTAGGACAGGATATGACTTCAAAAGGGTGGAAGCAATTAAAGAACCTTATTTACTCCTCCTCCTCACTGTTGCATTGTGTCTGTGTTTTAGTGGAGTCCCTTACTGCAAAGGATTGTTCAGTACAGGGATGTGTTTGTCAACATTCATGCCCTGTGCTGTAAAGCACCTTCTTCTCTCAGCTACAATAATTGCTATAATGGACAACCTTCCCTCTGGAGACCCACCTTATCCTCCACCTCCCTGATCAACAAAGCCTTGTCCTGAATGGCTGCAGAACTGATGTCTAATTAGCTGCAAGGTAAGGATGAAGTATGAATTTAGAAAACCAAAAAGCAAGTTGCAAGGTTGGAGACTTCCATTTAACAGACTTCAGTGGTAAGATTATATATGTGAAGGCACAGAGGTAGGAATTGTGAGCAACTAAAAAGTTGCTTTCTCCAGAAGAACTTTATACTGTCTCTGATCAAGGCTGTCAGATCCTGCTATGATGGAAAAGGGGTTATTTTTAATAATTAGTAATTTGAAATAAATTTGAAATAAATGCAGTGAAGCTGCAGCAGGGCTGTCTTCATGCTTTCTGTAATTCTAAATGGCCAGCCTATGAACAGCTGGTGAGAATTTAAGATCTACTTTGTGAATCTACTACAAAACATTGTTCGTCTTCCTTTAACATAATATAAGAAAAATGAAGGAAGACATCTGTTTTCTTGCAGGTTGGAAGACAATTTATATTCCTGTGATTTATTAAGCTTGTGGCTTTGATGGCTTTTTTTGTGCTTTAATATTGTATGCACATTGCTATTAAATGTCATGAATATTGCTATGAAACATAATGAATATTGTAAAATATGGGGCCTGAACAATTAATGAAATGCAGCATACACTTTCATGAAAACTGGGCATGTGTTGTCTTGGAGTATGCCCAACTTAGAACATATTTCACTGAGATCTTAATTATTTTCTTTATACACTGGCATCTATATTTTATGAAAACTTCAGGGAGTCTTTTTAAAATACTTTAGATATTTCATGAAAATTGCTGAATATGAGAGTAGAACTTCTTTGGCTGAAAGTTACATTTTTATAGAATTTTTTTTTTCAGTTATAAAGATGAAAAATACTTCTTCATTTAAGAACATGAAGCAGTGATACCCACTCATCTTGTCTTTCCAAATATTTTTGTTTATGGGGAGATTTTCTTCAGTTGTAACATGGCTAACCCCTCATCTTTTTCTTTCTTACCTTGCAAGATCCTGAAAACAATCTTGAAAACACTTGATGTCAACACCTTAGAATCAGAGTGGTTTGGGTTGGAGGAGACCTTAAAGATCATCTAGTTCCATCTCCTCTGCTGTGGAAAGGGGTGCCTCTCACTAGACCAGCTTGCTAAATGATCCATCCAGCCTGGCCTTGAACACTGCCAGGGATGGGGCATCCACAACTACTCTGGGTCATCTGTTCCAGTGCCTCAGCACCCTCACAGTAAAGCATTTCTTTTATATATTTCTAATCTAAATTTCCCCTCTTTCAGTGGGAGCCCATTATTCCTTGTCCTATCACTGCAGTTCCTGAAGAAGAGTCCTTCTCTGGCTTCCCTGTAGGTCCCCTTTAGGTACTGGAAGAATGTTATGAGGTGTCCATGCAACATTCTCTTCTCCAGGATGAACAGCCCCAACTTTCTTAGCCTGTCCCCATAGGAGAGTTGCCCTAGTCTCCTTATCATCTTTGTGGCCCTCCTCTGGACTTCAACTACTTACTGTATGTTGTTCAAGCACTTCCTCCTTTGATTCTTCTCTCCTTCTTGTTCAGAATTGCAAAGAAGGAGGAAACTGTGCTTGACAGCACGAATGGCTCATGTTGCATTGCTGTGAGAAGCAGGCAGACTAACATGAACTTCTTCTTTGGATGACTGAAAGATGCAGTCCCACACCCTTGGGAGAAGTTTGCATCTTCCCTAGACTGGAGACAAAATTTGTTTCCCCACTTTGTTTTCCACAAGTGTGCCACCCTATGGTCAGGAGTCCTCTCTGTGTGCTCCCGTGGCATGTGGCCAGTGGGGGCAGGTGCATGATTTTTTGTTGTGGATCATTGATCAAGAAGAGCTGACTGTCAGCAGAAATGGTTCTCATCACTGCAGCAGGAAAGGGAAGAAGAGCTGTCAGAGGATGGTAAAGAAATGCTTGGGAAGGCCATGGAAGAAATAACATGCTTTGAATGCCTGCAGGAAGTAAGCTAACAATTGTTCAGTAGTTTCCACTTGCAGACTGTATCTAGTGTTAAAAAGCACAGATGTTCTTGTTCAAGACGGCAAATGGAAACTCAGTGAGACACAGGTAGATTGATTCCCTCACAAAATGCTGCTGGCATGAAAGGTACAGCTTGATGTAGTAGAGCAGATGAGAAGGCAATGCTGCCTGGCAGTGTTACAGCTGTACCTTCAGTGTATCCTGCAGATAGGTACAAAGTTCATTCACCAGTTATAATAACCCCTGTAGGATTCCCTTGTAGAATCGCCTTGTTAGGCAATTAAATGCTCTATCACTGTGGCATAATTCTGAGTCATCTGTCACAAGTGTCATCTCAACAACCTAATGAAAAAAGTGAATCAAACTGCTTTAAATGATGCTTTGCTTCTAGACTGATCCATAAAGTTGTTTCACTATAAAGTTTTATAACCCTAAATCTAGCAAGTGGCACACTAAAAACACTGAGGGTAGATAGGTTGGCTTCTGATGCAGTCTGATCTTGGACCTCTCTCTCATCAGGCCTGTGCACAAGAAGCTGTCCTCAGCTCTGAGGGCCTGCCTTTCTCAGCAGCTGGGAGAGGCTCACTGTGGGCTGCTCTCTGATGAAATGCCACCCAGTTTATCAAACAACAATAGAAGTACTGCTGGACATCTGGAGCTTGCCCAGCTTCCTATGGAGATGACATTCAGTAACTCTGTGTATACACAAGTACGTTCTCAGTAATCAACATAAAAATTGTTTCGTGTCAAGTTAGAGATGTTAGGTTCCTACAGCTGTCACAAAAGTATTCAGAGGAGATGGAGGGGACCTTCCATAAGCATCCCCCTTGAATGAAAGGCTGAAGCCACTTCGGGTGCTGGTTACCACATAGAGGAGTAAATACCTCCTGAACGTCCTATTGCCATAGGGTAAAACATGGCTCCTGTCATCAAATCATCAGAGGGTCCAGTTAGGAGATTCAAATCTAGGTAGCTAGTCTCTTTTTGGTTTTGCTACTCATGAAACCTGCTCTTTGTTCTTTGGATGTTCTACTTTTTTTTTTACCTGGCTGGTTAATAAAATGGGCTAACCCAGATGCCTCTTGGTTCAGGTACCCTTTCATGGGATACTTCACAAGTCCATTTGGAACATTCCCTTCTTCCCCAAAGTCACAGAGTTCTGCCCCTTGCTGGCTGACACAGTGCTGGAGTACCACTGTCATATTCTGCTGCTGCTGAAGCCAGCGATGTGCAGGTACAAATGCCCTCAGTATTTTCCACAGCTGGATAAGGCCTGAAGGCAAAAGGACTACTTGGTCCTGTTGTGAAACACAACAGAAGGGCTGCCATGCATTAAAGCTTATCTGTGCTGTACTACATCAGTAAGCAGTGAACTGAAAGTAGCTTCAAAACAAACCAAAGAACAAACATTGTCTTGGCAGTCAGTACACTAATTGGTTTGCATTTTTCGTTCGCTGCGGCTTCTTTCATGAGAAGTAGCTGAGCTTAATGTGAAATAAATACCCTTGTGGAGACACATCTTCAGTTTTGGATTTGTCATCTCATCCAAAATGTTGCAGTGTCACGGGAAAATAGCTATTTTTAAACATTCATTCTCTATACCACTTTCTTGAACTGTTTTATAAAGTAATCTTCAAAACACATTTGTGTGGCTGTTAATGGTATCCAGTGGAATGACTTAGCCAAAGCAAAACTGGTACCTTCAGATGGGATTTTTTAGAGTGGATAATGCAGTATCACAGGCCCAGCTCAGGAGAGCCCAGAAAAGCCCCCATAACTCAGCAGCATCCCCCTGCCCTCCACCCCGTCAGCTGGCTGCTTCTGTGCAGAGCACCTGCAAAGGAAGCAGGAAGCTGGAGCCTGCCAGCATTATTCTTTACTGACAAAACAAAAAGTGACTGGCAAAAGTTGAAGGTTGCTTTGTGGTGTCCAATGCCCTCCTCAGCTTGCTCAAGGCAGAGTCTGGGACACGGAGACCGAGGTGATCAGAGGGTAAGTGGTTCTGCTCTTTAAGGTAAGAGGCCTCACAAAAGGACACCAGGTTCACAGGCTCATGATAGATGGGTTCTTCCAAGGTCCTGGTACGCAGCAGGAGGCAACAGACCTCTATCCCCTACAAATCCAGTTCCTCCTATTTCTCCAGTTTTACACACCTGGTCATTCTCCCCAGAGTTGTCCCAACACATCACCTTTTCCCATAATTTGTCTTCCTCTTCATTGCAACCCCAAGTTTTCTCATCCCCAGCTTTCCATCCTGTAGCCTCTGCCTGTGACAAACATTCAGAGGCAGTTTCTTTTTTGAATTATCTGACTTGTAACTCATTTAAAGCAGATCATTTCATAAGGTATTTCTTTTAAGTAAAAAGAAGAGAGAGACATTTTCTTCCAACAGTCCTTCTTAAATTCAGCACTTTGAATTATTTCTGTCAATGTTATTTCTCATCATGAGAAGCATGAACATTATATAAACCAGATGGTGTTGCAGTTCACTGGCCACTGTTATGTCACCACCAGAGTCGTTGTCAAATGGAAACTTTACAAGGCCCATTTTACTGACCCAAGAGACCTCCTCCAGTCCATAAAGAGAGAATTAAACTCTCCACACAGGTCCCTCAGAAGTGCACAAGGTGCTTTGCTCTGGCTAGGATAACGTTGACTAACTAACAATTTTTGAGATATAAATAATTTAATGATTTTCAGTTCCTATCTTCACAAAAGATGGGACCTTCTCTTGCTAGCACTTAAAAAGTCCTGTTTTATGAAATGGAAAATTAATCTGAGGGCTGCTGCCTGTATTTAAGCCACAAGTGCTATTCCACCTAAGGACAGGACATGCTAGATTTCAAGGTAGCCATGAGCACGTGTGTGTAATTTAGACTTCCAAGATCCACTCTTTACATTTGAAGGGCATATCAGCTTCATTCTAGCAATCAGCACTGTAACGTGATCCACAGATGAAGCTGAAGACTGTAATTCATGAATGCAGATTACCTATTATGGTGACACAATCTCTTGGAAGGTCAAGGTGCCCTGCTTCAGGTGTGCCTCTGCACCAGCTGCTAAAATGTCAAAGATTTACAGAGATTACCCATGAAATGCGATTTTTCAGTTGCTGGAACAGACACATCTGAGACCATGATAAAAATAGAAGAAGCAGGGCAGAAAACAGGAGCATGACAAGTCTCTGCATTATAGCAACAAACTGCCACATAAACAAAACTGGTTTCTAGCCTGTGGAAAAGGGACAGTAGGAGCTTTATAATGTTGAGGTGAGAGCCATGTAAGCATAGCTTCAAAAACTATTCCACCTAGAGCAGACAGTAAGAGAGGTCTCCAGAGAAAGAGCAGGGAGTGTACAAAAAGTGATCACTGAGTAGCCACAGTAGTTATCTGAGTTATTTACACTGAGAAAATTAAAATAAAATACTTTGATGCTACAATAATGTTTCTTTTAACAAACTTATATAGCCACTAAGCCCATGATAGATTGACAAGAAAAATATTAAGACAACTTTATTGATAAATCCTTTGTAAATCTGTCTTCTTTACATTATTTGTTCTCTGAATTTGCCTCATTATGATCATAACTATGTCATAACACTGAGTTTTTGGTTAAAAGTCTTCCATTTTCTACCAAAAAGGGAAATTTGCAAACATTCTATTTTTTTTAGCAGCAATTCTAAACACTGTAGCAGTGCCACAAATAGAAGTGAAATAAAAGGAGAAAATTATAATGTTTAAATGCTTTGAATCTAATGAGTATAATGCTTTTGAGACCAGTTTTTCAAGACTACTCAGCTTCCCCAAGTTGTGTATGAATAAACAGCATCCAGTGCCTCCTCAGGAGGATAGGTCCCACAACATACAGTCTGGGAATACTGTAAAGCACGAGCACCTCCCAGAGGATGCTGAGTGCCAGCAGCTCTGTAGCACCCCAAGTAGTCTGTTCTCCCAGGTAATGATCTCATTTTAGGGTGCAAATGTTGATACAGCTGTGAGTTAGGGTGTGACATATCTTGCAAATACTACACAGGAAGACCTCAGGTGAAACCCTCACACAGGATATGGTCACACTGCCCTCAGTCAGAGCCAGGGAATGATTTTCTGGTGAAACAGAGATCTTCCCACTCCAGGAATAAGGTGTAAGAGCTTCAGAAACCCAGAGCATTCTGTTCATGTTGAATCAGGAGTATGAAAGCAGACACTTCAATTTCTAAATGGAAAATGTTTTAAAACAATTAGATACTGAGAAATTTCAGAGGAACGTTTGATATTCCACCTTACTTGAGTTATAAGTCATACCATTACTTTTGCAAGAGTGTGAATGTGTCAGAAGCTAAATCCTTAATTTTTAAAGAAACTAGGTTAATTAAATTGCATTTAAAACTGGTGTGTGAGTCCAGAACTAAAACTGATACATATTACTGCAGGAAACTTGTTTTATTTTTCTGGTAATGACTAGACTCAAAACAGTAAAGTGCAATTATTTAGAGTGCTACAATTCCACGATATTAAAAAAACCTTAAAATCTTCACCAGATTATCCATGTCAATAATCCAGGAATTGTTTCTTTTAAAATGACATATGATCATCTTACTTTAGCTGACTGCTGGCACTGTATCACACACATGTCAACATATTCTCCCCTTTCCTCATTAACCAGATGGATCTAATGAAAACATAGGCTTGATAAGATTAATGGAGTATTTATTACCTAACCCTGAACTGCAGGAAGCATATTCCATGGTGAGATAACAAATGCTTCCTGTAAGAGGATGATACTTCTAAAAGTAAATTTACTAACATTTAAGCAACTGCTCTAAGAGCTTTGAAAGCCAGCAAACCCCAAATGATCCAAAGGAGTTCAAAGCAATTTGTTCCTTCTTTAATGTCAGAGAAACAAATTTCTCATAATTCAAACAAAACATGGGAACATTCCTATTCCTATAGCCACTGATTTAAATAGAAATAGGACAGTGAACCTGAAATACAAGGTGTTATATGAGCTCACAAGAACTTTCTCAAACTTGAAGTTAGGTAGAAGAATCAAAACAACTAATGCTAATTAATCAAATCACAAGCTTGAGGTAAGTTGAAAAGCAATGTAAGTTTATAAAAAGCCCCAAAGATCATACCTGTGTGCAATTTCAGAATTTAGGTACCTCCACTATGTGTCTTCAGTGCCGAGGCCCAAAATTTAAATTCTAAAACTCTCATTCAGCTGTTGCCTGTGTCAGGAAGAACTAAACTCCTGTTTCATAGAAGAACGTAGGTGTCTAAAGTGGAATTTAAATCAAACACATGTACTTAAATCCAGCAGTGCTAGTCAAAACAACAGACCCCCACGTTTCTGCCAGTACAGGAGATACACACAGTTCTTCTTGACAGAAAACAGTGGAACAATCCAATCACAGTGCATTAAGCTCGAAGCCTTGCCTTATAAAACAGATTCTCTCCTTATGACCCCAAAAATATTTAAGTATTCCATTTCAAAGTGGAAGAATTTCAATTAGAGATTGTGAGAATTCCTTCAATAAGGAAAAATTCCCTTCTTCAGGACTTATGTCCTGTGAGTTCAAATCCTCTTCAGGGTAAGGGAGGAACCAAAACACTTCTCCAAGATCCGAAGTGAGTGGCCTGAGACATGAATTCAAACATTTGACATTTTCAAAACGTATGATTTTTTTCTTTATGCATTTCTAAGAGTCTTCCTAAGTATATCAATTTCTTATTTTCAGGGAACCATACTTTGTTCAGTAAACGTGAAGCATTTATCAGTGCCCAAAATATATATACAGTCTTGGAGAAACCTCTTGATTTTTCAAAACAGTGAATGAAAGATAAGCATGCTTCCTACAGAAACATTAAACCTACTTTAAAATAAGAGCCCCAGCCTTAATTTCCTCTAAACTGAGAAATGCAGAATGAAATCTCATGTTAGTACAGGTCAAGGGGAGGAGGTCCAGAGGACCTCAGAGAGTCAGAGTAAGTCTGTATGTCAAACAGATGGCATTAAGTGTTGGCAAATGCAAGGTAACGTGTGCAGAAAGGAACAATGTGTTGAGTTCTAAACTAACTTTACATCTCACCAGAGAGAAATCTGGAGATGAAAACTGCAGTTCAGTGTGCTGTGACAGATAACAATGCAAACAGTCTCAGAAACAACGAAGATGCTGAGAGAAGAGTGTATTTCAACATTTTTATCTATCACTGAGCTAGTCTCCTACAAGACTAATCTTGACTCACTAAATGAAAGAACACATAAATAACATTAAAGTGCAAAGACAGTCAGGAGAACAATTGGAAAACAAAGTTGGGAAAGACATCTGTATGAGAAGACAACCAAAGAATTGTAATAATTGGAATAAGAGAAGAATAAAAATACTATAGAGGGAAAAGAAATAATGATACAAAGGAGGAAAGTTGAATGTTTCTCCCCACTTGTTCTTAGAAATACAAAAAATAATATATAACATTTTTTATAAATACAATCTATAAGGCTTTTCATTCCAATGTAATAAACCTCAAGTGTTTGTCATCAAATTTTCTTTGGTTTGCAGCAGTTGTGAGGAACCTCAGCTGAATTTTAAATGCCTTTATGCCTCATGTTGGAGCAGTCCTGTTCCTCTTGCATTATATAGCACTATACAGAATTACAATGGAACGCTGTTTTAGCCAGGGAATCCATAGTGAATCATCTTCATTTCTGTAAAGTAAATACCTATTCCTTCTTTTTCAAGTATGTTTCTTCATGGATAACAAGATCAGCAGACAGCAGCTCCAAAACTGCTATTCAGGTTAGAGATTCATGGGGAAAAAATTTTAATTTTGCTTCTATTACTGAATATACAGAAGAAGTTCAAATTATAATGGAATGGGGTTGTCTCATAATAGTATCTACCATAGTAAGATATGCGTTTAAATAGTATTAAGTATAAAAATATTGACCTTTAATCCAATTGTAACAGGCCACAAAGCCAAAGTGAGTTCTAAAGGATTCTGTCCTATGGGCTGGTTGTCTTAAAGATCCCTGATCATGTCACTGGGTAGAATCTCAGCATTTTCCTAGACCAAATTGAGTTTGGTCAGTGAGAAAGTTAATTAACAGTAAAAACAAAGATTAAAGGTTATCTTTGGTAAGATATAAAAGTATTAAATTGGTTAGGAAGAATCTGTTTTGCAATTACAATATCATTTTTCCATTAATTTATATTAATTATAATTATATTTTTCTCCTTTAACTATGTATTAGTCAACATTGTATCAGCATCTCTCATTCTGCTCAGACCAATGTCAGAAAAGTCTTCATTTCCCTACAGAATGTTCCACCTAAAAAAACCTAACAGATATTACCTATACTTACAAATACCCATTTCCTTACAATCTCAGACTACCACTACCAGTTACAGTGTCACTGTTACTAGATAACTCTCTGCAAAGTACACCATTATCTTTAAAGAGTAAAAAGCTGCAGTATCAGAAATAAAAAGGAACTTGGTCAAGTTGAGACCTGCAAAATTTAGATATAAAAACTTGAATAGAGTGAGAGATGTTCTAACATCTCTCTGGGGCAGCTGTGAGAGGGAATCGATGGAGCTTTAGAACTGATGCAACACAATCTCACTTGCATTTCAGAGATGCAAGCTGCATCTTCAGAGCTCTTGCTCTGAACAACAGAGTTGCTTCATTGCAATTTTTCACTGGAAAGAGAGAAAAAACCCACGGAGATCCAAGCATTTTGAGCCAACCAAATTTCAGGCATTATTTTTTGTTGTGTAGTTGTTGCATAGCTATTTGGATACGCAGATATGGACTGATCTTGTTTATGTCTCCTCCACTGATCATTACATCTTGTCACTATTCCTGCACTGAGAAATATAGTTCTCACCTGCAAAACCAAGATGGAGCAATAGAAAAACATGATTCTTCTTCCTAATTACTTTTGCCTTTTGAAACCTACATACTTCTGATAAGCAATGTCTCAGTCAACATCCATGCTCACAGTACAGGGGCCTCTGGAGAAGCCACATGCAGTACAGTAAACCTGAATTTTCATGACTGATATTTACATCTAATCAGTCTCACAGATGTGACAGGATAATTCGGCCTGAATTGTTTACTTTCAGCAGTCTGAGTCATATAAGGTGTCAATTATCCCCAAGTTAATAAAAAGATATTTAATTTTCTAACTGCAAATTCAGATAATGAATCAGACTGAAGAAACAGTATTAGTTAAAAAACAACAAACAATAATTGCCTGTATTAAAAAAAAAATCACTCTAACAATATAAAATCTAGTTCAGTCTTATTCTCCACATGCTAGTCAGATTATTTAAATTCATGAATAATGGATATATCTCTTCTGTGATGTATTGTTGCTTTCTGTAGTATGAAGACAAGCATTATGCAAATGTAGTATCTTTAAAAAGTCTCTTGTCAAATAGTCATCATTTTAATTTTATGTTGCTAATATAATTGACAAATACTTGATACTACTGATTATGCCTTTTCTTGTAAACCACTTATTTGATGGGCTTGAGCAGCTGTGGGTTTGCCTCTATGAGCTTGTGAAGTTGTAACCAGGCTACAAAAGAGCAGTAGGCAAGGTCTTAGGCATAATCTCCTACCAGCTGGTAAACAGCATTTCATAGCAGTAAAGGTATCATTCAATCAACACTGTTACATTTCCAAAAAACAAAAAGGGAGAAAGTTACTATTATTGTCCCCTCCTCCTCCCCAAGTAGTCAAACCCTTGTGAAATGAACAGAGATTTAATTTCCAAATCTGAATAGAGATGTGCTTGATTTATATTGGATGTCTTCAGAAATCTGCAAACATCTGTCACTGTTCATCAAACTGCATCTCACCCTGGGACCCCTTCAGTCAGTTCAGGTCTTTTCAAAATTTCTTACAGGATCCATCATATCTGATATTAAATTAGACCACAGGCTAATTCAAACATAGTGGCTTCAAGATTAGAGAAAAGAAGGTTAGAGTTAAGGCATGTCTTGTTCATCACTACATTATACCATTTCTGCAAGTGGAACCTTCCCAAATTCTACTGCAGTAAAATGATTGCAATCAAGAGGAAAATTCTGGCCAAAGATTTTGTTTGGAAGCACTTACTACAAAGTTATTTGCCACTCAAGTACTTCAAACTTTTCAGGTGCCACACCATATTAAAGCTACATTATAACAGACACTGAATGGAAGATTCTCTTCTCAAAAATATAATTTTCAGTTTGATGAGTCATTGGGGATCAAGCCAAAGGAAATGTCCATGCAGCACCCGAGACAGAGAACTCAGAGACATCATGACAAAGTGAGACCCAGCTGAGTGAAGAGCAACCCTGCTGAAAAGCTCCTGGGGCCACCATGGTGGGCCTCAAGCTGTACACAGGGCAGTAGAGTGCACTCATGGAAAGCAAAAGATGCTCACATTGGGAGGAGCACGGACACCAAACTGCAGGGAGTGGCAACATCTCCCTGTGCTTGGCATTGGTGAGGCACACGTGGAATCTGGATCTACTCTGTACCACCCAGCTTGTGCAGAAGGTTGGGATACCTGGAGAAGGCACAGGAGGGGCTCATGAGGCAGAGGACACGTGGGCTGTGAGGAGAGGTTGAGGGAAAAAGGCTTGTTGAGGTTGACAAGGAGGAGAGGGAGGCTGAGAGGGACTAACTGCAGCCTACAGGAAGTATCTGAAAGGGGTTACAGAAATGCTGCTGTCAATTTCTTTTTTTAAAATGGCCCTGATTGTAAGTTAATACTGGACACTAAAAAAATGCCAACACAGGTACAATTACAGCCATTTTGAATTTTGTCTCAGCTCCCAGATAAAGCGATCCCCAATATGTACAGAGCTGTCTCTTGCTCTGAAAATATTGGCATGGATGAGTATGGCCCAAAGCCTCACTTTCTTTCATATTTCATGGTGGTAAAATGGGGAGGAAACATTTGGAAAGGAATTATATAAAACTGCTTGGTCAATTCTGCTATTTTCTCCTTCTGAACAGCAAATTTTGATGAGGATATTTTAGGTTCACGAAAACAAAAATCTCGTCTTACCTCCACATTAGTGCTCAGATAAACAAACAACCCAAAATAAACTGTAAAAAAAACAATAATCAGAAATGAGTTTACATTTGCACTTCAATTAGTTTACATTTTTTTCCTCTGTTATTTCAACTTTTGACCTACACATGCAAATATAGTCTGTATTTGAAAAAAAATCTGCTTTGAACCTTCCCTGCAATTATAATACTTCTTCCTTGTGCCTCTTACTAAAAGATGTTACTATTCTTTAACTGTTTTTATTCAGTTTAATCAATTTGACACATTCAAGGAAAAAAAAATTCTTTCTCTGCAATTGAGTTTAAGAAAAAACTCTACTCCTTCTAATCAGCAACCCAGTGTTTCTGGCAAGTATCACTGAAAAGCATTAATTTAGGTGCCAGGATCTGTGCCAGATTTTGAAAGTCATAACTTGGTCATTTGTCTGCAGTGATTTTATTTGTAAAGTTTTACGCATATTTTATTTTACAGATTGATCAGGAAATGTAGTCTACCTGTCTTGAAAGCCCACAGCTATAAGCCTTTCATTTCACAGCTGTCCATTCTTTCCATATTGTCAATTAAAGAAAAAAAGAAACAAAAACAAACAAACAAACAAAAAACCCAGTGATAACAATAATAAAAATTATAGTAATATTAATAAAAAACCCATCAATCAAAAAAATCAGAGCCCACATTTTGTGTAGAGTAGAACTCTGCTTTATTTTCCATAAAAATATCTATCTACTTCTGTATTTCTCTAGAAAGGCTTCTCAATAAAAATAACAGAACAGAAATTTCTAGGGGAAAAGAAACAGACCTTTGGGACAGATTTTGACTCAATAAAGACAGATACATTATTACCTTCTGATGTTGCACCCAGTTCCTTCACTATCTCCACATCTTACAGCCTCCTTAAAACAGCAGTGTTGTCTGGATATCCAGCTGGAGTACTGTGCTTAAAAGGCTGCACTTCTTAATGTGCAAGTGATTCCATTGCATGGTTTCTCCCCAGTGCTATACTGGAAGAAACCAGCCTTTCTCAACAAATAGAAGAATTTAAATATTTTAGTAGAGCATGTTTTATGATTCAGAAACAAGTTCCTTCAAAAAGCATGCAGTAAAATCTTCAGTGCATTCAGAACTACGGTGTGCAGGGAGCAGAGTTGAGAGCCTTAACACACGGATATGTATGAGAAATGTTAATGATGCAAATGCACTGGTATTTCCTGTGACACAGCTGTACCTGTCTCCAAGCACTCCTGAGGCTGCCCCACAGCCAGAGCTGCTGTGACCACAGCCCCAGGGCCCAGCTCTCACAGGGCCTGTAGCCTTAGCTCTGAGCACGACACAAACCACAGCGTGAGGAGGAGCAGTGAGAGCATCTGCACAGGGAAGCCAGGCAAGATGAGAAAGGTAAAACTACAAATAGAGGATTACTGAGATAAGGATGCTTAGGAGTTTAAGGGGCAAAGAAAAACAACATAAAAACATATAAAAACTTTCAGGGGAAAAACCAGAGAACTAGAAGATTAAATTCAGCATCATCAAGGATCTGTTCCAAGGAGGAACAGAGGTCAACCTTCCCCCTCTTGAATGATACCAGTCTGGCCAGCATTTATATAATGTTTGCAGTAATAAATACATGTTTCCTTCTGGGGTTGAATGATCTGATAAATACCAAGTGAATGATCTGTCTCATGCAGTGTTCAGTTTGGGGTACTTTGTCTGACAGTCATATTTTGTGACTGATATTAAGATCACCTAAATTCTGACTGAACTGTAATGCAGAACTTTTAGTGACCAACAAGCAAAACCACAATAGATCAAACCTTTTCCTGACTGGTCATTTCAGATAAGCTCTTTACCTCTCTATACAATCAAATGAGTTCTCACTTATCTCAGAAATATGCCATTTATAAGATTAGAGGAGTCCTCCTTATCAAAAAAATGGTGACTTTTCTTCAAGAGTTGAAAGGCCTTTTAAGGGAAAAGAAATGAAATTTGACCAAGACTATCAACCATATAGGATTAAAGGTATAACAACACAGTGATGATTCCTTGAGTAAGCTTGAGCATGTGGAGAAGCTGTAGATACCAGACTCCAAAAACCATCACTCCTGACTCCTTGAGGGATTAATAATAAGGAAAAGGTGTTCACCCAGGCAGCTTTAATACACAATGTCACTATTGATCAAGAATCACTCCATCTATGAAGACCAGCCAGTTGTCTGAGCATGTCTTACAAATTTAAGGGGTCTTCATACAGCACTGGCACTATGAGTCTCAGCAGTTCCACTAGAAAAGTTTTTATGGGTGGACCTTACATTTCTACATCTTCTCCAGAGCTCCGTCTCCAGAGCAAAGACAAAGCCTATTGGAAAGGCATTTTATGGAAGGCAGGACACATATTCTATATTCTACATAAACAGCAGCATAGAAAAGTTATGAAAGTGCTTAAACTAAAGCCTAGTTTTACCTTATGTTTTCCATTGTTTTAAACAGAGCATGAGAAGCAAAACAAATTAAAATTCCTGTACATTTTCATGATCTTCATAAACATTTTTTGTACCATGATTACTTACAGAGTTTGCAGGGTTCAACTATACAGTCTCATTAGCATCATGTATTGCTTCTTTCCAATTTTTTATTACCAATGCAGAATAAGTGACAGAAAGCAACAATAAATAAAACTCTGGACATTTTTCTTATGAGTAGAAGTTTTTCATAGTGACATCAGGGCATTTAATTCATACAGTATGACTATGCAGGATTATAATTTTTAAAACATGTCCTTCATAGTTTCTAAAAGTCTTCATCTAAAAATCTAAAGTTTGCTTTATTCCTAGTCCAAGATGCACTGAAGTCACCAAAGTGAGAAGCAGTTCCCCCAGAAACTTCTACACCTTGTACTGATGGCACTCCTATCACTGAAAAGTAGTGCCATATTATACTTGCAGCACATAAATCTGTAATAGACTGCACAGGTCTAATCTTGCTCCAAGACTGGTTGAGAAATTAATAAAAAGTTAATGCCATTAAATTTTAAAATGCAATGAACATTTTACATCCATTTTTGCATAAACAGAGCATGCTTTCCATTATACAAGTTGCTTTACATACAAGTTCCCTAGCATCTGCAAAAAAAAAAATCTTGTGGAAGATCAATTTCTACTCAAAAATATATTGATTTAATTTTTTCTACTATAATTTTATTCATATGATATCACTGAATTTATTCTAAGGGAATGTATTTTCTATGAAAAAGTCATATTTTTGAAGTATTTTCTACTATGTAATTTGTACACATTAAAAACAAAATTGAAAAAAATCCCTAGAGTAATTCCTTTTCAGATTAACTGTTTTCATTTTGTATTTTAAACTCATACTTTACTTTCTGTGCCTGTCAAGGAAGGGAGAATAGCTTGGAGTATTGATGAGAATTAAGTACTGATGAAGAAGCTACTGAAAAAGAAGAAGACCATTATGCTGCCCAGCTGCCAAATTCACACTGTGCTCAAGCACCAAGCAGTGTAAAAGCCTTTTAGACCCAAACACCACCACTACTGAGTATGGATGACCAGCAAATGAAACTCTTTTCATTACCCAATTTCCATACCTTTCGAACACTCTGATTATGGTAAGAAACAGGAAAAAAATTCCCATCAGCAAATTTTTGTACCCCAACTTCAATATATGTTGACTAAATTTAACCAAAGTTCTGGAGACTCTCAACACATTTCAAATGTGTGTGTGCTTTCCAGCCAAGTGCTGGAGTCTGGAGGACAGATGTGGAAACAGGGCCAACCTGACATACTCTCTGAAGAAAAGAGACAGGATCATGAGCCATAAAGTTATGATTTAAGCAGCAGCATTACACTACATGAGTCTCATTACACCAAGTAAACAATGCCATTACAAACTTAATGATATTCTTGAGATGCCTGCATTAGCACCACTGGTCTTTTATTTATTTCAAATTACTGTTCTTATTTACCTCAGCAGGGCTCTATGCGATTAACTCCCCAGACTGCTCAGACTCCTATGGGGATGATTTATATTGTCATTCCAATATAATGTTTCCCATAATTGTACTGTGTTTAAAAAACATTAGAACCCAAGGGGCTAGATAAGGAGTTATAATATTAACAGCATGCTCATATAAATCAATTTACTCCCTTGGAGGGGAAAAAAATTGGAAAAAAAAGATGTTAATAAGATTACAGAAGAAGTATAAAGCCAATGCAACTGCTTTGTGTTTAATCAATAACTGTAAAAGCATCACAGATAACGCCTGAAAATGAAAACATAAGCAGGAATCCATTTCCACATGTGTAGTGCTATTGATGTTAGTAGACAGATCACAAAAACCATAATTTAACTGAAAAGATCAATCCCAGAAAAGGGTGAGTGCCCCCAGTATATGCACAGTATTTTTAAGAGCTCTCAGACTCTTGTAAGATCAGCCTGACTTTAGTGGCAGACATAGATTTATAAATGCATCATTTTAAAGATTCCAAGTGCATTGTAGGGATCAAGAGGTAACCCCTGCTTTCAGAAACTGACCAGTAAGGATAAAACCTAATGATAAGGGCTATGTGGGTAGAAAACTGGGAAACTTCAGTCTTTCTTTTCCATTCCTCACTAAAATATCTCATTTTCTTTTAAAAAATATCACAGTTCAATTTTTAATATGTTTAATGCTACGTGCAAGCATAAGATAACTTAATACATTCAGAAGATGGATTACTTGTAGCTGAGTCTGACCTGAGCCTCCAGATGAAGAATTGTTTATTATATTCACTGACCTAATTTTGCTGTACTGTAGCTATATTCTAAGATACAGCTGCCAATCACTTTAGAATAAATTGAGTGTAATAAAAAACTACAAGACTGAAACAAGACAACAAATATTAAAAAACCACTTTTCTGATATACTTGCTGATTGAAAACATAGCAGCTCACTAAACCCAGGATGTTCTTCTCCCCACAAAAGAGCAGGCTATTATGCAATGAATATACCATAAATCCTACTGCAGATGTACCTTCAGGATAGACAAAACTTCTGTTTCTTTAGTGAGTTCGTCCAAAGCTTCTTTATGGTGATTCCATTTCTGTGAGGCTACAGCTAAGTGATCAGAATCACAACTAGTTTTTGCAGTTTTAATCTTGTTCAAGTTTTCTTAACCCTAATGAAAACCACTTTTAAACTTTTCCCTGTGCAGCCATTATATCCAAGCATCTGTCTAGTTCAAAAGCCTCCTCTAAGATACTTCCAGGTAGTGTCTGTCTTAGGACAGGCACCTGTTTTCTGTAAAGCACTCTGCTTTTCAGGATTGAATGGAAATATGCCACTTCACAGCAGCTGAAAATCTAATCCTTCACTCATTAGCTAGAACAATGAAACTTGCTGCTGATGTAAGAACTAAATTATTATTTCACATCACAAAATCTTCAGAAATAAAGGAGATGGTTTGTAAATCTGACAAGTTAATTTAAATGTTGCAAACTTATCATAGTACCAAGCCACACAAAAAATACTATTTACTTCAGGATTGTAAAAAAATGTTAGTATTATGAACAGCAAAAGAAGGGACCACTGAAGGGGTAATCCTGGACCTAATGTAAGAGATAAATGGGGTGGCACTGGAGCAGATCAGACAGAAGGAGGTAGCAAATTCACTGGGTGTTGGTTGGTATCAGCCAGTAATGAAGGAAATTGGAGTTCCTTCCACCTGCACAACTGCCTTTTGAAATCAGGTTAAAAATTTGGCTTGAAAAAGAATGTCCTTCTGAAGAGTACTAAGACCTGTGCCTGTTTCAGCTTGGCAGAGCCCCATCTTGAGACAAATGGAAGCACAGCACAAGACTAATGATGGTCATACAAAGAAGATCATGCCTGTGATGGTCAGGTGACCCTGTTACCTTCCTTAGGAAGAAACCAGGTAAATCAGGTAAATTAAACAGATATAACATTTATCCCAGTCCTTTCATAGCAGGATTTTAATTTTTTCCCAAATCACTTTTAAAAGCCAAATCCATTTATAAGCATGGCACCATTCTTTGGAAAATACAGTTGTTCAGTGTTATCCACTGGCTTTGTGACTCTTGGCTTCTGGCTTTCATCAAAACAAAAAATAAAGAGGACATCTTAGCATGAAGACCCATAACAGATAATTTAAATGTCTGAATAATTTGAAGGGCATAGAATATACTTAAAAATTTTGGATTGCTAGAGTGTATTACAATTGCTTAATCATAAGCTCGTCAAAATTACTCTCTTTATTTTATTTTTAAAATGCTTCTCTAAATGTATTTCTCTACAGTGAGGATGGCAAGAGGTTAGAGTTATATAGAGAAATACCATTTTTCTAGGGTTTTTTCTAACTTATTTTCTCCTGCATCATGTACATGTTGTGTGGTTAAGCACCAGGCTGCCATGGCTTTCCCAAGTGCAGCTGCACACTCCTACAACAAAGAGCTGCCACATTAAAAAACCAACAAAACAAGTCATAGCAGGGAAATTATTCCTATTATTCTTTGGATATTCATTAGATCTGACAAGTCATGAATGCAGTAGGTCTCTTGCCCTTGTCCATGTTTAGTCTCTGCCAATGTGCTGTATCCTGGGCACATCAGAGCCACTGCAGAGACTGTGACACATCCAGGTGTGTCAGTGCTTTTCACAGCAAACCATCCTGTGTAGTTATCTGGATATGCAAGAGGTTCTGGACTTTCTCACTGAATATATGACTGGTGCAGTTGTCTCTACTCTGGATAGTTAAAATTAGAGTTTGGCATGGCAGAAACATAAATCAGAACCCCTTCTGCACACATGTATTTGGGAATACATCAAAGGTATCTCATATCTACCTGCTACCAAAGAGGCAGCAGTGCCAGTGCCTTTCCCAGACTGAGCCCATGACCCAGAGCTGTCATTCGTCTGATGCCATGGCAAGGCACTTCATGGAACCAGCTCGGCTGCAAGCTGGAACTGTTTCTCTGCAGGACCAGACACACACCAGCGCCAACTGAGAGACAACTGTAGCACATAGATTAAAGAAGGGAGCAGAGGTGGAAAAACAGAGCTGTCTGGATTTGCAGCAGCTGCTTCAGTTTAGCCATACCACCCTGTAAGCAACAAAGTATCTGAATCTGACTAGAAAGACTAAATGCAGATTTGGAAATCAAATATCAAATATTCAAATCAAATAAAAAAATCAAATATTACCTCTGCAATGTTTATGCTCCTGAACTAGCTTTCATCCACAGAGGCAGCAGAGGCTAAGGCATTCTCCCAGGAGCTGGTACTTACAAATGCTATTACCAAGAACAGAGCAGGGCTTGCTATTCTTTGTCTTTTTAAATCACAGTGAGATATATTTATTACTGAAAGCAGGATGGTAGTATGTGAACCCCTCTTGTGCATGAAGAAATTCAGACCACATCTTCCATTTCCTTAAATAGTACCCTCTCCATCAGGCCCTATTCTGAGCAGAAGAGTAGACCAATATCTACAGCTCACAGTTCCCAGTCAATTGCAGGCCCTAATCATAAGCACAATAAAAATTGTATTTTCTTCAGCAGGCTAGAGCAGTAACTGTAGTACACAACCAGTTTGAAACTAGTAGCCCATCTAGGTTCAGAATCATACCACTGAAATGACAAAATGTAAGTCCTTTTAAACTCAGGCTGTAGAATACATGAAAGTCCTAACTCCTAAGAAAATGACATTGTATGAAAAATAACCTTCATCACAGCTATTATTTTACTGTTTATAGGTGCTAGGATTATCCACAAAAGAGGTAGTTCAAATAGAGCTAAATAAAAGTGAACAGCTGTGTACAGCAGCTACCTTTAATGATTAAAATGCTTCTGCTTTTACCAAATTCAGGATCTGTAGGAGAGTCACATTTCCCCAAATTGTAATGTAGATCTTGAGAGCACAGAAACAGCTGCTGTGAAACGTGGAAACTACTCACTCACCTTGGAGCAAAAAAGGTAGACAGTAATGACAGCCCATTTTATGCCCCTGTGATTGAAGAGGCGATTAGGTTAAAAAAAAAAAAGTTATACCGTGGTTAACAGAGGCTCTGAGACCTGAACTTTACTTCAGGCTACTGAAAAGGTTCTTTGAATTATCCTTTCTGTACTCCATTCATATTGTTCCCACAGAGAACAAAGGGAAAGAAGCAAGTAAACATTCCATGCTTTCTGCTCTATTCTGTGATCAATGCTCCCAGTACTTAAGAAACTATGTGGCTTAAACTCACATTTCCAAGTGAAAAGGAGCAACGCTAGACATATATTTTATTCCAAGAACAGAAACGTCTGTTCTTGGAATAAAATATATTTCTAACATCTAACAGAATAGGGGAAAAACTTAGCTATCTTTTATAAACAAGGAGAAAATTTTGATTGTTCCAATTCTAAATTGCTGACAGCTGATGCATCTGTAAGTGTAGTTTTAATAAAAATTATCTGGTGAAATTTCAGGTAAATCCAGAAGGAGAATATGGGCCCTAAAGTCTATGTATCCACCAAGTGACAAGGGCAGTGACAGGGGTGCTCTTTTCACTGTTCATCATCCCTCTTGAACCAGTATAAACATGCAACAAATTCATGAAACTGGATAGCACTGGAGGTGAAGGTCTCAGCTTCAGAGCCTTTCTTACATTTGCACTCTCAGGGAGTTCAAATTTTCCTCTAGATATCTGCAGTTTCAATGAACAAAACAGAGCCACAAGCAGTAAATTGCAAGCAACTGCACCTTTTTTCTTTTTTTTCTTTTTGAGATGGGAGATAAAGTTTTAGCATCTCTCATGCCTCAGGTTTGAGGGAGACATGGAATAGGTCTCAGCTGCTAAACAGATATTACCTGTGCTTCAGCTGCAGTCAGCTCCAGGTGCACAAAGTGCTGGGTCACACAGCCTTCTGAAATCAGCCCTCTTGGGAATGGAGGGGGCAGAGCTCAGTTTCTGGTTTCTGCTTAGGCTGAGGCTGGAGTCAGAAAAGGAGCTGCAGTACCTGCATGGGTCTGACCACCTCTGCAGGCATGCAGCAATCCAGGTGCTGGCATCCTCTTTAAGAAACACAATCTTAGTTGCCTAAACTCTTACTGAGCCTTATTTCCATCCCCTAAATCCCTCTCTTGGATCAGGCAAATTGTTTTGCTACAAAGGTATACAATTATTAAAAATATATCCATAAAAACCAAACATCTTTTTATAAAACTGAGAGTTACTGTGTAAGATGCTTTTTTAAATTAAAAAATCATTCTAAAAATTATAGAATGGTTTTACTTACAAAATCAAATATTTAAAGTCCTACAGCTGATCCCATTGTTCAGCTAAAGTTTGAGCATCTCTACTTGTCTGTATGCAACATTCTCCCTCTTCCTCTCCATGAAGAATTAAATGAATCAGGCCTTTGATGCTCAATCCAACACAGAATCTACCAGGAAAAAAATAAGCTCATTCACATTCTGCCTGGAAAACAGCAGGATAAGGCCTTGTGCTCCTCTCCATGGATCAGCGTGTTTTTCTCTTAAATCTTAATACATTGAATACTGCTTCTGTCATATAAAATGGACTAAAAGATTACAACTCATAGTACAGAGAGCAGATGGCTAATTTAAAAAACTGAAAATTACAACTCATAGTACAGAGAGCAGATGGCTAATTTAAAAAACTGAAAAATAGTACCTTTGTAATTTTGAGCAATGTTGTACTGTGCAATCCAATATTAAGCATTACATACTTTTATTTTAAAAATATAAACACCTTTTAGCCCTTGTCAGTTTTAAAAGTAGGTTTGCATAGCATGTCTGGTCTGGAGTGTGGTGAATGTGATGTTTAGCCTATTTTTGTATAAATATAAATGCAAGATCAGGGAAAATGCTATCACAGCTTTCATCCAACAATACAGAATAAACATAATTCTTTCACTTTCTGTGACAAAAAGGTAAAAAAGAATTGCAGTTTTTAGATTTCCATTATCCACATAGATCTTGGAAATGCTGTTGGAGTCAAAAGCCATCTGTGCAGAGAACTGTTGTTCCCATACATCTGCTCTGAACATATTTTGTTAAACAGAATTAGAGGACATTAAAGGTACTGTTGTATGTTCTAGGCTACCTTGTCTTATAGAAAAGGAATCACGTAATAGGATACAGTTATACCTAATCCCATTATCAAGCAGCAAAAGCCTAGTGCTGAACTAACAGTCCTTTCTTGCGAGCATTAATTATCAGTGGATGCTGGTATTTTGCTCCCCTGTTAATGAGAGAAAGAATCAGGTTGCAAATCTGAGAGCCTTTACAGAAAACTTTCATCTCGCAGGTCTTTGTGTTTTTAGACAAGTGAGGTTACACTGTCAGTGCTCTCACTGTCCCAGCCATTCCAGGAGTTCCAGTGCAGAAGGACACAGGGAAAAGTCCCAAGCTGACTCAGGAGTTTTTCAGATCAAAGCCAATGTCTCAAGCTGCATGGAGAAATAAACAGACATTCCACATCATGAAGTACTTTTGTTATATGCTCTTGGAAAAGAATTAGGCTGCTCCTTTCTCCACAGCATCACTTCCTTTTTCAAGAAAGAACAGTAAAAAATATATCACAGGCCAGTGTCTAATATGAGTTAGCAACCAAGGTCCTTCTCCAAAACAAATATTCATAGCTTACTGGGTAGCAGAAGCAGAAAAATCCTGCATAAATCCTGCCATGCTTAGCTAAGAGCAGCAAGCAATATCCAATTTTCCATTAAAGTCGAACTTTAATCACAGCTGTCAACCACACATCTTTAAAATACAGATGTATTGTTTTCTCTACCTTCCAGCATGTCTCCTCAACTTTGTAGCATTGCCTCAGTCTAGAGTACTGAACTGCATCCATCTGCTTCCCAGCTCTGTCCAGGGCAAAACCTCGTAACAGGTAAAGTGGTGAACAGCATCATTTTTATAATACTATATAGTGCCCTCTGAAGAAAACATTAACCACTGGCCTCCAGTACTGGCTATCTTCTCTAATGAAAAATGGAAGATTATTTGTTTCAGCCACACTTACTGCAGTGGTTTTTAGAGGGTGAAAATAGTTCAGCACAATTAGCTGATGAAACTAGCAGAAAATGTAAGAATTATTGTTTAGACAGCAAGGAAAAAACATATACCTATTGGCATTGCATTCCAATTAAAAAGTGATTAGGGCACATCAGCTTAGCAGCTATGTCCCACAGTGCCTCCTTCCTTTCAGGTCAGTTTCTAGTACTGGAGATTTTTTTTTTCTTTTTGAAGTTTGTAAGACTGGAAAACTATATGCCAAATTTCAAACTGAATTTCATAATGCTACACTGGAAAAGCTCTTTTCTCTCCAAAGCACTGGTATCTAATCAGATGTGGATCAGATCAGATTACTTCTAGATTAGATCCCAAAGCACTAAATACTCAAAATTCAGGTCAAGTGAAATGATCCATTGTCTATTTTTTATGAGCTTGGTTATCTGCCATTTCAGACTGCAGTCATCTCAGGGCAATACAGAGAAGTTTCAAACTTTGATCAGCCATGAGCCCATGAATGCACTCAGAAACCTAAATTCTTATTCCTCCTTGCTTCCAGGTGCCATCTCCAGGTAAATATTTAGTCATACACAACATTCTTTATTTGTGACACATCTCTACTATGATTTTCTCAATGACATTGTATCACAAGATTGTCTCAGAACTAATCTTAACCTCAAAATTCTGAGAACCCCTGCTTGGTCATTTTTGGTCTGTATTGTCACCTAGATTTACAAGGCTCAAACTGAAAGATGCCTCTCAGAAATTTAGGTATTCAGAATGCTTCTTAAAGCATCTTCTGCCTAAGTAAGATTATCTTTAACAGACTTTCTCAGACAGCATATGGTCTCTGAGAGGAATATCTGCCATGATGCACAGCACTTTTCTCTTAGCACCCTGANCTCCCCTCCCCTCCTCCATTCATTCCCTTAAATTTTTGAAGACTAGAGACTTCATTCCTTAAGACTAACCTATCCTTCAGAAGCTAAGTGAATCCAAAAAAAAAAAACACAAAATAAATCAAGCCATAATTCTCAATTCAGTGTTGGCACACATAAAGAAGCAAAATAATTTCAATTCCAACATACTGCATGGAGTATCTGCTTGTTTATAGCACACATCTGTTCTGAAAAAGATCTATTTAAGTAAAAAGATCAATGCACAAGTCTTATCTTATGGAGGTAATGCTGTGGAAAGGGTAGAAAGTCAATCACATGCTTCTGCACAAGATCAGTCTGTCCACTTGGGGACCAGGCTCACAGTGCAGTTTTAATCTCTGGAGGTGTAAATCACAGGAGAAGATGCAATTTTGGAAGATGGTTGTCTTTTTCTGGCACATGAAAAGAAAACTAAGCACTCAGGCATGAACAGCAGTAGCAATAAATATTCAGCACTCCAATATCTAATTCCTAAGTATTTATAATCTAAAACACAGTTTTTACCAACAGTCTGTTTTGGCATGGTCCCAGTTTTTATCAATGACTTCCAATTGCAGATGAACCACCAGAACACCAAATAGTATATTACTTCTGGAATTATGTCTTTGCCATTATCAAAAATAATTGTAGCCCTTCAGTGTGTATAAACCAAATTTCTAAATGTTTCAATGTTGAACATGAATGATCCCAAATTCTCTAAGCTAATTCCACTTTTTTTTCTCCTCAGAAAAGACCAGTCATAAAGGTTTCCTTCTTTTCGGTTTCTTTGTTTTCTCTTTCTTTCTGTCTTTCTCCCACATAATCTCTGCCTCCCATCACTACAATATTGTGCAATATGAGACTGGTAACACTCAAGCCTAGCTAAGACCTACCCAAGGCAATTTTACACCTACTATCCCCTGTTGGAACAGTCACTGTTTTAAGAAACCCATTCCCCCAAGAGAAAAAAGCACTCTATCTTTTCAGTACACTCACAATTTCTGCTGCAATTCACGGATCATTATCACTATTGTTTTCATCAGTGGGGTTATGTTTATAGGTCTGCTTTCATCATTTTCTTCTCATAAATCATTTAATCTCTCACCAAGCTGCAATATCTTACTTGGGCTGTACAACAGAAAAAAGATGGATGATCAGAATAGACACATTTAAAGGTCTATATGCTCTTTCAAGAGTAGTCAACACATAACATAATTTCATAACTTAAAAAATGTTAGTTTTCCTCTTTTAAACTTCCTGCTTTCAAATGCACAAAGTTTAATACTGTTAGTCCCTCAAAATTACTTAAACAATAGGAAGATTCACAGATGGCATTGTGTATTAAAAAGGTATCCCAGAAAATAATTTTAAGCAATACATAGAGGCTCTTTAAATATACGTATTTATGGGGCCAGTAAGAAATTATCAAAACTAGGTAGGCTGTGTGTCTCCTCACAGATAGGGTCTGATATATGTACTTATGAAGACTCTCTGGCTATATCTCATGCTGCTTTCCAGGCAGAATTTAGAGCTACTTGTCACTGAACAAGTTTAATTATTCCAGAACAAGAAACATCAACATTTTAATAAATTGTATGGTGACCTGCAAAAAGATGTTGTGCTAAAAACTAAATAGAAATTGTGTTCTCAAAATTGGGTTAGCTTTGTCAAAAGCCTTGGACTAAATCTAGAAAAACATTTAGGTAACAAGCTTTGCAGAAGGAATGCAATTAGTAAAGTTAGATATACCAAAAAAAGGTTCAAAGCATGTCTAGGGACCAAAAAAAAGGTAACTTTATTGATTGTATTATTTTCATATTGTCATTTCTTCCTCAAAAAACTGTAATTTATAAAGACTTCTATCCTTTTTGACAGATACATCACACAGAAAACACCTTCTACGCTTGCAGAGTCAAATTTAGATTTTGCATTAGACGATTAACAGCATTCGGTCTTTATTAAAATAGGAACAACAATACTTAACTTTAATAAAAATTAAATCCCAGGAAGTGTCTTTAAAGGGTTGTATACAGTGGAACTCCACTATTCTGACTACTTGGGACCTTTTACCATTTCAGATGATGGAAATATGCTGGTGCTAAAATGTGATTGCTACTAGCATAAGTCTAATTTTTTTTAATAGAATGTGAGAATTTTGACCTTAGATATAATATGCAATAGCTTTAAAATGAGTGTACTAAATGCTACAAACACAGGGCCAGATTAGCAGCACAGGAAGCATTAAGGAAATGCTCAGATGAGATTCAAAATGTACCTTCCATGGCAAATTCTAAAACTGGTTAGACAGAAAACAAAGGGAATTTCTCTCTTGTAGTTATGTAGCATAGATAGGTATTAGCAACAAGAAAGAAGTAGCAGAGATAACAGGTAAATAGCCCATATCACTGTGTTTTATCTTTCTCTGCTCTGACGTCCCCAGAGTCCACAGCAGAACTCATGAAAAAGGACATGAGTTCTTTTGGTTTTGACCTGGTGCTCAGGTCATTACCCTGTACTTTCTGTAGCCATGTCTACATTTTGAACTCCCTTTGCAGAAGTTTTAATTAGGTATTAGACTGAGTACTTTAGCCTTTCTGCATCCACCAATTATACTGGTGGCACCAGAATTTGTACTGTGCTTGCACTGGTCACCATACTTAATGGGTTTCTTGTTCATAAAACAGAAATTCAACCACCTCCTTTTTAAAAACAAATAAGATGCAACGCTTATTCCCCAAAGCTGTAGCATTTTTTCCCCCACAGTTTCATTGCTTTTAGGATTTAAAAATAAATCCATGTGTTGCTTCTTGAACTATATTCCTAAAATATAATTAAATCTGAGTTTATTAAGACTGCTTTTATGTTGCATTAGACAGAGTATAACAAAGACACAGACTTTACACAATTAGAATCAACAAATCTTGTGACTAGACCTTAGTTTAAAAAGCAAATTACAACAATTTATGTTATTAATTTTTTTTTAATTTTGTGTGTTCCAAATCAGGGTAAATTGCTCAGCTCTATCAGTACTGAACTGTATGTGTGTGTTTTTTCTGTTCTTTCAAGGACATGTTTAGAAATGTATGTGTGTTTATCTGTATGTTTGTTCACAAATAAAAATGAAGATGTTGCAAAATACTTTAATAACTACTTCTAAAAGCCTAGGACAAGTGAATTGACAAGAAAATCTTCCATGGACTAAACAGATGAGATCCCAGGTAGAGGTGGTAGATGAGACTCTGTATTTGCTAATGCTTTTACTCCTCCAAGGCACAAGTAACTATGTTAACATTTCTTTTAAAGTGCAAAGAAAGCAACATGTTGCCTCATTACCAATTCTGATACAGAAGCCGGAACCTGATTCTGTTCTCATTTGGAAATAAAAGCCATTTTTGGGTAAATCATGCATAACTCTCCTGAAATCAATAGGTTTAAAACAGTGCAAAATTGGGATGAAAGGGAAGACTTATATCTTTCAGCTGCATAGAAAAACCATTTTCATTATATATTCCATAAATTTGTAGGAAGCTTACATAAAATTTTCCATTTAGGCAATTTCCTGTGGCATAGCTAATTACTGTCATCTAACTAAGGGGAAACATGTAATTGCAATATGACTCACTAGAACATTAAACTACTCGACAGAAGATATAGTTTGCATAAACAATCTCAGCAGCAAATTAATCTTTGAACAATACTGTCCTCTATTTATTTCGATATTTTGCAGAGATATTTCAAAACAGAAAAAATGCTCTAAGGTTAAAGTTGAAGACCAGGAGGGTATGTGATGACTTCTTTTCTCAATGTCACAGACAAGTTGCCATAGTGGATCCAGGATTTTGGGTATAAGGTTTTCTACAATACGTCTCCTGCATACTTCAATGCCTGTTTCTGGGCAGACTGAGATATGTCTTAATTTTGATAGAACTTGGGAGCTCCCACCTTTTAGGGACCCAGAGAAAGGCATTTCTTCTATGCTGTCCATGGGATGAGTTGGTGAACGTTCTGACCACAACTGCCAAGTCAACACAAGGCAGAAGAGAGAATACTTCAGTGCATTAGACACACCCAGGGAATGCAGAACACCTACCCAGGCTTTTTCTCCATATCAAGGAAAGAATGTCATTGCAGAGCCCCAGGATGAAGTTCTTCTCTGTGTAGCTTAAAAGTGTAGGAGGACTTCACTCTAAAGCCTGTTGGTGGATACTCAGTTTTTCTTAAAGGTTAAGTCATCTCTGTCAGTGGAAGTTTCCTCTTATCAGCACTCAGAGTTTTCCAGATTAAGTTGTGGCACTCTCAGGTATTCCAGCTGTATCCAGCCTGTTGATAAAAGATGTCACCTTCCCCTGCAAGCCTTGCCTACCTTACATGCCTGTGCTTCCTGGCTGTAAGAGTACTACTGCAGTGGTGGGGTGTATGGGGAGCATAGGAGTGCAAGACTGCAGATCCTTTTTGGTGACAAAGCACTTAAAAAGTTTAGGGATAGTCAGAGAGATACAGTCAGGATATTACTGATGTCCACAGACCAGAATTCCCTTCAATATTCAAGTGAATAGAATTGTCCTCTAAAGCTGTTGGATTCATTTTGATGCAGTGCACAGACTTTGAGAATTAAAACTGTTAACACAGCTCTGTCACAATATGAAATTCAATAGTTGCTTATAATCTGTCAGTTCTGCTACTGACGCCTGCTTACTGTCAACTACCATTAAAAATCTTTTGTTCTCTTTATCAAAGCACAGACAATGAAGGGGAAAAATGAAAGCACTAGCAACTGAAAGTATTAAGCATTAATTATATGCTTTATTTCCTGTTGCCTTTTAGAGGGCAGTGGTTATCCTATTCAAAGGGCAATAAGGAAAAGTTACAGGGGTTGCAACAGCAACTGCTGCTATTGCTACTGAAATCTAATTTTGTTTTGTGAAGATAAACCAAAACAAGCATCTACAAAACAGGACAGAAAAGCTGAGATAACCTGCAGCTTTTTGTTCTGGTATTGATTGGTTTTCAGTACTGGTCTAACAAACCTTCCCTCAATATTAGATGGCTCCTCTGGTAGCAGTTCCTGTCTGCAGCTCTTCTGACACCTGAACACAAATGCAGCTTTCTAACTCTATTTTCTGAACTACCTCATCTTCTGGATGAGGACCAGAAGCATCCAGCTTTGCCATGGGCTTTGTACTGAAGCTCTAAACATGAGCCCTGTCCTCTCCTTCCTTATATCAATATTCAGAAGGATACAAGCAACTCAGACAAAGCCAGGTAAAATAAAACTCAAAAAGCTTTTCAGTTAGTGGAAGATTGTCCTACACATTCTTTGGGTAAGGGGCAATCTGCTAGTGCAAGCAGCCAAGCAGATGCATTACTTTTGCCTTAAGCAGGGGACTAAAAAGACATTTCTAAACAATTTGGATCAATATCCAAAAAGGCCCAGCAAACAAAGGAACTTCCAAAACTGCAGCAGCAGACCAGAAAGGGGATTCAATTTTGTTTCACTACACCATCCTGGGAAGCTGAGCCAGGAAAACTGGACCAAATCCTTTCCAACACGGTAGGTACTTCTTTTGTAGCACAACTGACAGAGCAAAAGAGGAAAGATTTTTAAACACTGCTTTAAAATAATGTTGCCAAAGCCTTCTGTTTTCCTGTTTCAGTGCCAGACACATGTCATTGGGCACTTAAGACTTGTGTCTAAAGCTAAGAAGGCTACACTGCTCTGCTATCCAACTTTGGCCCTCAAAAGCCATGGAGATGAGGGAATCTAACCTTCTTGGGACATGCTCTGGAGATCACTTGATGCTGATTCTCTCTACCTAATACTTGTTCATTCCTGTAGTTCTTGTATGCTTGTCTAATATTTAGATCTGTATTGTTTCAGGTTGTAACTTGCCATCTGTAGGCTGACGTTCAGAGGAAAGAAAAAGAAGTAATATGAATGTAATACTATAATCAGAGTTAAAAATATCTGTAAATGAATTCAATATACTGACACTTCCTTTTTTTTTCCATTAAAAAGTTTGAGGTTTTTACTGAAAACTGTTTCCTTCTAATACCCATGCAGATTTCTTCATCACAGACAAACTAGTGACTGCTTTGTTCTCTAGAATTACAAACACAGGAATGTTTAACCTGATTTATGGACATACTTTGAAGCCACAACCGTTTTTCATGTCTAAAATAAGTAACAGAAAAGAAAATTAAAAGAGTACCAATTTCTCAAGCATTCCTAGAACTTTATCATTACTAAAATTCACAAATAATACTAATATAACCACAGAAAATGAATGTTTACACATAAGTAGGAGAAAGAGTTTCTAATTCTGCAGCTTCAGAAATATTTTCTTGGAAACAGAATGCAACTCTAAATGTAATAAGCATCAGCATAATAACTATTAATTGCTACTAAATACTTACATTTTCCTCACACAGATGGGAGAAGTGTGAGGGACAGCAGCTGTTATCTCTGCATCTGCTAGGATGACCATGTATTTTAATGGATTTCCTAATGTGATTAAACACTGAAGACCTCTACCAGAAAAATATCAGATTTGTATTTTTTTCCTGAATATCCTTGTTCTTTGAAGAGAGGTATATAAAGGACACTGGGAAATGACCAGGGGTCCACTCCTAAGATTACTGGTTATGTGTAAAACACAGAAAACAATATGGAGTGTTATATTCTATTCTCCTTGCTTATAAAAATATGATTAAGTCAATGTTTTCCTGAGGAAGAATGACACAACTAAACCTCAAAGTCATATACTGTAATATGAGGATATTTCCTCTGTTACAGGGCATTCTCTACTACCTAGCTCAAACATAGTTTATATTACTCACATAATATAAACATAGTTTATATTACCCTTTCCACCTCAGCACTCCCCTGCGTGGTGTGAGCATAAAGTGGTAACAATCAACATCCATTTGTACTGACCAAATGACTGCATCTTACACAGGACAGTGAAGAAAAGGCATTGTTTTATATTACATGTAATTATGCCTTTCCCAAATTTTCTAAAGTAAAACCAAACACCACACCATTCCTTAATGGACAGCAATCTCTTTTGGCTGTAGCCTCTCTGTTCAAATGTGGTCTTTTCACAGACACGCTAAAATCACAAAGCCGAGTTCACACCTGATACTTTTGTTTCAGTGTAACTCCAGTAATTCTGCACATAAAAGTGGAATTACACTGAATGTTGCTGCTGCAAAGTGAATAGAGCCTGTTATTTACACATCATCAGGGAACCCTACTTATTGTTAACTCCGTGGGCTGCTCTGTGCAAACCGTACTCAGTGGAAGTGTTTGAGGAAGAATGACTTTAGCCTGGGCAGTTGCCACCTAATTGCCACTGAAGTCAGAGGATACATCCAAAAGGAAGCAGCTTTGGTATGTAAGGACAGCTTTTTCCTGACGACATTTGTCAGGAAGCAGGAATTGATACCAAAAATGGAATGTCAGTTAAACCGTGCCATTTACATCCAGCCTGAGGTTGCTCAGGATGTTTGCTATGCATGACATTTTTAGATCCTTCAAACTGCCAGATTAGAGATAGTTGGCATGGAGAAATAATAAAAATACAAAACTGAATCAGCTCTTTTCATTTGTTTGTTGTTTAAAATTCAAAAGGCATTTCTAGGCTTAAAGTGATTGAGCTCCTTAGTTCTTTCTACATAAAAAGTCATAGATGGTAAAACATTGTAAAGCAATAACCTGCAGCTAAGTTGTTCCTCATGCTCATTTTCTCTCTTTTGTAACAGTTCACATACTGTGACTGACTCAACATCCCATTCTAATATAACCACACTTTATCATTCTTAGCCAAGAAGGTATAATGCAGTTTTGGATAAAAATCCCATAAGACCAAAATACCCTTTTTGAAAAGTAGATTTGGAAAAATAGAATCAATCTCAGCCTGCCTTGATTTCTTTTTTTTTAGATTTGAGTAATAGTACTTGATATAATTTCCAGGACTTCCAATATATAATTCTTTCACAATCATATATAGATCTGGATATTTCAAACCTTTAAAAATATTTATGAAATAATTTCTGGCAAGATATCAATAAAATAGAAGCCTGAAACTACAATCCCAAGTGAGATTTCAGAATGCTAAACTTCAGCACTAAACATTTTAATATATTTTAACAGTCTCTGGATTTCAAAACAGCAGAAAATGGGAAAAGGTTCAAGCTTCAGATCTGAAGAACGATTTTATTTATATAATCAAAATATTTTTTTATTATTAAAACTTTCCCAAAAATCACATCAAAAGTTATTGGAGGTCTTCCAAGACTTGAAGCTCTTGCAAAATATTTTTATCAGATGAGCAGGTGCAAATTAAAAAAAGTACTGCAAAAGTTTAGCTTAAGTCTGTTCACACGATGAAACCTCCTGCCTACACCAGTTTTCTTCTAAAGACTGACTGATGCTAATATCCAACACGAGAGCTGAGTGCATAAAACAATTTGGACTGCACTGAAATTGCTCTGCTCCTCTGTTTCACACGTGTGTCCCAGTAATACAGTCATATTCTTCATTTCACCTTTGCTGCTGGACCCATTTTCTTTCTCTTTCCCTCTAACACTGTTCTTTTTTTATATTTCTCATGCCATGGGGCATCCTAAGAAACTAAATGTCGGCCAAGGACAGTGATCCAGAATAGGATTCCCACTTTCCCTCGGCAGATCTGAGGGCAGAGTTGGATGGGGTCAGCCTAGAAACCTCCGTCCCTGCGGCTGCTCCAGGTCCCAGGGGAGCTGTGGCACTGGGCAGCGCTCTCTCCCTGCAGCATCTGAGGCAGCAGGACTCCCCCTGTGCCTCTGCATTCCTCAGGGACTGAGCAGGCAAATCCAAATTGGGCTCCTTGGCTTCAGGGTGTCAGGAACCCACACACACCTGAGTGCTGCCCCTGCGAGCTACAGGTAATCTGCATGAAGGGACATGCTCCATCCTTTCTGTGAAACTGGGCACTTCACATCAAGAGGGAGTATTTCATGATTCACATATAAATTCAGAATACAAGACTGAGAAAAATATATACAGTCAGCAACCTAGAGCTTTGCTAACAGGATGGGGAAGATCCAGCTCTTAGTCCATACTCCTCAACAAGGAGTTGAGGAGTTTTTATGCACATCGCCTCAACTGACATTTTCCTGTATCATTTAGGGAATACAGTATTTCAGGCAGAACTAATACTCCCAGGAGCCACAGGGAGATAGATACAGCTTCAGTCACTGGGCAAGTTTCCAAGAGCTTCTGGGTACATATCTGCACCTAGTTCTGGACATAACTGGGTGAAAATTTCTGAAGTCAGTGGCAAAACTCCCATTTGTATCCATAGGGGAAAAACATTACAGGAAGGAAGCAATGTGCTCAGATGAGTAGAAGTTTTTACTGACTCAGATGTAACAAAGAAAAAAAGGATAGTTCTCACCACTACAGAAATTTACAGAAGGCTAGATGGAATCTTGCACTCACTATTTAAGCAACTGGTATCAGTAGCCAAGTCTGTTCTAGCTTTGCATGATGGCTGGTGGCTGTGATCTTACACATGACAGCAATCTATAAAAAAAAAATCAAATTATTGTTAGCATTCATTGAGAATTCACAGAACAAGACAGAAAACCCACTGACTTACCTGTGAACAGATTAAAGTACCCTTGCTGTTTGTGGGTACAGGTGTTTCTTTTCATTTGTATGGTTTAAGACATTAAGACCAGGATGGGTATTAAATTGAAAAAAATTCTTCAAATCAGCTTCATGGTAGAAAGAAAAATGGTAGAAATTGAAATAGGGGATATTTTCAGTACAAGAGCAGGTGAAACCATTTTTTTTAATCATAAATTTAGGGAGCCTGATAAGGGATTTATGTGATTCTGAACCTTGAAATACAAGAAAATTGCTCCTATAACATATTAAGTCTGCAATTTCCCATCATTTCAGTCTCAGACATAACACTTAACACATGGAATTTGTCCCATGCTTACCAAGCAATCTTTCAGACTAGTGAAAAATTGCCCCCATTGCATAGGAGCATTTTTAAAATCAAGATTAAATGTGATCACTTTTCCTAAAAAAGTACTTGTTAAGGTGAAATGTTACATCTATATTACCCTACATTTCTGGATTTTTTAATCTGTTTTTGCAACTGTATCTGTAAGAACTAAGGCATTTTAGAGGAGCAATAACGTTTTTTAACATTTTCTATTTTATGTGCTTTCTATTTTATATATGTGAAGTTAATATAGTTTACATGTGTACATTTGGGCATGTCCATACACATGCATATGTCTGTATGCAATATAAAAAACTTCTGGCAAAGGCATATTTGGATTCCTATTTCAGACATTCAGAAATCAAAAAATGCTAGAAGACAAGCTGTTGATGCACCAGCATTAGCTTCCTTATCCAGGAGTAAGAGTACTAATAGATAGTTTTTCAATTTTTCAGACACATACAGATTTCTATTAGTTCCACTCATGCATAAAACAACTCTTGTCAGCCTCTCAGGAAACACATGCATGCACACAAACAATAGGATTGTATAATTTTTTTTTTTATTATTATTAACTCATTTCATACTTTTGTTTTCAATTTCATATTCAGACTCTTATTTAAACAGGTGTTAACTATTTTCCTTTTCACACATGGACAGCCATTTAGAATATAGAAATTAGTAGAATACAATTATTCCTCCATCAATTTCCTTCTCACTTTCTACCTGTCCTTTGGTTTTGTCCCCATTTCACAGCTCTGAAATTCCTCTTTTGCCATAGTGGTAGGTACTACAGAAATCACAGCTCTGAAGCAGACAGCCAGAGTGATTGGCTTCATAGTACTCTAATATATTACATGCTCTGTCCTCCAGGCATCTTGCTTACCTTGCTCTCTTTCTCCTTCTTGCACTAAGGGAATTGCAACATCTTCCAACTACCACTCACGTGTGGATGTGTTGCACATGTTCCTGACTTGAATATCATTCATTTGGTTTATTATGATACCTAAGACCATCTGCATTTGAATTTGCTTTGTTCTAGTCAAAATGCAAGACAGAAAACCCAGCACCTACCACAAAGAGCTTACACTAAAAGCAGACACAGGGAAAGGGAATCTATGCACCACCTGTAAATAGTTTGAGAAACTACTTTATGTTGTGATCTACCTAATCACACCAGACATACAAGAATGGATAAAACCCCCAATTTCTTCAGATTGCTTATCTCTCTTCAGTTGCAATGCTGGTGCTAGAGAAATCCCTAAGAAGATTTTCCAACAAATCATCTGATGCCATGTTGCATTCAGTGATCCACAACCTCTTGGGAATTCTTTGTCCTGGCAAACTAAATTACTGGGCAGTGGTGTTTCCTCTCAGAGGTGGATCGAACCAAAGATTGCTGCACTGAACACCTGTCTTGTGGTACATATAGGAATTAATAATGTCAACAATTGTGAACAAACAAAATCCTAGGATAACTAGGACTGGAAGAGGTCTCAGGAGGTCTGTAGTCCAACCTTCTCAAAGCAGGGTCACCTGTGAGCTCAGAGCAAGTTCCTTAATGATTTATCTAGACAGTTCTTGAGAAAGTCCAAGGCTAAGATAGTGCAACCTTTCTAAGAAGCCCATGCCAGTGCCTGACTGTCCTCATGAAAAGAATGCACCCTATATCCAGTCAGAACCTCTCTCATTGCACTTTATGCTCCGTGTCTCTCACCAGCCTGCCACACACTGCTCTGTGAAGTCTGGCTCACTCTCCTCGACACATTCCCCACCGACAGTGGCAGGGTGCTGTCAGGTGCCCCAAAAAAGCCATCTCTCCTCCAGGCCAAAGGAAACCCTTTCCTTTTATCGGGGTCCTTGTATTGGAGGCGAAGGGGGGAGGGGGGAGGAGGGCAACACTGAATATGGCAGCTAATTGTGTCTATCAGGTACTGAAAAGCTTTACAGAGATATTATCTAATAACAGAGATATTATCTAATAACAGAGATATTATCTAATAAAGGTTGCAAAATGTTTTCACATATGCTCGCTGATTTGCAAAAGAAACTGTAAGCTGTGTAGGTTTAATGCCATGACTCGACACTGAGCTTGCCCTGAACCCTGAGATTACATTCAGATGGTGGCAATTGGTATCATGGACTCCGAAACTTGTCTCTTCTGCAGACAAATGCCTGATTCATAAAGCTGTGTGAATTCTAATTTAAAAATTTTAAGTCATGTGGCTCCTCAGAGCAATGCAGGTGTTACAGTACAACATCGAGCACCAGCTTGTCCCTGTGCTATTTAAGGTCTTAGGTGAGCATTACCATCTGAGAGAGAGGTTGCTTCAAGTTACCATAGCCAAATGAGTTAAGACAATTTAGTATTGATACATTCCATTTTCAGGATAAGAAGCATTTGCAAATGAAGTAGTATTTTACCAGGACTGTTAAAATGCAAATAAAGTTGAAGTACTGTAACGCCTGCATTTTAATAATATTGTCCTGGGTGGAAGTCACCACATAGAGAAGAAATGGTTTGGATTGCTAATGTGATCCTGTCTAATAGAAGCTTCTAAAATAACCTTTATGTAAGTGATACTACATTTTTGAGGGTGAAGGATAACATTGCAAAATGAGACACCTAAAATTAGGTGCAACATTTAATGAATAATAGATTTCTGGAAACTATTAGAGAGTATCTGTGGAATGCAGAAATTCTGTTCCTTATATTTAGGCAGAACAGAAAAGGAGGCCATCTTGAGTTCTTAAACAAACTTAACTTTTTGAATGACACTCCAGAAATCAAACAAAAAGGGGATATCCATCTCCTTTATTAGAATTTTCAACATAGTATTATTTGCTGTCCATAAAAAACACTCTGGGGGTCCATAAAAAACTAAACAACTTTAATTAACAGGAGAAAAGTAATCTAATTATGATCACACCTGTCTAAGTTTTTCTAGCTAACTGGAGATTTGCTGTCACTCATCACTATAGCACTGCATTTCAGGTCTGACCTGAGTGTATATGTAGCCAGCACACTTGGGTTAGATCTGAGATGAGTAGCAACACAATATTTATCTCAAAAAAGAACCCTCTCAGAAAAAGTATATCAGCTTCAGTAACCATGCAAGTCTGTGGATGGTTAATTCAGGGAGGAGTGTGTTACACTACTTTCAGAAAAACCACTGCATGCTCCACTAATGTGTGGCAATCAGGTTGGAAGTGTAGCCAGGTATCCTGGCACACCAATGTGTGGACAGAAGGGCTGGCACCCCCTGGCTACAAGGTACTGGGTATGAAGCCAGTCTAGCTCTGCCCAGCCTCCCTGCTTGCAACAGCACTGCATAAACCACAGTCAGGAATCACAGTCTGACTCCAGACCAAAACCAGCAGCACGGAAGGAATCACGGTCTGACTCCGGGAGCAGAGAGAGCAGCACGGAAGAACGGTGCACAGACAGGTGTTTCACAAGATGGCAGGGAAATGGTGCTGGTCACACCTAGGAATGCAAGACCTCTTCAGCAGGAAGAGCAAGAACCACAGCCACTGCACAGATCAATGGGTACCCATGCAACGTGGAGGCTGCTCAGAGATCAGACACGCAGGCCAAGGACAGAGATCAAATGGCAAAATCATGTCCCTGGAAATGACATGGAGAAGTAGAGCTGGTATGACCCTCATTGGCAGGACCAAAAGAGCACTAATTAGCTGCATCTCAGCAGCTGAAGGTATCTCATAATCTTTTTTTTTTTTTTTTCCCAAAATGGTGTGTTGATGATTTAATCTCTGGGATGTGTTGCTGAGATAAGAGCCATGAATTTCAGTGAAAACAGTAAGTGCTCAATGTCTTTGAAAACTGTGATAGTTGCTTTCATCTTAAAACATTAATCATATGTCAGGTATGGCTTGGGTGTAGCTTTGAAGAAAAATGCATGGAATAAAGTCAGCAAGAGTTGTTTGTTGGTGCTGTACTAGTAGAACTACCAAAGCTTTGTTCCTTCTATGATGTTAGCACCAGAGCATGTGCTTTGCCTCTGATGGCCCAGCCATGAGTCATGCCAAGAACAATAAAATGGTGTCATTTTCAAATCTGTTGTTAAATAATTGATTGTTTTACTGCCACCACGAGGACAACTTTAGAAACAATGCTTACATGGCAACAAGTCCTGGGCTGTGAGAGATCTATGATGCAAGTTAATTAAAACTGCTAATTTAAGAAATATATTTTGGCAGTTGAAGATAAATAAATGTGTGAGAGATTTGTTTCCTGAGTTTCTATGGTCTGAAATTATAGATGACAGTCCTTCTGTAGAGAGTGAGAGAATTCATTTAGATTAAATTATCTTTTCATTTCCTTTTCTAAAACATCAGAAAACCTCCCTAACTGACATTTTTGCCTTTGTGTCAGGGATAACATTAAGAATAATTTTCTATGATTGTCTCTTCGACAGGCAGAGAACTCATTTTAATCGATACATCATAAGCTGTTATTACAGCTATTTTCTATCTTAATTCAGCCTGCCCTTCATAATTATGTGGGTTTTTTCCTGTTTTTTAAAGCTCTGGATGGTGGCAGACTTCCACCACCTAGTGGGAAAAGTATGTACTGTCTCCTGAAAAGCTTTGCTCATATTTCCCCTTCTTGCCTGTTTTAAACCTTCCCATTGTAAATCCCTTTTACCAACACTTATTACCAAAGTATTTCTCTTAATTTTTTTACGAACTGGTGAATGTCCCAAGCTGTATAAAACTCTTCTTGAAGGTGTCAGACATTATATACTCCACAAAATACGTCTCAATATAGAGGAACTGTCTGTCTGTGTTTTCAATTCAGTGATTTATAATGTGAAAGGGAAACTGAAAAGCTTAAAAAATTGAGGAAGATCTGCCAATGAATGTCACTGCCTCCTTTCCTCTGCTTCACAGGGACCCTTCATCCCCACTCAGGTGCATCCTCAAATGCAAACTGTGCCAAAACCCATTGTATTCATTTAGACAATCTTCTGTGTAAGAATGCTCTGTGTTTTAGATGCCAAGAGTGAAATGCCAAATCAAGTCAGGGGAAACTTCTAGAAAGGAGAAGGTTAATGAAAGACAAATGCAATTGCTCTTATCACCTCTTCCTATTTGCTGGCAGGAAAGTCTTGCACACCTATGTAGTATCCTGTTCCTTCCCACCTGTTCCAAAGTGAGTAAGATGATTCCTTTGGCCTTAGAAAAGAAAAAATTAGTTTTCAGATCCAGCGTGATGAGCAGTAAGAGCAATAGGGTTAAGAAACTCTCTTCCTTTTTCATCATCCAGATAGAATAAGGACTCAGACAAAACCTGTGCCCATTGATCCCAGTAGGATTTTTCCTATTGTTTTCCCTGGGAGGGAGGAAAACCCTAAAACAACAAACTCCTCAAAAAAAACCTAAACGACAAAAGAACACAAAGAAAAAATAAAACAAAAAAAACCCAACCCAAAACCAAAACCAAACCAACAACAACAAAACACCACCACAAAACCAAACCAAACCGAATGATGCCATTATCTGATTCTTATCATTAGATGCCTTGCAGTATTTAGCTTATCCTGATACTGATTCTTTGAATATTACCACTATGCAGCTTTTTGCCAACACCTTATTTCCAGCTGTCACTTCATTCGTGTTCAAAGTTGAGATCTTCAAAACTCCAGCTAATTTGCCATGTAACTTTGGAAGAATGCAAACACATCTTTGCAGCAGAAAATTTTCCTGAGCATCTAAATAGCCTCTCCTGGCAACAGTGGTCACTTTTCATGTAGTTCACAGCAAAGGTTTTCCATGATTCTGAAATGAGTTGTTTGCACATCACGCTGTCCTGCAGTACCCAATCTGCTCGGGTGTTTAGCGCACTTCTGATGAACCATGGGACAAGAAAGGCAGTAACAGTGTTATTGTCCCCTCTCCCACTTTGTCCACTAGCTCAACAAGAGGCTGCTCAGCTATCCCATGGTAGGCATAAGGAGATTTCAACTATTGCTTCCTATTTCCTAGGGGGATGCTACAGGGTATTTAAATGTAGCTCCCAGTGACAACTGTTAAAGTTGTACCATTTACATGGAAAAAATATATTTGAGAAAGAAAATGTTTCAAGTAAAAATGTCAGCAGTTAGGACTGCACCTGGGGAAGAATAGCCCCCTGCACCAGCACAGGCTGGAAAAGAGCTCTGTGGAGAAGGACCTGGGGGTCCTGTGGACAACAAGCTGTCCCTGAGCCAGCAGTGTGCCCTGGGGGCCAAGAAGGCCAATGGTGTCCTGGGGAGCAAAAGGAAAGGCATTGCCAACAGATGATCCTACTCCTCTCCTCAGCCCTGGTGAGGCCTCACCTGGAGTGCTGTGCCCAGCTCTGCACTCCTCAGTACAAGAGAGACGTGGAGCTCCTGGAGTCCAGTGAAGGGCTACAAAGATGAGTGAGGGACTGAAGCATCACTCTTACAAGGACAGCTGGGGGAGCTGGGCCTGCTCAGCTTTGAGAAGATATGACTGAAAGGGGATCTTATCAATGTTTGTAAGTCTCTGACAGAAGGGTGTCAGAAGGATGGACCAGGCTCTGCTTGGTGGTGCCAGGCAATGGGACAAGGGGCAATGGGCAGAACCTGATGAACAGAAAGTTCCACCTGAATATGAGGAAGAACTTCTTTACTGTGCAGATGACAGAGCACTAAAACAAATTGCCCAGAGAGGCTGTGGATTTTCCCTGATCAGAGATATTCAAGAGCCATCTGGACACAATCCTATGCATTGTGCTCTGGGATGACCCTGTTCAAGCAGGGAGCTTGGATCAGATGACCCTCTGTGGTCCCTTCCAACTGGACCCATTCTGCGACTCTGTGACTTTCATATGAAGTTGATGTTTTCAAAGGAGAAACGAGAAAACACAGTGCACGAGTAGCTGGCAAGAAATTAACAGTAGGCGAGAAGTACAGTCTGTGGTACTCATAAAAAAATCCCCCAGGAAGAGGCAACTTAATTAGAAATGAGAAACCCCATTGCTTTTTAAGATATCTAACAAAGAACTAGAACTAAGCTATGCAACATAAATTGTTGGAAACTACCATAAAGACTTTTTACTTGTCAAGGACACCTGGTGCTGGCAAAGGAGAACCTGGATGGAAAGTTTTCCAAATAGTTATTGCGTGCCAAGTAATGCTATCAGTACTTGTTATTCCTAAGTAAAGGATAGGAGACTATATCAACAGTTTGGGAAGGGTAAGTGTTCCTTCCAATTACACTCTGTAATACCTTTGTGGTCGCAAAAATGTGAAGACTGCTGTCCTTTAAATGGAAACAGAACTCTGCACTGAGATGCGCAGAATCTTCATGATATCTCTTGCAAATAAGATGCTTCACTTCCTGCCAAGATGGGTGGCTAAATTGACTATAAATACTAAATTACAATTCCTTATATACTAGGATGACAGCTTTAAGGAGGCAAGCAAGAGTTAGTCTTGAAATATTTTAAGCTACAACAGGTTTCAATTGCTCAGAACAAAGAAATCAGTCAGATGGCAGCGATCCAGCAAGGACTGAACCCAGACCAGAGGTCCCTAGGAGGAAATCTGAATACAGAGGAGACTGCAGTCTCTCTGAATAAGAGGACTGGCCCATTTTTAACAGACCCTGCTCACTCTGTAGTGTTTAACTACTCCTTTCAGGAGCAGAAAGAGGCAGTTTGTTGGCTACTTTGGGATGGCACATATTGCATAATAATGTCATATTGAGACCACTAGTGTAGCTATTTCAGTAGCATACAGAAATTCAAACTACAAATCCCAGACTCTTATAGAAAGGGAAATGGAGGAAGGGTCCATAAAACATAATGGAGGACATTTACTGAAGGAATTGTATTCATCTTTACTATACCTATAGTGTACTGGGAAGGCATAAGAAATTCTGGATCTCAAAATGAGTGCAGAGATCATGGACATAAAATTGCCCCTTGTACTATGATAATTTTCCAGAGGGCCTACATCTCCCCCAGATCAATGCATATGCCTAAATGCATTTGCCAAAGCATGTGCCTCCATGATGATGATTGTCTAATAGGCTCAGCAGCACATTCTCCATCAGCATGTGAATGGTCATTCCAGTCACTGGCAAAATGTCATTTTATCACAAATCTAAAGAAGAAAAGGTGATGCTGAGTAGACTAGCGCAGCTCCAAGTTAACCACCTCGCAGAAAACAATGCCACATGCTGAGCACAGGGCTCCTGCCTCGTCTGCCCCCAGGCAGGGCTGCATTTCACATACCTACAGGGACCACCACAGGCCTTCTCGAAGGTCCCACAACCACACCTTTCCCATGCACACAACAGGCTTCATTGCCCCAAAAATGCCAATTCCCCACCTCCAAGGTGGGATGAGGTTCCCTCTACAACAGTCCCTACCCCAGCTGTGCCCCATACATGGCCAAAGCAAATATTTGAGGTCCATATTTTCCAGGATTGTCAGACACGATCCCTTCTGTCTATCTTCATCTTCCAGTGCAGGCCTCACCTACCTACCTTCCTGCCTGCCTGCCGGCCTGCCTTGTCACTTACATTGTTTAATTCCTTTTCAGACTTTATTTGATCAGGACTCCCCTGGGTGCACCACCGTAGTCCACAGCAGAGTAGCTTCACCGACCTTGGGTAACAGAGTCAGCAGTGATTGGATTGCAAATACTAAAAGGCATACTGACCCTAGTACGTGTTTATGGTATATATTTACACGTGTGCCAGATCATACTTCTCTCTTTTCAAGGTAATGTTTGTGGCCAGTTGCACTTTTGCCAAGCCTTCTTGCTCTTTCTCCATCTGCAAGCCGGATGAGTACACGACTCGACAACTTCCATCAAAACGGCAACAGGCATCTCAAAGCTCATTACAAAGGCATTAGCGCTGGTGGCGGGGAGTGAGGTGGGGAGGGAAAATAAAGAGCGAGATGCACTGAAGAAAGCCTCTCTCCTCAGCCCGCAGCCGGCCGCCAGCGCCCTTTCGGCCGGGGCGCACANCGGGGCGCTGCTGAGGGGGATCGGAGGCGGCGAGCTCCCCACAGGCCTGCCGGGAATGCCGGCACTGGCCGGTGCTGCCGCCCCCTCTGCCCTGAATAAAGGCCCCGAACATCTGCGCAGGCTGGAGGCCGCTTCTTGCGGAAGACAAAAAACGTGAACGGCGTTAGGGAAGAGCTTCCAGATTCCGGAGGCTTTCCTCTTTTATCAGTTTATCTCGACGTCTTGTCAGTACCACCCTTCCTCGAGGAGAAGGGCCTTAACTGAGCCCATCAGTGTTTATTTATAGGTGCTGAATCAGTTCCCTGGATTTCATTCACCCCCTGTGCACTCCAACGAGCAGACTCGCTGCCCATAGCTGGGAATCTCCTGCTGCAGTTTTTTTGTATGAAGCTGAATGTAGTTTCAATCCAGGTCCTAAACACTGGAACCTCAGGGAACTGGAGCACTGGTTCGTCATATCCATGTCAAACAAGAAGTGCAACCTAAAAGCTATTTCAGATCAAAACAGCAACTCAGGCACATCAATCTGAATGCACAAAAAGACATAGAATATCCATGTCATACCTTCTGTTAAAAAATACTAAAAATATTATTGTTATTACCTACATATAGAATCATAGAATCATAGCAGGGTTTGTGTTGGAAGGGATTTTACAGATTATCTAGTTCCTACCCCCAGCCATGAACAGAGACACCTACCACTTGACCAGGTTGATCAATGCCCCATCCAACCTGGCCTAGAACTCTGCCAGGGATGGGGCATCCACAACTTCCCTGGGCAACCTGTTCCAGTGCTTCACCACCCCCACAGTAAAGGATTTCTTCTGTATATCTAACCTAAATTTTCTCTCTTCAGTTTGAACCCATTACTCATTGCCCTATCACCTTGGTTCTTGATTAATATCCACCTGTATAATTTTAAGTACTCAGGGAGACTTCTGGAGAAAATGTTTCAGTGTTGCTTTAAGAAAAAACTAAAGCTTAAAAACCAACACCCTAAAAATGGAAAGTTAATGAATTATCCATGAGCTTTTGCTGAGGAGCAAAGGTTGTCTGGGAGTTTCAACATTTTGTGTCACCTTGTAGACAGACATTGTTTTCCAAAGTCAGTTATGTGATGAAGAAGATATTAAGATTAAATGAGCAGTGCAGAACTCAAAAGCAAACCCATAATTATTAATAGATATTTAAATTGGCAGGCAATCGATTTTTAAATTGTCCTTTCACCCTTGTGTGTAATGCAGTTTGCCTCCCAGCGATAAATTAGCAGCAGCACTGTGCTGTGACTGTTCCTACTGGAAGGTTCTCATTACCATTCAGGGGTTTTGCTGGCTCATCAGTGAATCGTGGACAGCATTTCGATTGCTGAAGTGTGGCCCAGAAACCAGAGAAAGGATCGGAAACAGAGTCTATAAAAGCCTTTTCTTAAATTCTAAGATTGATTGGGTTCTTGAATAGGACTAAGTTCCTTGGCCTCAGTGTTATTATTTCTTATGTATCCCAGAGGAAGTGATAGTACACTCACCCCCTCCATCCTTCTCTTTAAATCTTAGTATTCTTGTTAATCTGTCAGGAAAATAAGAACAGTAACATGTAATGGACTGAATGTGCTTTTTTTTTTTTTTCTTAATTGAAAAGAACAATCTCCTTAATCCCAGTAGAACTGGACTGAGATCAAAGGGTTTGATCCAAGTTTCATTATTCGCCAACATCTCCAAGACAATTGTGCTAGCAGCCTATAAGAAGATCATGTTAAGCATCTTCTTGGACAAATGATTTTCAGCTACTAGTCAAAACATAAATCTATTTTTTAGTTGCTACTTGGCATTTGTTTTATCTAGGTTTTGTTTAATCAGAGTTCTAATTAGAACTAGTTGCAATTTTGTCTGTCAAAATAGATATTTTTAAAAGGGTAAAGCTTTCACGGAGCACACTGCTCTGCTGGTATTTCCAGTGGGGTAGGTTCTGTATCTCAGGAACAGAAACTCCAGTCAGACAGGGTGAAATTAATAAGAAAACTTGGAATTTTAGACCTGAAAATTCATATTTGCAGGCAGTCTTGTGTAATTTTACAAGACTATGCTTTGATAAAACAAAACTAAATATTTGATTTCAAAGACTTCAAAACCCCATGAAGCAGGATTTTGTTGTTCTTATACTTCTAGTTCTGACAATAGTTCTTGTCTTTGTTCGACATTATTCCACTCTGCTCATTTTTCAAATACCTTGACCATATTTAGGGTTCCTGAACAGTTTGGATTGTGTGCCACACACAACACATCACCTTTGAGAGCATGTGGTCTAACAAACTTGTGACAATCCTTTTGCCACTTCTGGTATTTTCTCTTTTTCCAGATTCAGAGTTCTTACATCATCATTATTGTTTTTTATAACCCGTGTTCAGCTTTGTATTGTTACCAGTGAACAAAGCACATGAACTGAACTCATACTAGACTTTAAGAATAAATGTTAGATTAAAATTCCAAGTATCTCAGAGGGCAAAAAAGCTTTCTCAAGGTTAAAATTGCTTTGGAGTCAGTATAATATCAAATAAATGAAAAAATGGAAGGTACAAACTAATTCTCATGTTCACAAGGAAATTGATTAGTTGGTAATGGGCTTAAATTTCATTAGGGAAAATTTTAGTTAGACTTCAGGAAAAATAGATTTAACCATGTGTTTAGTTGAACACTATAAGGGGAGGCCTGTGGACAGTCCATTATTTGAATATTTTACAATATGAATAGACAAGCTTCTGTCAGGAATGGTTTGAGTAAATTGAATGCTGCTGCCAGGCAGAGGAATGGATTTGATTGTCTCTCAGAATCCCTCTTTATTGTCTCATTTTCAGTCATTTTCAGCTGTTCAGATTCATGTAACCTTTGACATGGACAGGTATCTGTAAAGGATGTTTTGCCCTCAGTTCTTACATGCTGTTTGCAGATGTTGAGCTTGAGCTGTTTCATTCTAGAGCAGCACAAGGCCAAGTACAAGCTGATATTCTCAAGGTAACATGACCCCAAGCAAGGCAAGCAAATGCCTGCCCCAGCTGACCCTCTGCTATTTAGTGATGTATATTCTCCCCACAGATACTGTCAGATACTATTCTCTAGTCAGACACCGTCTGATGGTTTGAAGTTAACAAGAACATGGGCTGATGTGGATATCTGGAACAAGGGAGCAAATTTCTCAGCAAGATAACCAAGGCAAGAAAGTATTTTTTCTACAGATGTTACCTAACAACCTAATGATTCAGCCAGCAGTTCAGGGATTGTCATGATGATGCCTTTGATGGAAGGTGGAAGTATATTATTGGCTAAGTATTCCATGTTTTCCTCTTTGCTTACCAGCATTTTTCTAATATTGTCCAGGTTTATTCAGCAGAAATTTTCCTGAAACCATGTTGTCATTTCAGCAATGACAGTATTTACATCAGATGAGTGACAGTGGCATGCTGTGAAATCTATCTGAACCCTCTGTGCACTCTTTCCATTTACAGTGGACTCAGAGAATTACTGAAAGGTGCATTACTTGGGTAGATTCCTCTACAGCCTGCAAAAAAGAGAAGAAGGGAAGGAGCAGTAGTACCAAGAACAGCTGTGACTACTGTAAGATGAAGCTGTCAGATCATCTTCCTCCTGTTGTAATACCAGACATTGCAAAGGCTCCTGAGATGTGCAGCTATACAGGAACAGAGATCTTACCACGTCTGCAGGGCACATTGTAACACCCATACACAGCACAGTGGTTACATCACATGCAGGTGGAACTTGGAGTTTACTCAGCTGTTTATTCAAGATAAGGATTGTGGGTCTGTGAACTGAGCTGAAATTCACTTCAGGGTCAGATTTGTAGGAGGTTTTACAAGTCAAGTATTGGTTTGTTTGGGACTACTTCACTGTCAGTAGATTAGACAGAAAAGTTCCCCTAAAGGAGCTTGTAGGAGGTCCTCCAGAAAGTGCTGATGGATGGATTATGGCACTTTGCTCTCAACTCTTGCTCTGATCTCATATAGAAGCACTTCTGACAGTAAATGGATATTTTTAACTATTGTTAACTTGAGCTGAGAAGCCAAAGGCAGCCATAACCAGTGCTACCCATGCTATGTGTCTGTAAGTATCTCCAACAGCAGGTGTGTTGCAGCAGCACTAGCAGGATCAGCATTGGACCTTTGCACTTTTTCAGTCACTGATCTTAATTGCTGATCACTGCAAGCAAATAAGCAATTAAATATGAAAAGGATGATTTGAGGCCTCAGTCCTGTATGATACTGAGCCTGTACATTGTCATGACTCAGCTGGTCATAAATCTGGGGTAGTTGAGGTTACTCAGCATCTTTCAGGATGAAACCATGGAATGAAACAACAACGCTTCTAATCAATAGCAGAGACAGAAAAAGTGGATTTATTATGAGTGCTGATTGAACAACCAGATTCAGAGTAATTGAGGACAACATCAGAGAGATGAGGAAACTTTCGGGGGACTGTTGCTCTAGCACACAATTTATTTACAGTTCCCTGCCAGAAAAAAAATCTATTGGCTCTTGGTGTCAGTTTCTAGTGGGCCACAGACTGCTCTGATAACTGCAGTTGCAATGAGGGATGTGACAAATCCACACATTTGAGATACACTGAGTGCCAAATACTAGTGTTGCTCCCTGGCTCATGAGTATGGATGTGTGTCAGTGCGGAGCTTGAGAGCAGTTAGAGTAGCTACAATGGGAGTGGGAGAGATGAGAAATTAATACTGTCACTAAAAAGCAGGTGACAACTCAGAGAAGAACAGAGAAGCAACACTGCTAGTGACATGATTTTAATCTTAAGATACCTTTTCTTTTATCATTTAACAGCATTTACAGAAAGATATTTGGGTTAGACTTTCAGGGTTCCTTTCCTTACAAGTTTTCTACACTTATTTTTATCATTCTCTGATAGCTGTATTAGAGTCACCTTTGTAAAAACTACTTGTGATGTCCAGAGGAGATAATTAAAATTATGTCTGGGAGAGAAGTAACAGCAGGAGTAATAAACTCTTGAAACCAATCTTCACAATTTTCATGTGAATAATTTGACAGTAATGCATCAGGAAAATAAAAATCAGGAAACAGAGAGAAGGTGATGTAAAACATAGGTGTCAAGCAAGGCACTCCTAATAGCAGGAATAGAATTGGTGGGCAAATCCAAGTAGAGTGATACCAAGAAATTCTCCTGGACTTAGTTCTTCCCTTTGTTGTAGACAATGAAGAGAAAACTACAAAACTGTAGAGCAGAAATGGATTTATTTATAAGTTATGAAATCTGAAGTTATCTTTAAATACAAATAGTAATAGAAACAAACAGAAAGCTTGTACAAAGGTAACAGGAGAATGATTAAGCAAACAAGGTCATGCTGGAATCATGTGAATAGAACTCATGACTTCTGGGCTCATTTACTTACATTTAAAGCAAAACTAGGCCCTTACCCCTGCAATTTACAATGCACAGGGAATCTGGATGTCTTGCCCCAAACTGACAATCCATTGTTTATTGTGAATCATATGGGCTTAGTATTGCAAATCTATGTCCACATAAACCAGGATAAAATACTATTTGCTAACACTTTGCATTCTGCTGGCTTTTCCAGCAATGTTTCAGCAACAATGTTTCAGCAACCTGTATGCTGTATGTGAAAATATCTGAGTCATGAATTCGCTGAATTTCTTTCCAAAGAAGATTTATTCTCCAGGGGCTTTGAGCTCAGCATGGGTAAAGAAGTAATCACGAAGATCAGAAGGCTTTTCCTTAATTCCTGATTGATTTAGATGCTTTAATATAATATTGTTAATTTTCTTCAGATCTTCTATGTTCTTCTTTTCAGATAGTAGTCTGCTTGATATTTGGTCCACCTCATTTCTAGTTTGAACTTGGAAAGGAAAATGTACCACATTAAATTGTTAACATTTAAGTCAAGAGCATCGGTACCCTCACTTGCATTCCTGTGAGACTTTGTAAGGAATTATGATGACTAAAAATATTAAAAAGGAAAAAAAACTGCAGAACATAATAATATGAAGTTATACGTCTGGTGTGTTACCTGCCCACTACTTTCTGTTTTGCTTATTTTCTTGGTTCTTTCTTTAGTTTAGTGGAGAGTAATAAAATCATATATGGCTCAGATAATTTTAGCAGTTTTCAAGAGCATATCCATTAGTGCCCACAGGGAAATGTCTCACTTAGGGGCTTCAAGATCCAATTTGTTGTATATGCATGTATTTTATTTTAAATTAAAGACAAACTCTTGCAAATACTGGCATTTCAAGGCCAGCCTCCTCTGTCATGCCAGTGTGCACTTTTGGAGCTGTTTTTGTTTTATCCTTCTGAAGTTAAACATTTACCCATGGGTTTTGAAGCTCAAGTGTTAATAGTGGCAATGCTAAATGAATCTATGCAAGTGGTTTGCAAACATCTCAGATTATATAAAACACACACACACACATAACTATATCTGTTATATCTAATAGACCATTATAACATAAACTGAAACACAACTGGAAATCAGTTTCAAAACTTTCCACCAATCTGAGTCCAAGCAAACTGCTTTAATTCTTATAAGAAAGCTTTTCACTTTAGTTCATCATTTTTCCACTAGAGCAACCCAATACTATTTTTTCTATACCAAGGCTCTACTTTTAGCAGCTCCAGGTTAAATAAATCTGAAATTCAAGTATGAGGTATTTCAGTTAGGATTTTGCAATCATGTCACTTAAAATCTACTTTGTGTTTTTACTTGTCTGATATTTCTTCGAATGCCTATAAGAAAATTTAGTCAAGGATTAGAATTTCCTGGCCTAAAAGAAAAATCAGGATTTTTGCTATGTTTCAGCAAATTCCCTACTACAGGATATAAGAAATTTTGATTTTACATGGGTCCGAATTCTTCCAAAATAGACTTGTAAATTGAAATAATGCACCTCATATTCTGTTCAATATTATTAGCTCAGAAAACCCCAAGAGGACAAGAGTTCCATTAATCAGCCATGTATTTAGCTAAACCCACCTGATTAGTCCTAAAAATCTGGAACAGTAATTGTGTCTACAGACTCAATGCTACATGGAAATCTTGAAAAATGTCTAATTCTTATTCTTATGCTTAAGATTTTCTTAGTTCTAAATCAATTTCCAGTCAGTACTTTGATGACAAAGGGTCAGGTCTTCCTTCAGGTATAGCCTGATTTAAGTGTTAGCCTGGGTGGAATTCCAGTTTCAGTGGAATGACCCCAGTACTGAGTTTTATCTGGAAAGGAATGGAAGGCACATTGCCAAAGTAGCTCACTGCCATACAATTACCTTTAAATTTTAATTTCATTTCCAGTCAGCATTTTTAGCAACACAGTATAAAGCTGCTGAGATAAATTCTTCACGGCTGTTGAAGCTCTCAAATTCTTAGCACTAAGAATAAAATTGTGCCTTTTAGCCCTGAGAGAGTGTTGTTTGCCTGTGCTTCTGCCCCCAGGACCAGGACCCAGTGCCCAGAACCAGCCAAAGCCTTTGACCCTGCAAATACAGCAGTAGCATGTTGTAAGTAGCATGGCACATTTCAGCAAAGTACTTTTTCCAATTGTTAAGAACTACTCTTTGGTTTACTTACATATTAAGAATATTACAAATGAAACAAGTGCCAAACTGACGATCAAAGTAAGAATAAAGGTGATGAAGAACAAACACTGGTTTCTTGTGTTGCTCCCTGCCATGCTTTCTCCAGCACCATCAGTGTTCACTTCCTCCTCTGTTAAGAGATGACAAATTATTTGGTGATACAATTTCTTAAGATTGGTTAGAATAAGTATGACAAAATGCTTCTGGCTTCATGAAATGATTCAGAATACATTGTATATTTGGCCAACAGATTTTATTTGATATTGCATGAAAAGGGAAGAAATCAACTTTATGAACTCAGCTTGAATTTGGAAATATAAAAAATCATAATATCTGTTACAGCTGTTAGAACACATTGAACAAAAATGTTTCTGTTGTTGAAATAGAGTGTTTTGTTGAAGTTGACCTGTTTTACAATTCAGAGTTTTAAAGCTTTTTTACATGTACAAAGGTGCAATGAAGTTTTAATCAGGCAGCTTTTTAAGGGCTTGAATGCACTTAACCTTTTCAAAAGGGAAGAAAGAAAAATTCATATTGAAAACCAAAGTACAGATTCATCATACAGATTCATCCTTTAGCTATGCTTCTTTTTTCTGTTTAATGAGAAGTATCCCTGGGATGATTAATTTCCCAAAGTAAACACCTCAGTTAAGCTCCTAATGTTGGATAGAATAAATGTAGGACTTGACTGTTTTATCTTAAAACAAATGTTTTCAATATTCTTCTTCATCTATAGGATTTTTTGGTTTCACTCTAGTAAAAAATGAGGTAACTATCCTTCCAATTGTCAGGAATGGAACAGACTCTCATGTAGACTGCATATGTTGTCCTTTCAGCACGGGAAGAATGAGGCAGAAAAAGAAAGGCACTTGAAATGCTGACCTTGAATATGCTCAACAAGTCAGTCCATTGCTTTTTAAAGAATGTGTTGCATATATAGGGAAAGTCAGTGGTTTCTCTCATAGAAACCATTGCAATCAACGTGAGGTGGCAGTAAACCCCAAAGATAACAAGCCAAGTGAACACCATGAGGAAATTCATGTGAATGTAAAAAATTTACACTTGAGCCAGATTTGTTTAATCTTAAATTTGTATACTACTGTAATAGTTTTAAAAGATTTGGGTTTATTTTCTGTTTTGGAGGGAGGAAGAAGCTTATGTAATTTCATTTTGGTGTCAGTCTCATACATACTAAAATTACATGCAAATTACTGTAATTTATCCTTCTGTAATTGCTGTCTTGCCATTCTGAAAGGGAGGTAGCATGTGCATCTTTGAAAAATGTATTTCTAGATTGTGTTCTTGTTTTAGTTGGTGGAAATCTCTGAGGTCTTTGCAACTGAGCCTGTAGTGATAAAGCTGAGGAAAGGTTGCATATGCCCTTAGAGCACCTTAATAATGACCATCCTTGGGCTAAACAATTCACTGAGCTGGTAGATTTCTGGGAATATCTCTGTTTTCTTTGTTTTGTGGTTAACACACTCCTGTCCATGAGTAAGCTCAAATATTTTCATATTTGTCCTTTGAGGTTCTATTGTTATTCCTTTAGCATTCATAACAAATGCCCCATATACCAAGTGGTTGCATCAATATTGCTTTTTAATCAGAAAAACAGGGATGGGCAGGGCCTGCTGCTGCTGCCTGCCAAGCATCCTGAGCTATCAACAGTGGTCTCAAAGTGGTCTGAGCTCGCTCTGCCTAATGAATGCTTCTTACCATTTCATCAGGCTGACCATGCCAGACTGCAGGGCTGGGAGGAATTGGTGAGTGCACATTCTTGTCAAACTGCAAATGGTGGGAACATTTTCTCACCTAAAACATGAAATTACTGCATGGCTCCTAATGAAGCAACCAAAGTCTATATACATCTTAAATAGCTTTTGACATGTCTCTGATTTTCTGGCAAGAGAACCAGACTTTTATGCTGCTGAGTAAGGTAGCTGACAGATGAGATATCTACAGATTCTTCCATCTTAAAAGCTACATTAAAAGAATAATCCTAGAAGGAAACAAAGGACTTAACAAAGTTATGAATAAAATACTTATTAAGCTACCATTATTTACTTCTGAAATGCAGGGAGGGACATGTATGTGATTATTCCAGAGAACCACATATGTTTCCACAGAACTTTGTATATTTATCTGAAAAGTAAATAATACTGTCCAAATAAAATTGCAGAAGAAAGCAAAACAGTCACACTGAAAGGAGTTTCTTTAACATTAACATTGATGTGTGCCATTATCTCATTTTCTATGTGTAGAAGTGACAATATCAAGATAATCTGCATGTGGGAATTTAGTACTTCATGTCTAAAATATTTCTGTTAAATTCCAAAACCAGCACCACTCTAGTTAGCTGGATTGGGAAAAGTTAGAGGACTTGGAAACAGAATAATGAGAAAACATTTTAGACCCATAACTAGAAGCATGATTAAGTTATGGCCACTCAAAACACATTTCAACATAGTTGATGGCCTATAAATTTCTTCACTCAAATTTGCCATTACAATAAGGGAAATAAAAACAGATTCAAATATTGTTATGTGGAATGCTCCTGAAGAGCTCTAAATTTTAAGATATTTTCAGGTCACGAACTGAAATGTATTGTAGCTATCACTGGGTGAAAATATTCTTGTTGCTGTGAGAAATCAAAGTCAAAAAAGCCTTATCAAACCAATAGAAATGTGGGAGCCAAAACTGAAACTGTAAGTAAAGAAAGTCTGGAAAGTAAAATGCTTAAAGGTTTGATGGTATATTTCAGGTAACTGGTTCGGGTTCTTAAGAGATGTGTCTTAAAGGAATGAACAGAAATTCTCAGGTGCTTCTATTGCCACGTGTGAATTTTAGTGCTTGGGAAGAGCTGTGATGCTATTTATGTAGTAGGTGTATATTGGGCATTACTAGAGACATTATCCTGCAAGTGATCACCTCATAAATTCTGATATTGAAATGGAAGATAAGTTCAAGTTTGACAGTAAATCCCTAACTAAATGCAAGGATTTTCAGGAACCTAAAGAGGAAATACTCAGCAGGGACAGCTAAATCATTGTCTGATCTGTCTAAATTATGCCATTTTCAATCTTTTTCTTACATTTTTTAGTACAGAGCTTGGCATACATATTGGCCTATTAGGCTGTTGACATCAGTGACATACATGTGGATTGTATCAATAGAAACTACAGATCACCTATCATACATACCTAGGGAACGTTGGGACACAACTGGACAAACATTTAGTTTGTTTAGGTTGTTTAGGGAATCAACCACGTAAAGTTTTCCTTCTTCATGAGTATCAGGTAGGTTAAATTCCAAGGAAGGCCTCTCCATTGTATCTAAATTAAATAATAATTTAAAAGGTAAATTAACACATGTCTATGGGAAATAACTTGCAACAGTTGGTGCCCTGTTCTAAGGAAAAACTGAGCAGCCTAAACAATCCTTAAAATAAAGAGACTTGAAGGACCAGCACACATACTTGATCTTGAAGACAGGGATAACTCAGTATGTAGCATTTGTTTATTCTTGGAAATCTTTGATGATTAAAGCATTTCATTTTTACATTGTGTTTGTGCACATATGTATGTGTGTGGGGAAAGAGAGAAAATCAGTTTGACTGACTCTGGCATTGATTTGAATTGTACCTATTTAGTTTATTATCCTTTGATTTGGTGAGTACTTGGTAAAAGGTGGTGTGAGATCCTGACCACCGTGAGAGCCAAGACTTCACTAACACTTCCAGAAAGGATGTCACTCAAGTCCTCTTCTTTCAGCATCAAATAATTCAGAGATAAGACAGGGAAAGCAGGTATGAAGGCAGGACATAAGCAACAAGAGTGTCTGTTTATACACCTTAGAACATCACTGTGAAGTTATTATTTGTGAAAAATGGAACAAAAAAATGTAACATGGTTCTACTTCACACAGTTTGGGACAAATTTTAAAAACTTTTTCTTCAGACTAATACCCCTTGTTTTAAAAAAGGCACTGGATGAGGTCCAATCAGTAAAAACTGTTTCTCTGAGTCTGGGTGCATGAACTCAGTGAATGATTCTTAATATAAATACAGCTTTGAAAGAAGATTTTATATAGAAAAAAACCAGTACCTAAGAAGGCTGCTTCTATGTATTGCACATTATTCCTTATCAGTCTTTGCTTTTCTTTACACTACTCTGATGACAAAAATATCTTCTAGAAACGAACTACACTCCTAGCCATAAGGATATGCAGACACTAAGTAGGCATGTTTGTCTACACTTGTCACTGAAAACTCCCTCTGTAATTATTGAGGAAAAATATGTTCCTCCAGGTAATATCCCTCTTATCCTAGGATATACCTTTCTCACTGTAGAATCACAGCTTGATGTACACTTTTCTTGCTAGTGAAGGAGGGAGCTCATACGGATTAGTTTAAATTTGTAGTAGAATGCATCTTACCTATTTAGTATTTTATAAAGCTCCCAAGTTCAATTTTATCTGCCAACATAAATCAGCACTTTTTGGGATGTGAACCTCCCTTGATATGTGTGTTAAGCACCTAAGGGTGATTTCTGAATCCTAGATGGGTTGAACTGTCCTCTTGACATGCTTCTGAGCCTTCTCTTCCTCTCCCAAGGAATACAGAATACAATGTGAACAGATTCCTAATATAACACTTCAATTAAAAACTTAAAATTTGAGCCCTAATTATTTGCAGAAAATACTCACTCCTTCCCCCATCAAACCAAATGCAGAAGATTGTTGTGATTCCCCCAAATCTGAGCACACTGCATAGTAGACATTCAATGAGCCTCAGTAAGTCTGAAGACCAAGCACTGAAATCAATCCTGACAATGGGGCTTGTTCTCTTGCTAGTGGAGATTGACAGAACTATATGGATACTTTCATATTTCTTTTTAACAGCCCATAAGAAAAGATTACAATTCATTATTTCCTCTATTCAGAACTGTTGCTTCAAAGTACAAAGAAAATGTGGGAAAATTGGCATAATAGGGGTTAGCCTTACCTAGTGCATGATTTTGAGGTGTGCAGCATTAACTTCAGGACAGATGGCTGTGCCCACTGCTCTTCCTCTAGAACATCACGTGGCACCAGGCAACACAGTGTGTGAGCCACGTCCCCACCAGAGCTGGCTCTGCTCTGCTGTCTCCCCACATGCACATCCACAGCTGACACAATCATTATGGAGCCCTGCATCTGAGCAGTGTGCTAAAAGTTACCACTTCGTGCACAAAGGCTTTTGGTTATTTTTAGATTCTGAAGAGCAGTTTTTTCTCTTGGATATTTTGCTTAATACCTCCCTGCAGCTTCAGGGAAGACTCTTCTGAACAACTTGAGCTGTAATAAATGTGAGTACTTTTGATTCATTAGTATTATGAATGATATGTTTCTGCACTTACTACTAATTATTTAAGTATTTGCACATGTAAACACATGAAGATTACCATTATTAATTCCAAAAAGTTTTTATTACATTTGTTTGATTCCATTGACATGCCAAAGGAGAAAGGATACAAACATTAGTGTCACTGAACAAAAGTATTATTTTCCCAACAAAGCAACCTAAACATTAGGAGCTTTGGATTCACTTTATCTTGTACTTTAACCTTGCCTAAAGATTTTTTTCCCCAATGCAACTTTTAAATTTCTTCTTCAGTTGTTGTGGTAAAATAAAAACTTAGAATGAGAACACACTAAAAATTCTTCACAGAAAAACAAAGGAAATAAAATCTAAAAGGTTAAAAAACAGGAGAATGAAATACTACTTACGACATAATTACATTCAGGCAATGTTCCAGCATGGAAGAAATCAGCCAGTGAAAATCATGTGAAGAGAACTTGTTCTGTGATTCCTCTCTCTACTTTTAGTCCCATAGGAACCTGTCGAGTCTGGCAGTACCCATAAAGATAGCTATGAAACAGACTGCCCCTTTCAGTCTATATTTAGAGTTCAGCTTGGCTAAGAATACTCACTTCACAGTATTGATCTGCTAAAACAGAAATCAGCACATACACAGCTCCTTTTTATTATACTGGAATGGTGATAATATCCCATCGTGGAGAGCGAGGGTTGCTACTGATGCTCAGTATTTCTGCAGAACTTCTTAGGTTTAGTGCTTGCCTGAAATGCATTTGCTATGCAGAAGAATCGTATCTACAACACTGTAGCTATGAGTAACCACTCTGCTATGCAGAAGTCATATCTACAGTATTGCAGTCACGAGCATTTTAAAGTCATAGACTAGGAAAAACCAGGGTCTTTTCCCCCTTCTCCCGTACACTTTACGAACTCAAGTGGGAAAGTATTGTGGCGTGGGCTAATTTGTCTGCCATCCTTAGTTGTTCAAAGATTAAATTCTGATGAACTGGTGGTGAGTGGTGTAATTGCTCCTTGGCTGACAGTCCTTCTGATCATTTTTTCCTTGCTGACATTGCAGAAGACAGTGTTAACAGCACCCTGTATTGACAGGCAGCTGGCTTGCAGAGGGACTGCAGCTCAAAAAAACCCAAATCCTTTCTAAAGCCATCCTGTCTAAAATTCTAGATCCCTTTAAACTGCCCATAAACATATTTCTCTCTCAGGAAACAACAGAGAATTCATCACCTGATTCATATTTCCCACCCTAAGCTGATGTCGCGGTTTGGACAGGTGTTTACCAAGAAAGGCGGGAGCCTCCCTTGGAATGAGAAATGTAAACCCCCCTTCCCTCCGAATTAGTAATATTTTGAAATCAAGGGGCTCTCAGGCAAAAGACAGGGAAAAGGAATAACAGATCTTTACTGAGTATTTATATGAGGTAAACAGGCAACAACTGTACCGGTGACACCAAACCAGACCCAGAGAACCCACTGGCAGCCGCTCTCAGGTGTCAGGCACCTTCTCCTCGGTGCAGTTCCGGTCCCGGCCGGCAGGGGCGCTGTGGCTCCGCTGGGCAGGGCAGGTGCGATGGTTCCCCCGCGNGAGAGCAGCAGCCTGTGGGCGAGGTTGGGGCTCTGTAAGGCCGAGCCTGCGAGCGGGACCGGGCTGTGTCCCAGCCCCCACCAGCTCCACCCCCCGCGGGGTCTCTGTCCCTCCCTGAGGAACCCCCAGACAGGGAGGGGCCGCACCCACATGGCCGCTGGTCAAGCCATTGTCCTCCTTAAGTACCATCATTAGCATTTCTAAAGAGGAAAAAATTTCTCTAAAAAACGTGACAGCTGACATGCTCTGCTGCTCAGAATTGCTCCCTTTCTGCGGGTGTCTCCTGGAGTCCTCCCTCCAAATAAGGATGTGCAAGCCAGAAAAAAAAA
>VZRX01009778.1:133821-145750 GCA_013398075.1 Notiomystis cincta | reverse complement strand
AAAAAAAAAACAAACCAAAAAAACCAACAAACCAATGAGTGTGACTTCCATGCCCCAAAAACTCCTCTGACAGCAACATAATTGTAAGACAAGGACCCAGGCCTCTCCAGTTCTAAGCATGAAAAGTTCTGCAAACCCATGGGGGATGGCTGCAGGCTGCGGAAGAGCCACCTCTGCAACAGCCGCGGAGGCCACGCAGGCCACTGTGAGTGGCAGCTGCAGTGTCACAGGGAAAAGGGCAAGCACCTGCTTGGGCCCCTGCCAGGACCTGCTGTAGAACCCCTGGACAGGAAGCATCAAAAGGGCCTGGCAAAGGACACCCAAGGTGACTATGCAGAAGCCACAGGAGACACCAACAGGCTTGAGGGAAGAATTTAGCTCAAAGGGAAGTGTCTTGGGCCAGGCAAGTGCAGGCACACAGCTTCACCTCATTCAAGGATCAAAAGTGTTTCCTCCACTTGTGTGACACTGCCAACATGTGTTCGTTCAGCAGAGTTCAGCTGAAGGTTTTGTGTAGTCCAAGTGATCATTTTGTAAAGCCAAACAAGTTCTTACATAGTAGATTATTTGAGGGGAAAAAAAAGAGTAAAGTAGAATGTACAACTCATTAGTATTCATGGACTTTCTAGAATAGGTTCTGCTGTAATCAGAAACAGGGAGGGGAAAAAAAAACCCAATCACTCCAACCCAAACCCAACTTTCCCTTATCAGAGCAGGCAAGAGTCCTCAGGGGGCAGGGTTGTTTTCAAAGCAATGTTTACTTCATCTGGTGATAAGCATTCTTAAAATGTTTATTCTAATAAGCACTTTTATAGATCCCCAGGTTCAGAAGCTCCAGCTATCTAGGTTTTAGTGTCTTTATTACATAACCCCCCTTCCCCCCCCTCCCACTATTCCTAAGACAGTTCTCAGTTACTGGCACCTTTCAGTCCTATAGAACCAGAAACTGAGGTTAGAAGAATAGTTTTCAACATGATGAACACAGGGAACCCAGAATGGTTCCCCCAAGATAAAGAACATGTTTTGCAGCACCAAAACTAGAAAACCTTTGACCATTAGAGAAGAAATGACAAATCATTATTAGGCTATTGCACAAACCACATGCAAGTATGAGAGACCTTTGGAACACAGGAAGGTAGACTTGCATGTCGCATCTACTAACACACTGAGAATAGCCCAAGCACGTGTCTGAACCAGCAAATAAACAAACCCATCCCTCTCAACCTTTAGGTTTTGCCAGTGTTGTAACTTTTCTTTCATCAAATAATTACTTTTACGAAGAGAGCAGGCAGTGAGAAACATCTTTATTCCAAAAATTAAATATTCAATTTCAGAACATAAGGATCTTGCTTTTACTTTACATGGAGGCAAGTATTTGTCACTCACTACGACTGTCAGTGAAAGCTAATGAACTTCACAGTCCCTTGTCAGAAAAATGTTACACTTACATAGGAATTTCTTGTCCATCTACCACTGGAGAGTTTTAAAAAGTTACTAAAATAATTTCACACAAACATGGTCATCTTTTCATATTAGCACATTCATACCAGAACACTTGGTGAATGAGTTACTTTACCTTTATATAAAAAATCCAATCTGACACACAGCATTTGACTTACAGCTATCAACCCCATTTAATATAGCAGTTACACCATAATTAACTTTTGGGGCTGGAGGGGGGGGCCTAATATGAGTGTTATAATGTATCCCTGCATCAAGTGTTACAACAATCTATATACAGTGTATATGCAACTAAGCAAGGACATGCATTGTATTTACACACTATGTAACAAACCCCTGCACAATTGCAAACTCAATACAGAAGTTAAAAATTCATTCAAATGTTACAGATTTATTTGACTTAGGAAAATTGAACCCCATTGAAAAGGGAATCTAGAAAAATTCCCCCACGTCTGCTCTTTTATCACGACATTTACTTCTAGCCTTTGTCCGAGCCTTGAATGCTGCAGAGTTGTACAAGTGCTACAAAATAAAAAAAAGAAAAAAATTACATATTATCATGAGGCTTATGCTCATCAGAGATTTTTTCACATCACAAAACAAATGAAAATATCTTTTTATTAATCTTTGAAGTAAACTGGTACAGCTTTCGAAACTTATAGTATGCTATCCTTGCACCAAAAGCTGATTTAATTTTAGTACATATATATATTTAAAAGAAACTTGGCCTGTTGAAAGGCTGAACTTTGAGCAGTTCTGGAAGCCAGTCAGTCTTGAACATCAAGCAGATACCATGCAAGTCACATTTACCCCCAGATTAAATTTGGTAGCACCATTCCCCAAATTATATGCAGAACTAATGCATTCACAATCAACAGAACAAAGTCAACCTCCTAGTGCCCGGTTCACACGGCAGTTTGGGATACTGTCTTTATAAAGACTCAAGTTTCCATGGCTTCCTGTAGGTCCCTCCCCAAAAACATGTATCTCTCAGAAGAGACCAAGTTTCACACATGTGGAGCATGAAACCTGTAACCACATCAACCTTCAGACCCCTTGGAAAAAACACAGAAGCAGACACATGCCCAGCAGAAAATCTAAGAGCTCACAGATGCCTACAAGTAAGGCTGGGTTTCATTCAGGACAACATGAGGCACTCTTAGAACTACACTGACAACTGTAACAATGACAGCTTCTGAAGTGCAGGAGGAATTAAGAATTAGAGTGGGAAGTAAAGAAAATTCATTAGGGTGCAATAACCTACCCTTTCAAAACGGGATATCTTCATTGTTTTAAGAGTCGCAGCATCCAGCATTACTGGTGGGCCAAGCTCAAACACATTCCGAAGAAAGTCATTTGACTAAACAAGAAACACATCAAGTGATCAGTTTCCCCTCTAATTATCAAGTCTCTAAAGTTGACTAATGCAAAATATCAAGCAGTCCAGAAAGAAACAGTAAGATCTGTGTCAAATTGCTGTTATCTTTTGCAATTAAGTCAAGAACACTTCCTCCTTTAATCAGAGTAAGGCTGAAAGCAAAAACTGCCACCTTGAGAAGACAGACAGCTCCTCCTGTCTCATTTGATATTTTTGTCCCAGTAAATGAGACACTGTTCTGTTTTACACAAAATCAGGCAGCTGAACAGACCTGCATGGTTTCACAACACATCACTTTTCAAATATCTGGCTTTGAAAGTAGCACTTGAAAAAACTGAAAGATCTCCTATCTGCCTGAGCTCTCTCAGTCACACAGAAGTTCAATTAACACAGGACTGAAGATTTTAACAGCAGGATTATTACAGCAATTTGGGAACAGGTAATCCCAAACTACAGTTCCTGCTTCTGTTACATATGTAAACAGATGACTAGTAAACAAGCAGTTCCCAGAACAGAGAAAGATTTATGCCTTCTCTTGGAATGCTGTCATCACAGGGGTGCAAGTTGTGCTCATTATTTTTGACTAAAACTTCACCTTCCTTTTACAGGCTTGAACAGGAAGGGTGGAGTGATACAGCTTTATAGCAGCCAGACAACTACATCACTCTGCTGAAAGAAAGCATAAGGATTCAGGAAAAACCCTGAAGCTAAAAAGATACTCAGCTTGAATTTCTTACTCACTAAGCCAGCAGACTCAGGCTACAACTCAGAAGCTGCTTACCCAGACAGCTGCAGCTCACTGTAGTTAATTTTTTAAGTGCTGTCTTTTAACACTCCAAAGGCAAAGCTCATCATTTGAGAAGTTCTACTCAAGATTTTGTAATTCAGACTGAATTACATTAAAGAAGCCCAGACTGTGAGCAACAGTTGAGCAAGTGTCAAAGAGCAGCTCACCTGCAAATGATATTGCATGCCCGACCCCAGAATCTCCTTGAATGTCTCATAGGTTTGTTTTTTAACCCAGCAGTCAATGTACATGCGCTCAGGTCCAAACTTCACCATCTCTGTAGGAAAGTCACGCTCCTGTGCAAAAAGCAAAGGAAACAACATGCACCATTTTAATTTAAATAGTTTTGTAGTAGGAATTTTATACATCTCAGTGAACTTCATTCTCACTGATAAATTTGGCACACCAAAGCCTTCCAAACAATATAGTATACATATACTAAAGATTGTATTTATTCATAAAGCAGATGCACACTTGCAGTCAAATCTTAGGTAGAACCTGAAGCTGATACTCTTCCCGATTAGGAAGCTTTCTTAAAAAAACAAATTATCAACTTTCATCTTGAAAATTACTTTGAGAATTGGACTTATCTCCAGGAAAACCAGTTCTGAGTGCAGAAGTCACCTTTAAGTCAGCCTGTAAGCCTCATTTGGTCTCTACCTTACAGGTATGAGTAGCTACATTTGGGACAATGGAATGTAACAAGTGCTAACAGGTGACTCAGATCCTTCTACAGAACCTTAAAGGTGACTTCGAATTATGCCAAGCCTTCTCCTTAGCTTCCACAATGTTTTAACTATTCCAAGTATCTTTGATCTGCATTCCTAAAAAAAGGAGTTCTATCCCACATACGTGATCAGACTACAAAATCTCACTTAAAATAGCTTTTCCCTGTTTCTTTCACTGAAACAGTAATTCTGTTTAACAATACAATAGTTTTCACTCAATTGTACACTATGTATTTTGAAAGTCTAGACTGTAACTAGGACAAAAGAATCACCTCAACAGCCCGTAGAACATCTCTGAAGACAGATCGCTGCTTTCTTTTATCCACTTTGGCTCGGTGCTTGTTTCCATCAGTAGCCAGAGCTCTTAGTTTCTCTGTTAGAAGGTCCATATCTTCATAAAAGAAATCCTAGGTTAACAACAACAAAAAAATTCTTTTAGATTTTTTTTTTAATTTTATGGCCTTAACCTCTTTTCCTGCAAATAAGAAAATGGATCTCTTCATTTGGGGCATGTAGATCTCTATGTACTCTCACTTTGTTTAAAAAGATACAGAGCACTTCTGCAGTTCCACTTGCAGCATTTAGAGCAGCAAGAGCAAAGTCACAGCACGCAGTTTACCAGGAAGGGCACTAACAAAGTCTATTTTTGTCAGCCATGCAAACCATACAGCTCCATCAGTGTGCATATACACCTGCCAATCTGTTCTACTCCATAATTCCAAGTGACTCAAACTGTTTAACCCATCTGCTGAACTACTCCTGTCATCAAGCTGAGGGCACTTTAATGTTGTTAGCACAGAATTCATGCTGCTGGAGGCAGACTGGGGTTAAACATTAGACTGACAGTATGGAATACTTAGCTGTAAGTCTTGTATGGAATGAGAAATTACAAAGTGCATTTGTTTTTTTAAATGCTTAACAAAACACTTTAAGTAAACTGCAATAAATAGCTTAGTGTTATTCATTATATTAGTTAATATGTGCTTTACCTACATCTAAAATATTTTCTTCACTGCATTTAATAATTCAGCAGTAGTTCACCTGGACTAGTATAAATGTATGCAAACCTAGGCAAAAACGGTTTTTTGTGGTTTGTAGGGTTTTTTAACCTAATGTTTTGTCATGCCAACTGAATGGAGTTTACTGCATGCTTTCTGAAAGGAACTGGTCAAAAGCAATACAATAATATTTTTAAGCTGCACTCAAATCTGCACTACTATTATACGGAAGCCTTAACACTGTTTGAGATTATGCAGTGCTAGTGTGTCATGGATTCTTGATTCAAATGGTGATATCTTTTCACTTTGGACAGCATTCTGGCAAAGCACAGCAGCCTTGACTGAGTTGGGAGTCCTTCAGGCAACTCTCCCAAGCTGTGCCATGTATAAGCAGAGGGAGGCTGTTTTCTTATGGGCTGTCAAGAAACCAGTCTGAAAATCAATAAGGCATATTGAGCAATGTGGAGACAACTTTAGCTGTAGATGAGCTAAATACTGAGCAGCTTGGATCTAATCCAATTTGAAAGGAAACTCCAAGAAATCTCATCAAATGTAGTAATAGTGGTATCCATGCAAAATTTGTGCAAAATCTTTAAAATTCTCCCCCTTAAAATGACTGCCTAGCTCATAACTGACTAAAATAGTCAAATGCTGTGAAACCATCATGAAATATGAGTTATTCTTCTCAAGTTTCCAAAATAAGAATACTGAAAAAAAACAATACTTAAAGTCAACATATTTTCTACCTGATGAAGATTTTTGGCTGTGAGAGCAGAATTGTGCAGGTTATGAGTTACTCAAACTTGTTTGCATAAGCATCTGGTGAGTGTTCCCACTACAGCAAACAATATTGTTTTAACCTGCTACCTCTCTAGAGGTATCTTTTTTATTTTATTTTAAAAGCAGGTGTTGGATTTAGATTTAAATCTTGGATTCCATATTTCTAGTTCCTATTCAGCAGTATTTGATGCATTTTGTTATACTGGTCTTGTTTTGCAATATAGAAATTAAGTGTAAAAAATGATAGCTGTTAATTATTGCTATGCCCACTTTGACTGGGACAGACTCAATAGAAAGAACATAAACCATGGAATTATTTGCTGCTTGTTGAGATCCAGGGTGCTATGCAACACAGGTTAAGTGATTTCTCATCCTCATCCTGATGAAAGAAGATTTAGCTGCTGACATCTACTCACAGCATCTGTTTCACGTGCCAGTTCAAACAGAAGCGCCAGTGTTTCTCCAGCGGCGATTCTCATGTTGAGATCATCACAAGACAGCAGACTTGGAAGTTTATGCAAGTGCCTAAGGAGTAAGTCACATTCCATTAAGATCAAAAATCTTCTGACACTGTTTCATTGCATATAAACAGTCATTACAAACTCTGCTTTCCAAGAAAGATACTCACATTTCAATTTTCTTCTTCACTTCGTTCATTGGACAAATGGTCAGTAACAGTGTCCATGCTAAGAGAGCACTGACATGAAGCACAGTATTATGGGTGCTTGATACACCATTAGTGTCTCTGTCTCGCTGATAGGCCTTCATGAAGATATTTTCCAGACATTCCATAGTAGAGTACAGCTCCTGCACAAGGAAAAATATAATGGAGGTGGCTTAGGAGTCACACATTTTCACCCTGTCCTTTGAAACACCCTGCTACATTTGAAAGGTATTAATCGTCCTCACCGTAATGTCATCAGTAACGATGAAACAGCAAATCCCTAAGCAGGTTGCACACTAAACACAAAAGAAAAAAAAATTGTCAGTATTTGACAATAATGTTACAGTTGACAAAACTTTCAAACTTGGCACCTTAGAAATTTAACATCTGGAGTAACAGAAACGTGAGATTAAGACTGTAGCACAGTCTAGAACTCTCCAACTCTGTTTAATTAATCTTTGTAATATTTAGCTCCCAGTTCCCACCTACAGTCAGGATGATTTTACAGCACATGCTACTAACAAGCCTTCACTTTTCATGTATTATTTTAAAACAGCTTCCAAAGCCCTTGAAAAAGCTATACATAGCACTCTTTTCACCCAGTGATTTTAAATCTCACTAGGATTTACTGGCAGAAATTATGCTGATAATGATATGATATTTATTCACAACTGTGGGAAATATTTTCCCCTTCTGACTACTATTACAATTAAATGGCATGGAAACTCTGCACGTGAAAAGCCTTTCCTGGAACTTTCCACCTTCTACTGCAGATCTGTTCCCTATGCCCCATATTCTAGTCCAATTTCTCTTATGACGAGTAAAGAAAAAAAACATTTGAAAGTGATGTTTGCACTAACCACACAGGACTCAAAACTACATGTCAACAGGGGAAGCTTCAATGATTTTGTTTGTAGGAGTAACTGCTTTTGAACTAATACTACTTCCTTTTGCAGCTGACAGATCTATTGTGCCATAGCTTGACTAGAATAGGAGTAGCCAGCCACGTAAGGATAAAGGGAAGTTGGAGAATATTAGTCAAATCTCTGAAGTTTAAGAACACATAAATCTTCTGGCAAGAGCTTTGGACAGTCTTCCCTCAGTATTTCAAGCATACCATTGATGTATAGATGAGATGACTGGACAAAAGTATCTTAAAAAATACCTTTGGCAGTATGGTTGTATTGTTTATGTACTTTCCAGACATGCTATATGTGATTTTACCATAAATAAATGTAAATACTTAAGAAACATTCCTGTGTTGTTTAAGAATTAAATTAAATTTCAAAAATAAAATAAAATTAATATAGGAAGTATCACTCAGTGGGAAAATGTTTTCTAGGACCTCAATATTAGCCCTCAGAACTGCTATACAGTGAGTTCAGACACTTGAGAAAGCAGGACATGTTAACAGCTGAGGAGAATCACGTTCAACCTTCAGGTGGAACTTTTTAAGCCAGTGGAAAGTGCCACACATCATTCAGAGCATATGTCAACTTTATGAGACCACACTAGTGTGGTAACCTTTCGTTCTGGATTACACAACAGTGAGCTGGTCAAAAGCAGCCCTCTGTCCCTGCTTGGCAAATAAACATCTCATACTTACAGCCTGTCTGGCTTGGATACTGGCTGTTCCATCACAGACAATCTTCTTCAGAACTGGACCAAGGGTCTTAAAAATCTCCTCACTTTCAATTCCCGACCCCATCTGCACACACAGAAGACAAGCCAGGCCAGCAGCCGCACACTGTTCATCGCTTTTACCTAGGGATTAACACACTGTCATGAGTAATCACCTTTTGCATTGCTTTCTTCCTTTAATCTCCAAAGATAACAGTCTGAAAGCATGTGAGTGGAAATTCAGAAACTAAAAGACAGAAGATAATTTCAGTTATCTTGTTAAAATGCAACAGTTAAAACGTGACACCTAAATTTAAAAAAGGAATGTTACCTAAATTATTAAGCACTCTGTAAAGTACTAGAGAACATTCAAGATCTTAATTTCTTTTAAGCAATGTGCTATTTCATAGAGATTCTTGCTTTCTAATAGCATGCATGTTAATTACCTTTCTTTATGCAGCGCTCAATGCTATCAGTTAGAGTCATTCTCCTTTCCATGATGAATTCATATAGTATTTTAGAAGAAAATGCACTTTTCAGACTTTCAAGGGCTGCTTGTCTTGTCTTTGCACTGTTAGGAGAAGGAAGACATCTTGAAATCAGCACGTATAGGCAAAACCTCTGCCTCTGCTTTATGATAGTTTGTATTTGTCTGCACCCAGTAATAGAGTAACCCACAGAAGTACCATGAAGAAATTAAATGCTCTGAATTGCCTCCTTACTCAAGGACAGCAAAACTTTGTTTGGAGATAAGAGTTCACAGTAGTACTGCAGGCTGGAAAGAAAATCACCCTACTTCAATCTATTAGGAAAGCAAAGTCTAACCCATCCTAAAAAATCAGTGGAAGGAAAAAGGTCTTTTTAGATCCAGAAGTCCTCCCCAGAGTAAAAATCTCAGTAAGCACAGAAAAAGATTTGATGTGGAAAAACAATGCAGTAATGTGTTTTTTCAAAGCAGACTATACCTCTTGTCCAATGTAAGATCAATAAATCCCTTCAACTTGTATTCCAAGTCTTCTTGAGTGGCTTCTTCATCCACTTCAGGCCCTAATCCAGAAGAAACAATTTAGTACTATTGATACACATTTCAGTAGCAGACACAGTAGTTCCAAAACAATGTTTTTTATACTAATAAGAAAGCAGCTTAATATAAACAGCTACAGAACTGTTCAGTATCACAGCAGCATAATGGTGTTGAACCTACTACATCAGACTGCACCCTAAAACACTTTTATAAAAACTGGCCTATTGATAAATGTGTGCTGTTTCTAGATGTGCTTCTTACACATGCCAAGAATGAATGAGGGAATGAATCAGGTCTTACATAAATTTTCTCCATCTGATGACCATCAGCCAATCCTGTCAACAACACATTTCCATCCAGTCCACTACGCCTACCCCTGGAGTACAGCGAGGTGCTCACAGCTGATGCAGTGAGTCAAAGCAGCCTGTCCTATATGGCACCAATTCAGACACCTCTGCAGCAGGAGCTCAGCTAAGAGTGGCACATATCCAGAGGTGGTTCCCTGACTTATCCTCCTGTAGCAGGCTTTCAGGTCCCCTCCTCTCAACAAAATGACATCAGAGCAATCCAGGTTGCAAAGATGGTAAGGGAGACAAAGCACAAATCTAGCTCAAAACAGGCAAATGTGACTTTTCCCATCTTAAACTCTTCTGCAGTTCTTACTGCTTCAGCTACCTGTTATGAAATACATGTCTTAGAGTGCACCTTAAAATTCTTATTATCTCTATATCAGCACTCTATATCTTATTGTCCTTTTCTATTCTAAGAGAAAAGAGCCTGAGAGTTTCACAAGCCCCACGAAAGTTGGAGTATATTCTTACCAAAAAAAGCAATAGCCACTGGATTAACCATCACAAAGTGTTAATGTAATGTCATTCTTTTGTTACTACTACTACTACTTTAAGTCTACTACTTAAAATCAGCTCAGGTTTTGTGTTTCTAAAAAGATGAATAGATATAAATAAAAGAATTTACCATCCTCAGTGAAGCTAGCAGGATCACTGAAGCCACTGCAGTGGCTCATAGTTTCAATTGAAGCATCTTCATCACTAAAAGGCTGCACATTTCTGGGCTGACCACCTTTAGGAAAGATGAATACAACAGTCTGAGCATTTTTCATACTGCAAAGGAAGAAGTGAGCACCAAAAGAACTGAGCCCTCCCAGCAGATTCCCTCTCCCTGGCCCAACCACAGAAAGAACATTTCTAATCTCTGCTGGTTCCTTTGCTCCCACCTATTCTGAAGACTTAGTTGGCTCTCTTCTGGAAGACCATCTGTGAACAGTAAGGAAGGGCCCACCTAATATTGGCCCAATTCCTACTCTAGATATTGGCTGAAGTCCTAGTATAAATTTAGGATCTTTCTACAATCAACTTCAGGTTAACACAGTTTTCTGTGACTATGCTTTCAAAATAGGTCTATGTTAATTTAACTCTTAGAATGAGCTACCTAGAAAAACTGCCAATACAGTCTTTATTTTTTGATTTTGAGGAACTTCAAGACAGTGTAAGTTACACCTTTAGGCAAACGTACATTACCCAGTTCAATGTAGGATTTATGGGATTAAGTGTAGTATGTGCAGCATCAGCAATGTCCAACTCTTTTACTACTGAATTACAAGCACAAGCCAGAACATCCAATGCTTCAACAGGGGATAGAAGCTTTCCCTCTAAGGACCAAGAAGGCCTTGATGCAGCAGCTTCAGACTTTTTGAAGAAAGCAGTATTTTTTCCAGTGTTCACTTTCCTTTAAATATCTGTTCTTTCGCCCACAGTTCCCAAAACATCATTTGCAGAACTCTGAATTCAGTTTTTTCACCTATTCTTTTGTGGCACAATTGATTCTAAATTATTTAGAAGGTTGCACACAGGGCTTACCAGCTTCAGGCAGCCTCCCCGACTTATAAAGACCCCAAAAACCGATTTTTATCTAGGCAGAATCAACTTTCAGTTGTGTCAGTGTCTAAGTGGTTTCCAATGAAGTCAGCTGCACTCCGGAAGTTTTGCTGCTTTTAGCTGTATCCACTTGTATCATTAACCGTAACACAAAAAAACCCCTCCAGCCAAGGCAGGAGCGAAGAACCTTGAGGAGCTCAGAGCTCCCACATGGCTTCCTGCTGCTGCTGCGATCAAACAGGGAAGTTCAACAGGAGCGGCAAGAACGACAGCAAGCCCTTCGCAAACTACAGTAAGAGCAGTTGCAGAAATACCCTATAAATTGCTCACTTCCTGAAAAAATTGTATTAGAAACCGATGCTGCACTAGCCATGCTAGCCTGAAGTGAAATTTCTCACCACCCCACAACGCCTCCGTTCTGCCCCACGTATCTGCACCTCAAACACGGACAATTCCGCATCTGTGTGAAGACTGTTTGTTTTGTAACATCCTACTTCAGGCTAAGAAGAAGGGGTTTATTTTAAGCACGCGGCAGTCTTTCCGGCCCCCCCACGGCGACACACGGCCGCACAGCCGCCGGACCCGCGCCCGGGC
>VZRX01009778.1:46158-133315 GCA_013398075.1 Notiomystis cincta | reverse complement strand
CCGCTGGGCTCGGCTTCCGGCCCGGCGCCACGTGCGCGGCCGCCGGCGGGAAGGGCGAGCTCGGCCGGGCCGTGTGGAGCTCTGTGGGTGTGCGGGGCCGTCGCTGGCGCTGCTCGCCTGCAGGCGGGGAATGCCGGAAGGGTTCCCAGAATCACACAACGGTTTGGTTTGGAAGGGACCTCTGCAGGTCATCCAGTCCAACCCCCTGGGTCACCTGGAGCGGGTGGCACAGGAAGGTGTCCAGGTGGGGTTTGAATGTCTCCAGAGAGGGAGAATCCATGGTCTCTGTTCCAGAGCACCCCCACTGTAAAATTCCTACACGTATTGAGGGGCAACTTCTTAGTGTATGGCCACTGCTCATGGTCCTGTCACTGGGCACCACTGGAAAGAGTCCGGCACCGTTCTCTTGGCGCCCACCTTTGAGATAGTTGAACGCATTCTTGTGATCCTCTCTCAGTGTTCTCGAGACTAAACAGGCCCAGCTCCCAGTCTTCCCTGAAAAAAGGAGATGCTCCAGATCCTGAATTATCTTTGTGGGCCTCCACTGGACCCTCTCCAGTAGCTCCTTGTCTTGTACTGAGGAGCCCAGAACCACAGTGTGCCTTCTCACTTAAAAACAGATATGCAGGATAGGTGCCTTATTCCTTCATAGCAGATTTTCTTCCACATGCAGAAATGGGGTTTGTCAATTACATCTTCCAACTTAGAGACTTGTTTCGTGTTTTTTAATTCAAAATTTGATTTCTTTAATGTTCTCCACTAAATGTCTAATTAATAGAAATACAATGGCTTTCCTGTCCACCAAGGAGAGATTGGTTTATGTTTCTGAGCTGTGAGTGTTTGTGAATGCTCCCTGATAGGCCCTATCAGAACTGCAGTGTTGGAGGAAGAGAAGGCAGTTTTGCAGAACGTGCTGAAAGGTTACATACGACACAATAGTGATTACACTGTTTGAATTCTGTTGTATACAAAAGGTATTTATTGTGACTTCCAGAAAGGTAAACTTCCATAACAATTCTCTGTATATGCTACGTGAAAAACAAAGGATTTAGTGACCCGTTTGTCCATGCTGGGTCGGGAAATGCTAGAAATGTCTATTTCTAGAAAATGGTAGCTGGCTCTACCTGAGCCCATTGCTGTCCTGGTGAACAATTCCTTGGGCATGGGAGGTTCAAATTTCTGAAAATGCTTAGCCAGATCTTTTAGCATCCTGTTTAAGAAGAGCAGGGAAGAGACAGAAATCAGTATGTACTGCATCTCTACAGGACAACACATAAATGTCTCAAGGGCACCGGTTTTTCTCCTTCAGGATGAAATGTTAGAGCAAAGGGCAGCTTTCCAGGTAAGTTGGCAGAGGAGTGGTGATTAAGTGCAGAAGGCATAACTACTTTTGGTACACAAAAGAATATTAGAACAAGGGAACAGCACTGGACATGCTACAGCACTCAACAGGAGCCAAGCGGATTTGTGCAGTGGGAGTATTTGAGCTGTGAGATGCCAGCAGCACTTGAGTGAGAGCAGCCACGTCCTGACAACCTCCTGTATGTTCACCCTCTTAATAAGCAGAATGATCTGAGGGGTGCAGGCTGACTGGCCCCAACTGAATTGAAATTGCTCCTTCATGCTGACAGCCCCGTCTCACAACTGCTGTCTGAGGCTGCCAGCCAAGGAGTGGATGTAATGGTGAAATCCTTGAAGGTGTGACAGTCTGAATACTGTCCCGAACTGTGCATGTCCGTGTGGCAGCTCAGGTGCAGCACCAGTGGTACCTCATGGTGGAGTTGGAAGAATTAAGTGTCATAGCCCTTTATACTTGAAGATGGTCCTGCCAGGAGAGCTGGAGCTCGTGTCCTGCAGAGGGAGAGGAGAGTGCTGCAAATGAGGTGGGAAAATCAACAGTTAAAATAGGAAATGCTGTTGCCAGACTTAGACAACTAGAATAAATTACAAAAGGTGTCAAAAATGAAGAGCTTGTGACTACTTTGGGTTTGTGACCATTTTTTATTTTACTTGGGCTTTTGAAATATGATGTCTCCAGGTTACTGATATTCCCTGGTTATTTGACCAACAATTAAGTGAGGTCACATGAGAGGAGTTGTGTATCACTGCTTAGTTTTGCTGTCTGTCTGTGACAGAACAGACTCTTTGTCTCAGTTGCTGACTTCTTGCCCACTCTCCTGATTTATCCTATTGGCAGGAGTGCATGGCGCCAGCAGGCTGGCTCTGGGCAGCTTTCTGACAGAAATCTTCGGCTCGAGGGAGAGTCGCATGGTGTCGGCAGTCCGTGTCCCTGTTGTCTGGCTTCTGCTGGAGCTGCTGGTGTCACAGTCCCCCTGGCACCACTGGCACCAGTGCCAGGTGGGAGGTGGTGTCCTTTGGAGAAAAGTGTTTTATGAAGTAGCAAGGCAAGCTGGGAGTGGAGGGTGATAGCAAGGCATGCATGGCAGTGGCTTCACTAGCAAGGACCACAGCACCCAAACAAGAATAGCAAAGCGATTCTGGAGGTGCTTGGAAGTTCAGCCAAGAGTACAGATCACCAGTGACGATCCCAGTGAACACAGTGAAAAGGAGATCTGAGGTCAAGCCAGAAAAGCCAAGTCAGTGAGTCAGGGTCAGAATCATGGTCAGTGACAATAACCAGGACCAACCAGCCACCAAATCTGGTAATCATTAGACAAGCCCACAGTGATGGGAAGGATCCAAGATCAGCTCAGGTGGGTCAGGGTCTGGATCAGTGTATGTGGCCAGGCACAGTGATACCCGTAACATAACTGAGGCAAGGATTAAGGGAGAGTGCTTAAATGTAGCCACAGCTCTTGAGCAAAGTACGTGGCCCTCACCTCTTACAGCTCTTTCTCACGCAGCTCTCTAATCCAAGGTCACTCAGCTGCACCACAGCAGAGCTGCCTTTGAGCACAGGCAGCTTAATGCTGGCTAAGGCCCCAAGAAAAGGTCTAATTAAGAGCTTCACCCCAGCTGAGGGACATACATATGTGACTGACTCAGTTTATGTGGCTTAGTATTTGTGTGCCAGAGTTTATTTTAAAGATGTGTAAACCATCAAAATTTATGACTGACTGGAGGCATGGCCAGACATATTCTCTGTACACTATTAAATGTTGTAAAGAAGTCAGAATTGAGGGAATCATATGGATCCTTGATTCATATGGGTGTATTTTCCTCCTCTTTTGACACAATGCTGCTGTTATCTTGGCATACAAGATTCTTTGGATTTTCTTTTTCCTTTCTCCTGGTCCTTAGGACATGATTGTCTTTGAACCCAGAGGAGGATCCCAAGCTCATCGAAACTGAGAAAATAAGCCATGCTAAGGCATCCCCTGAACAAATATTGCAAAATGCCTGTGTTTTGAGTGACCTACAAGGACTGACAGGCCTTCAGAATGTGTGTTGTCTGCTAGCAGTGCCATGGTCCTCTCTCTGGAACACTTAATGCTACAAATGCTGTCAGCACTGACATGTAGTCACACTGCCCAAAATAAATTGCCTATGATAAATTACAGCCACAGCCCCCTCAATTCTGGCTACAGTTGCTACAGTGGAATTCTTGCTTGGGGACTGACTTGACTTTGCAGGCAGAAGAAACTCATTCATTTCCTTTGCATAGGTAGGGCACCCAGTCTTGTGTCTTGGAAGAAAAACTAAGACTTGGAAGGGAAAACTCAAGTCAGGTCTTCACTGTGAAGGTGCTCAGTTGAATGCATGTACTTCCAGGTGTACAAGCAAGACATATCTGATCAGTTCTCACAGAACTCCTCTTATTTCTGAGATAGGGATTGCAAGTGACATGAATTTTTAATGGACAGCAGTAGCCAAGAGATGCAGCTTTTTTCCCTTTGAATACTGGAACACATATTGGAAGGCTAAGCAGTCCCTGATATAATATTTCAGGAGTATTAGACTGTAGCAAAAAACACACAACTTCCATCTTGGAGGTCCTTTAAGATTTTTACATTATTAACTTCTTGTCTTCTTGCTTATGTTCTGGAAGCTGTGGTCCAAGTATGTCCACGAACCCCACGTCCAGAATAAAATAAATGTGATGGCAGGCTCACAACTGGAGTCACTATTATTAGTTCCTGAGAGAGTTTTGGTCTTAGTTGATGGATTAACTTCTGACACTGAGGGAAGCTCATGATGTCTATAGGTGGCTGAAGTCCAGAGCTGTAAGGTGACACAAAACGAGATCATACTTTTTTCCCTAATTTTGGCAGCCCTGTGTGTATGGACACACAGAGGACATTTTGAAGGGAAAAGAAAGCAGTCAGGAAAGAAGTTCAATTATTTATGGTGAGCAGATGGATTTATCAAGCCTGCCTGCTGAGACAGAGGCATGACTGTGCAAATCAGGTAAGTGCTTAGTGGTCACAGATAAATCCTCTCCACAGCCTTGGTACTGTTTCTACTTTATGTACGGTGCTAGAGGAATATATTGCACTCAAATTCACAATTCTTTCTAAATTAACAATTTCTGCAGGGAGTATATGTGGACTTTATGAAACACTGTGTGTTTATGCAGCTATTTATGCAGCCACATCCTTAGTGGCACACTACCCTGGCTTTCCACAGCAGGGGGTTTCAGCTGCTTTGATATTCCAGATGTTTTGTCTCATTTTATCCAGGTTATACTGATACTTACCTCCATTTTTCTGAGGCAGATACTTCACTCCATATATATGATTTATTCATGCCAAGCTTTCTTGGACCTCAGTAAGAATTTTTCCTGGTAAGTCATGAAGAAACAATGCATACTTAAGCTCTCTGGTACATATGCCATTATTAATTGCTTGTCTAAATTTGGTTGCCTGAACTTCGACTGTCACTGCCAATAGCAACTGACCACAAACATTATCCTTAACAGTAACAACATTGCAGAGCAACTGTGACCCCATGGAAAAAGAAAGATAAGACTCTGTCAAAGCCCTTGCAAACATTTTGCAATAGCTAATAAGATTTTGTTGGAATAAGGATTAACACATTTTTTTAAACAAAAAACATACATTACTCTGTATTTGTCTCTAGTTTGTTGTTTCTTGTGGGGCAAGCTGTAGCAAACAAATTATTTTGAATAATGAATGTAATTGCTACTGTAAAACTGTGTTGTAAAATCATATATTTCATGCCTCTTAAGGCCTTGTATGTTGTCAGTTTGTGTCTTGCTTCATTTGGTTCTCTGCCTTTTGCAAAATTTTGTGTTTCCTAATATCAACCACTAAGTTCATGCTAAGAATTACTCAGGAAAATCAGCTACTTTCTGCTATTCTGAAATGAAATATATATATAATTTTAGACACAGGCTCAGGTTTAAACATAAAATTCAAAATTACTTCCATCCTTCCAAATTATTTTCAGAATACCAGGGTTGCATAGAATTAGGGGACTGTGACGCAGCCATTCCCCAGCATGCAATAGAATAATCAGGAGTATACATCTTGTTTCTCTTAGCACACACTACTATTGCATTAGAATGCTGTTGACCCAACTGATTAGCCAATATTAGTATAGGAGAATCTGATATTTCTCTGTTTCTGCCACATTATTTTTTGGCAATGTGCATAGAGGGTCATTCCATTGAAAATTAGGAAGGATTAAATAGCAGGAGACAATGCTCCAGTCTGATTTCTGCCAATGCTCCTGCCAAAATCCTTCTATGCTTACATTCCCATGTCCTCTTCTATCCATTTGCCAGGCCCTTGGCTGTGCTCTCGCACCCTTTTGGCAATACACAGCTGTGATCGATAGTCCATGTTTGTATTTGCTGGGGTGCTTTTAACTGCATGGTTCAAGCACTTCAGGCTTGTGTGTGCGTGGGGCTGGTCCCTGGACAATGAATTTCCACTGCTGCAACGACCATAAAGTGGAAAGATGCAAACTTGCCTAGCTTGCCATGAGTTGTACCCCCTGCTGCACACGCTGCCTGTGCCAGTGACAGCTGGGAACCTGCTGATAGAATTTCTGTTCCTTCTCAACAGTCCTTGCCATGCATTTGCCCATCACATAGGAGAGCTGGCCTCCCTTGCCTTGGGCAGCAAGCATTTTGCTCAGTTTGCTCAGGGTAGATCAGTTGCTCAGCTGTAGCTGTTTTTTGGTTTGGTCTTGAGCAGTTCTGGTCCCAGGGAATAGATTTTTTAGTCCCTGCCCTTGATGCAGATGGAGAACGACAAGGCAGCAACACCTTCCAATAATTCTTTTTTAAAACGCATGTAATTTTACAAGAAGTCCCTTTTATGCCAGTATAAAGGTTTAGTCCTATTTGTATTCAGTAACAAAAAAATCCAAATAAAACAGCGTAGCAAAACAGTTGAGAAAAGAACTTTTTGTATCTGCCAGTCCAAATATCTGCTCTTTCAGGTACGTTCACCATATAATCTCTTAAATGAACTAATTCAGCTGCAAATTAATTCTAGGCAAGTTTCTTATTCCCATATCTGCATATGGAGAGCTGTTTCCAAAGATTAGCCTTCTGTCCATCAGAGAAGTTTATTTGTGCCTAGCATGTGTCAGTTTGTCCTGCTGCTGAAACCTCACCTTGACCTCTTCTGTGGTGTTTACACTTCTGGGAGCAGCTGGTTTCTTTCTGACCCTCTGTTTTTCAGGGTGCCATGCAAATTCCCTAGAGCAATATGCTTCCTTTGTAGTTAGAGTATTTAAATAAATCATCTAATTTAGAAGCCAAGTCAGAACTTAGGTAGGCTGAATGACTGCAGATGCCATCTCCTTCCATATACTACAGGAGACCCTAGTGACTGTACTCCTATTTTATGTGTCTTTGTGAAGTGCCTGAAGTTGAGCAGCATGAATCTGGGCTTCAGTGCTGCTGTGTTTTGTCTCCTGACCAGTCTTGAAGTCTTTCTCTGCACTGGTTCCCATGGCAGTCCTTCTTTCTTGAACATAGGCGACCAGGATTCCAGATGAATTCTCCCAAGTGTCAGTGATAGCTTTCCCATCTCTCTGTCAATTGGAACTACCCTGTCTGAAATAGTTTGCCATTATGTTTATTTTAAACAGGCCTGAAATTTGTATTGCATTTCCTTCCTCCCTCCCCATCATGTAGATTTCATAAATTGCTAGCTGACACCTGAAATTTTTTTAAATCCTGAAGTCCACGATCTTTCACCATGGGTTATTAATTTTTACTTTATTTCTGTCAGCCTGGATTTCATAGTCAATTCTTCCTAGACAATATTTAAAACCTCCTTTATAAAGGCACCACCTTCCAATTTACACAGCAATTTTAAGTGCCATTAACAACCCCTTGTTTCTGGTGTCCTGGTAATTAGTGGCAGCATTAGGCTGCTTCCTCTCAAGAGCAAGAAATTCCTGTCAGAAGTCCACATTTTTGTGTTGCATAGTCACCCACTTGTTGCTTATACATTTGCCAGGCTGCCAAAATAATGAGTATTGAAAGGTGTTGTTTCTTAATCAGATTTTTTTTTCTTGAAATGGAGGGAAATGTAATAATAAGGCTCATATCATCTACCATGTAATTGCAGCTCTTTTTCTATTCCATCATTGGCAACTGCTGTTTATTTGAAAGATTATTATTATTAAATTGCTGCTTATATGAAAGGTGATTTCTCACTGCAAATCACACTGAAGCTGCTGGGACCTGCCAAAGCTCATGCTCTACATTCTGAATGATATGCAGACTTCATGCTTCTCTTTACACCAAAAATTGAAAATATGAAGAGTGGTTCATTGTTGGAGTTTCAGTGTTTCATCTGCTGGCTTACAGAGAGATGATTAAGCAGGACAGGGAGAGAATTGGCAAGGGTAATTTCCAAGGAAGGGGGAGCTGTTCTTTTTCTGTGGTATCAAAAGAGACAATAGTTAAGTGGCTTTTACTCTACCAAAGTCAAAGCATGGAAGCACCAGGCTGTATGCCTTATGGTTACCTCAAGATAAAAATCCTGGCACATCCCAGATACTTCTGCATTCCTGCCTTTCTCTTCCCCACAGGATGGCTGTGTGACTCCCTTCTCATCTCTCTACCCACTGTCTCCAAGCCCCTACTCACTCCAGGGCTTGTATCCCACCTGCATCTGGGTACACTTTTCCTTCCTCAGGTGACTCAGTGGCCCTTGTTTCCTTTTCCCTCACAATGGCCACCACAAGTCTTCTCTTTCATCTGCTCCCCTTCTCTTTCACAGACTTATTTGAACACTTTGGACTTAAACTGAGAAGACTGAGATTTTATCAATTATGTCATCAGCTTATTCTGTCAGAGGTGGGCTGTTCCAACTGCTGTTGGAAGTGCGGGACATGCTAACTAGAGACTCCAACCACTGCCTTCTGGTTGACTGGTCTCAAAATCAGGCAATTTCTCTCCAAGGATGTCTGTAATATTCTTGCAATACTCTGCAAGTGATTAAATGACATGTTGTACAGTTACCCTATTACAGGCAAACATAAATAAGCAGACCTGGGTATGAAGGATTTTTATGGGCCCTGGCTTCATCTCCTAAAGATGAGGACTCAAAAGGTGCATTGCCATTTCAAGCAGTAGTGTATAAAATTAACAGAACCAAATTGCCAATGCTGAGTAGTCACCATTTGCAGAAAGAGAAACTATTCAGAAGGGCTTTTGCACCAAGGGTAGGAAAGTATGTATCCAGCAGAAGCTGGAGAGCTCTTTCCCACAAAACAAGAATGCTCTCTGATGCAAATAGAGAAAGGAGAGTGTGAACATAGTAGAAACAGGATGCAACCCATATAAAAACTGCTGTGCAATCTATGGAGTGCAGGGGATGTACAGTGCAATAATGTTTAGATTTTCCAGTTACTGTCATTGCTGGCCAAAAATAATGACTCATTCAAATATGCTTAAGAGCTGCATTTTAAAATTAAGAATCTGGACAGACAGGTACTGACATGGAAATGTACACAGCAGTTTGTTTAAACAGTGTCTTTCACAACCAGCTACTCAGTGACACGTGACAAGCCACAATACTTTTGCCACGTCAGTTGCCTATGCCACATGTCCCAGCTTTGTCACCCTGGTCTGGGTCCATGCTTGGCACGCCCACTGCACTGATGTGCCTATCTGCCACACAATCTCATCTGCTCTCAAGCATGTTTCAGACATGAGGACACAGAAGTACAAACTCCTAGGCTGCCTGGGCACCTGCTGTCCTCATCTTTTCAAGGTTTTTCTACAGCATGTGAGCATTTTTTTTCAGGTAGCTTAGGAAAAGCAGAATTTTGTCATGAGAAGTGTTGTGTAAATATCCATCTCCAAGAGAAATTTTTTGAAAGTACACGTTTGCTGTCAGAAATACCAAATTTCATTTGAGGTCTGTGGGTAAAAAACATGCTGTTTTCCTGATTATTCCCAGAGAAAGAACCTAAAGGCAGAAACAGAAAGAAGAAACTCTCTAAAAAAAAAAAAAAAGAGAAGAAAATATATGTCCCTCCGTCAGTTTCATATTGAGTGTTTGGAGTGTTTGCACATGTGTGACTCCACATGGAATATCTGCCTCCAGCAGCTTGCTTCCTCATATAAGAGAGAAAAATAGTGAACATAGTGCCTGCTGGACCCTCATCATGCACTGAGGAACATGGATGTGGCATCTCTCAAACAGACAGTGTGCCTGCAGACTCAGAGATTCCCCTGTGGCCTCTGCACTATCACCTCTGATGGCTGTCCCTGCAGGCAGCAGCACGGAGGGAGTGCACCCTTATCCTTCAGGGGGTTCAAAATTCCCTTTAATGAGAGTGTTGTGAACAGTGTAGCAGAGCCACAGTGGAAATATCCAGAGATGTGGTGCCTCCTGAGCTGCCTCATTGAGGTGGTAATCACAATGTGTAGTGCCGGCAGCATTCCTCTGCCTTGAGGTCAGCATCCTAAACCTGTCAGACTGATGCCAACACCTCACCACACCTGCCAGTAACGTCATTAAAACCCAAATCCTCATTTCCAAAAGATCAGCACTAAAGCCCTGTTCAGACCTTGCTGCCTTTTTGGAAGCCCTACTCCCAGCCATCAGGCACTTCCATGGGGATGGGGACAGCCTATGGCCAGGCTGGGACAGCAGCCTGCATGTGTGGCAGAGTCAGGATCAGGCTTTGTAAGGGGTGTTCTTACATCTAGCAGCTCCACTCCACTAGTGTCCTTGCTATTTCTAGGACAGAGACAGTGGGGTCAGGACTGCAAATAGTATGAACAAGGCTATAATGGAAAAGATAAGATATTGCAAGATAGAATACAGTACAATGCAGTATTGTATTGTGCAAGATATTACTGCTGTGGTTATGAAAGTTGATAAAATGACAAGGCAGGATAAGGTCACGCAATCAGATTGATTTCCATCTGTGTCATTTTTGTTGGATTTTTGGTGTGTGGGTTTTTTTGGTTGGTGGTGGTTGTTGTTAGATTTCACTACTGAATCTAAGAGAAAGCTCCCTTTTGCCTGGTGACACTGGCGAGAGCCAATCACTGTTCCAGCCTGTATAACAAATCTGCTTCTAAATTCAGGCGTTTCAGAGGGCATCTCATTTTTAAAGGAGGCTCACAGAAATGCTCTGTGTTGCTACTTATAAAGGCAGCCAGCACTCACACTGAAACAGAGAGAGGGGTGGAGCTCACAAGCATCTGAGTGCCCTTTCCTCCTCCTGCAAAGCAAAGCTAATGGAGCAAAAAAGCCAGAGCAGGATACTGCTGCCCAGGACCTCCATGCCTCTCTGTGATACCACACTTCTCCAGGCATTTTTTGGGCGGTATTAAGAAAATCTTCTCAAAGGGCAGTTAGACACTGCTTTCCTCTTCCTGCATCACAGAATTTTTCTATTTATAATTGTAGCTAGGATTATTAAAATATCTTTAAATCTCTCTAGTCTATTTATATGTTATATGATTAGGGCTGGAGGAATGAGGTATACCCTACAGATCAACAACATACCAGTAATGCTGCATGTACCTTCCTTTCCATTTCTTATTTAAAAGCATCTGAGACCAGTAGGATAACACACTGAAAATATAAATCATGTTGCCTTTTGATGCAGCTGAGGAGCCAGAAATAAGGAAGAGAAACACATTTCCATATTAGAGTATTATAGACCCACATAGGATGAATACTCACTGTAGCTTGTAATAAAATTTTTAGCATGGGTAGTAATAGGACATAATTGCATTTGAGGTGTTTAAGAGAGGGTGCTTCTCATACAAACTAACCACAGGAACAATTAGAGGTGCAAAAGTCCATGTTCCTCATCTGCTCTCAGTCACAAAGTATATTCAACTATGAACAAACCCAGAGGTTGTGATCTTTTGTTCTGAAAATCAACTAACCTCATAATTACAGGTTTTTATATAACTGAAGGAGGTTTCTTTTGATCTGCATTTCTTTTAGACCGTTTTGCTTTACAGTGATTATCAAAATAATCACTGACCTGGGTTGCACAGGAGCCATCTCTGAGCTGTATAAATGAGATTTTCTTGCAATAAAGCTCCCTTCATCCTGAGGGTTGTGGATCTTTAATTTACAGAAGGCAAAATTGCTTGGAAGTCTCTACCATGGTTGAAGTGGCTTGTAGCTACAAAACCCGTGTATTCCTTCTGGCAATATTAGCCTTTTTCAACTCAAACAAGCCCCATAAAACTTCAGAACATCATTTGTTTCCAGTAGTCACAACTAATTTCTCACTGATGGAAAGAGTGCGATGCAGAACAGATTGATTTCCATAAACATGATTTACTTTGTTATCTGTCTCATTAAAACAAGCAATTAGCCAAAGCTTTAAGTGTTACAGACTTTTCTGTGAGGATACATTGATGATGAAAGCACATGTTTCTCCAGGACAGGAGTTCCTGTTCATTCACAGAGGCAGCAAGATAACTTACAGCCCCAAATTCAACGAGAAACATGACAAGGAGCTGTGTCTTTTCTCACCTCCAATTCCTTTTCAGGAGAGCACATAACTAGCAACCTTTGCCTCCTAACCCTTCGTGGGGATGTGTGCCCAGGGTTGTCCTAGCTATGCTGGGAGACACAGACCAGGGCAGAACTGGGACTTTGCCACAGCCCCCAGCTCCACCACTCCTTCTGCTCAGCGGCACACAAACATTACCCCCTGGTGGGGAAGCTCATTTTCCCCATATGCTCATAATTTTGGACAATAAATAAATAATATGCTTGGAACAAAAACTTGTAACTGAAGCTGAGACAGTTTTGCATTTATCATGCTTGATAAATCTTGACTGTAACACAGATATCCATGCCAGTAAATTTAGCAGCTGTATTGCCCTGAAGACTGGTCTGTATTTAGAAGGGTAAATAAGATTCTTTTTTTCCTCAGTGGTTGCTGACAAAGTTTGTAACAGGTCTAATAATGCTTGTGTCCTGTGGGAAATATGTATGGTAATTTGCCTGTGTAAACACTCATTTCTCCTAAGTAGATGTTCTGTCTGGCTCTCTGTGTCCCTTCACCTGTTTTATAAAAACAGTTAAATAAACAGCTTGCTCCCTGTGCCTCTTCTCACCAAATCAGAGACATGGATCAAAGTCCAGCAGCCCCAAACCCTATCTCTGATCTTTATGATTTTTTGCAGACTCTCCCCTGTCCTCTTCTGCTCCAGACTCAAATGCTTTCTCTTCCGTGCCATGAAGAGCAGATGAATTAAAGCTGCTTCAGGCTTTTTTGGTCATGGTTGCCTGAGAAAGTCATGCCTTCCAACAATTTTATTTATTGGCATCTGTGGCCTTTGCAACTTAAGTGTGGAAAAAATGACCTTCAAATCCTGGGAAGGGACCCTATAGTTTGTTTCACGTTTCATAGTTCTTTTTTTTCCATATCTCTCGGGATCTACAACTGTGAAGACTGCTTTTCTTGGTTTTTCAAAGCTATTTTTAAACGTTGGTTGATAATCATGTTGTTGTCGTCGTTCAGCACTAAAGATCATTTATGAATGGAGGGCAGAAGTGGTTTCCATTGCTGCCATCTCCTGGCGCAGTTAATGAACTCCACACGGCAATAACAAAGGCACATTAGCAGGGAAGAGAAATTAAGCAAACTAAAAGAGCATATAAATTTTCCTGAAGGCAGCTGGCAGATGCCAGGAAAGCATCTTAAAAGATAATACACACCAGAAGGACCATTGCCAGATGGAAATTTCAATGCTCTCTGGAACTGCTTTGCTTGTTGTTGTAGTACCAATGTAACACACATGATGATACTAGAAAACATAAGAAAAAAAATTTATTTCTCTGTGTTTTGGTAGGCATTTGACATAATGACTCTGTAATCAGTTTTATGGTTTTGCTGAAGTAATTTCTCTGCTGTTTGAAGGGCTCTTTCAGAATAGGAAAAAAAAGGAGAACATTTTGGGATTTAAGCAGGTAAATGCTTAATGCTTTAACAATGAAAATTACCCATGAAAGTTCAAGGAGACATGCAAGGTTAGAAATGTCTTTAATTAACACTTTTGAAACTGATCACCTGACAGTGCCCCTATAATTGTTGTTGTTTGGTAAACTGTGGTAAATGAAAGAAAAATTCATTTAAAAATTAAGAAATCTCCTAGAGTTCAGTAAAGCAAAATAGGAGAAATAAATAAATAAATAAATATCTTTAGGCGCTATTTTTGCTGCATACTCAACACATTTCACTGCAAAAAAATAGGCATTGCTGTGCTTTGCAAGGAGAGCAACTCCATGAGGTGCACAGCTGAATCCAATGGGAATCCATCATACCAATAGAAAATACATTGAATTTCTGCCCTCATTTTGTGAACAAAAGCACAGTATTCTGTCTGTGTTCCCTTCATTCATACTGAATTTCAGATTCTTTAGAGTTTTGTCATTGCTATGGCTTGCTTGTGAGTTCAAATTAGTTTTTAATGATTTAAAGATGCAAAAACCCCCTCAATATTTCCTGACATCACACCTATATACTTCAACTGCAACCTTCACTAATCCTCAGAAATTCATTATGGGAAAGATGGAGCACTTGATAGCTTTTTGATCTCTTCCACAATCGTTGCTCCATTCATCAGCCAGCCAGCTGGCTGCATCAGCTCCCTTTGGAGTCCCTTTCCCTGACTAAGCAGTGCTGCCATAAAACTGCATTGTATCCCCGTGCTCTGCCCTTCCTCCACAGATGTTACTGTTTCAATGGGCATACACAGTCCCTCAGCAAAGCTAAAATACTGCTCTGCCAAGTTCCTCTTGGCCAAGGTACTTCCTGATGATGATTTTTTTTTTTTCTAAGAGCTTCTGCAATCCGTGTACCTTTCCCACTCCAAGGACAGAATATCTTTGATTTACCCTGGCTGGCAGCCTGCCCATATGGCATCCAGGTTTCTGGAGTTAAGAATGGTTTCCATATGATCAGATAAAATTATTTTGGGATCAAAAATGTTTTGGCAGTGCACAGCACTCTCTGGAGCATAGTCAGTTATGCTCAACAAATATTTTCATCTATAAATGAACATAAACCTTAGAAATGCAAACTTAACCTTTTAGCAGAGCTGTTTTCTTTGCATTGTGGAGTAAAGTAATATTTCTCTAGAAAATGTTCTGTAGGAACCCCTGCCCCATGCAATGAACTAAGTAATTTTTACCTGTAAATCTCTATTTTTTACTCCCACTATCAATTGCCATGTGAAATACAACTGGTTCTCATGGAACTGCTCAAGAATAACCACGATCAGAATTTGGACTTTTTATATGATATCACTGCTATTAGAATAAGAAAACCAAGGATTCACTTCTCTTTGCTCTACTTATGACCTTCCTAGTTCATGTGTCACATTAAGAAGGTGTGGGCAGGAAAAAGAATTAGCAGTCATTAGAGACAACCTAATGAAGAATTCATGGGGAATGACAGGATGAGGAAGGACTGCAGAAGGGATGCACCCTGACAGCCATGGTAGTGGGTCGGTGTCGGGTGTGATTCAAGGCTGCTTACAGCAGTGAACATCAGATTTATTGCTTTCTCAATGAACGGGTGCAAATGAAGGTGCAGAGAAAATATAAAATATTTATGGTTTATTTGTCTTTTCATAACCACTATAAATGGCATATACCTGTGGGAAAACTCCCCCTGTCTTTGTCAGAGGCAGATGCCTGGGAGCATTTGCAGGTGGATCACAGCCTGAACAAAGCATTTCAGTGAGCTGTATGTGTGCATGTGGAACAGCAGGAATGCTGGAAGCACACATATTCAAGTTCAGTGGCTCTGCAAGTGAGGGTCAGAACACATTCCAAAATGTTTCCACTGCACTTACACTGCTCAGTAATTTTAGCATTGACCCCGGGAGGGAAATAGGACATAGGCTCAGTGAACAACAGGCTCACCCTTCCTTGAAGGTATTTCTTACTAATGGGGCAAATGTTTTGCTGTTCGTTCTGTTACACCTCTCCTCCATCCAAAGAAGGGACCAGAGTTGCCATGTTTTCCAACCCAGCAGTTTTCCCAGGTGCACAGTTACATCAACACATGAGAATTAATTCCAAGTAATTGTTCTATGGACATAGTTCCTACAGATCATTTCAAATGATCCTCCCACACATCCTGGTCGCCTGCTCACCATCCCTGCACTCGCTCTCATGTAACACTGGTCAGATATCTGCTGTATGCCCTACTCTTTCCCTCATTTCTGTACATCGTGTTTTCACTAATTCCTCACCGTGGTGCTTTATCTTCCTTTTCTGCCTCTATATTTTTGGCAGCCCAAGAGGCAACATATGCTCTGTCGGGTTCAGAGCTCCGCGTGTGCTGCCCACCGTGCCAGTGCTCACATGCTGTTCATGCAGCAGAGCCATGCCTCCTGCAGTGCAGGAGGGCTTAGCTACCCTTTCCTCTCCTCCTCTGGGGCACTTCCTCAGCCCTCTCTACAGCTCACCTGCATTTTTGATCTTTGTAGGAGCTAAATATCATCAAGACTTCTACTTCTTTGGCAGATTTGGTAAAATAGCAGGATGGCTTCAGGAGTCTTTGCACAGTGGGAAGGCAGATAGGAGGAGAGGCAGTCACTGCAATTGTACTACTCCAGTTCCTTAGAAAACAGAGCTAAAAATTAATTACGTTGAAAAAATGGATCACAAAGAACTGGACTCAGTACCTTCTCCTTTTTTTCTGCCTACCAGACTTCATCTTGTCTCTCATCCTGACTTTATTTCACAAGATTCATGATGCAAAAAATGTATTTTTGCTCTCTGTTTTCTCTATTGCAGTAAAAAAATAAATGTAGTAACAGACAGAAATACAGGATAGAACAGCCAGGACTAAGCTGGGTTTTTTCTATATGGTAATTGCTCCTTACAACACTGTTTTAAAAGCCCCAGCAATGGAGCCAATGAACTCACAACTGCAATATGATGCAAGATGCCCCTTGATCTCNTTTTTTTTTTTCTGCAGTGACCTTCTGTCATTCAGTATGCCAGGTCTCCATCCCAAATCTGTTGTCATGGAGATTTGGGCCAGCACTCCTAGGGGACAGTGTGCCTCTCTCAGCCATCCCAGTGACAAGTTCTGAGCAAACTGGAGCATGATCCGCAGCAATGTCTCCCCTGCCGCACGAAGCCTGCTGGCACCACCAGAGAAGCACATGGTGAGTGTAATGCAGGGAGACAAACCGTGAATTCTTAAAAACCCAGGGTTTTTCCAGATTTCCCTGCAAATCTGCAAGCTAATCACAGAGCTGGCTGCACTGCTGCAGCATTGTTATAGTGAAATAATAAAGCAAGTAGGGCTGTGTTCATAACAATAACATCTCTAAGGGGGTCTGAAGAAGATGAGGTGGCTGAAACTTTGCCTTGATATTGTTATTGTCATTGTCAAGGGACTGGGGATGAGTGACACTGTAAAATAATGAGTCAGCTTAATAGAGTTAAATTTTCATTCTTTTCAGTTTGAACAGTAGGATAAGTGATTGATATTCTTACATGTTATGAGTGGGACAGAAAGACAGGGATTAGTTCACACAGGAAGAAAAGACAGTCTTAAATATCTCATCAAGATGAATAAACGAAAAACACTGAAAACAGGTAAGAATAACCCTGTTCTAAGTGGTTTGAAATATGGCAATATTTATGACTGCTCTTCAGCAAATTTGCCTGTCTCAGGTAGCTTGTCAAATGCAAATTAAAATTTCTCTTTTTCAAAAGTAGTAGGCTAGAGCTATGATGCTGGATCTGTTCCTGTGTTGAAGGTCTTGCCTGCTCCTTGCATGTTAAACCACCCCTCAAATCCACAGAACTCATTATGTTCTGCCTGTAATCCAGCCCCGAGGCAACAGAGAATATTGCTGTTTGCACCTGCTAAAGCAGAAGTGAACCGGAGCTGGGGAGTTTCCCAGAAGCTTTGTTTCTGTTTTTATGCACTTTGGATACCTGCTGTTACCCTTAGTTTGAACCCAGTAAATGTGTTGTTTGGCGAGGGAACAGATACAGGTATCACACAAGAAGGGCCAGGGGCTCAGCCATGTAACTGCACGGTATTATCGGTGTTGGCCCTAGTAAAATTATCTGTCGAGACTCTTTAAATACCAAAACTGCCCCAGGAGTATCTGGAAGCCCCCGAGCAAAGTCCCATCTCCTGCGTGTGAGCCCAGCAGAGCAGCAATGCTCTGCCTCAAGCTAGCTCGCAGTTTGGGTAGATGTAAAGTCCTGTCTGGCTGTTAATTACAGAGGGTGTGAGGAGCTAACGTGCTCTTTGTTCAGTGTGGACAAGAGGGACTCCTCAAGGACTTTGCGGGTGCGCTGACCCTGCGGCGGCAGGCAGCGCCCCGGCGGGCACGGCCCGGCAGCAGAGAGCGCACCGGGGCTGCGAAAGCACGGGGGACAGCGCGGGGAATCCCTGCGGGCTGCTCTGGGCCGGGCCCGGCAACCATGGCTGCCTCTGCTTTCTGCAGCCAACTGCGAGGCCAGCTGGAGCCTGCTGGGCGCAGGCAGAAGGAGAAGGTTCCTGCTGTGGCTCCTGGGATATTGACTGGGATGAAGAGTCCGTGTTTCTGTCACTTTGCAAGTCTAGTGCGCCGAGGGACCTTGCCCTTGGAGAGGTGAAGAGGTGTAGGTTTGAATTAGGCTGGTGTGGGAGCTCAGCAGCCGCCAGGGCTGCCCAGAGGCACTGGTGTGCTGTGGGCACCCTGCTGCCTGCTCTCCTACTGTCCCCAGTCTGTCTGCCTGCCAGTCTTCACTGGCAGGACACGGCCAGGCCTGTGGCATCCAGCAGCTTTCAGCCAGGTCTGTTTGGGCAGGTGGGCTCTTGAGAGGCTTTCTTTCTGTGCCTGCAGCCTGACCTGCTTCCCCGTGTGGCCATGGTGCACATGTGAACCTCACCGCAGCATGCTCTACCTCACACTGAATTTGCTTTCCCCCTCTGCAGATTAAGGTGGGGTGGTTCTGATGGCTGCTCTAACACTGTAGCCTTCTCGCTGTGCTGGCTTTCTTCATGCATTTCTTGAATGTTCCTAAGCGAGTTGCTCTCGGTGGGTGCATGAAGCCAGGGCTGGGGTGTGTGTTTGACTCTCACCTCCCTCCTTGCCTCTTGCCTGGGGTGGTGGCAGCTCTCTTTCACTGTGTGACAAATGGCTGCTGGGATCAAGCTGTCTCCTGCTGGGGGCTACACATGAGTGCGAGAGAAAATGACAGCAAGAAAATGCTGAGGTTTCTCATAGAAATTAGTAATTAAACATGCAGCCTTTGAGGCATGGCTCCTGTCCATATGCATGTGTTGAGCTCTGTCAGCCTTTGTAGAACAGCAGATCACAGCTGCTCACACAAACAGTCTTCCTGGTTGGTTAAAACACTGTGTAAAGCTGCCCAGTCCAAGGGCTGCTTTGCATTAAAAGGTGAGGAGGGAAACAGCCGGGTCTGTTACAGAAGAGCTGTGACAGTAGGAACCCTACCTGGAATGCAACACCCAAGGAAAGTCACAGCAGATCATCTCAAGTCATGTACTTAAGTGACAAGCAGGTACTTGGATGCTCAGGCATGTACAGCTTGTACTGCACCCTAGTTTAAATTCCAAGGAAGTAATGAGACAGAGAGTCACTGAAACTTGTGTCTTATAGAGAAAAAACCCAATCCTATTTCCATGTAATTTCTAATATTGTTGCAATGCATCAGATTTAAAATACTACTGTCAGCAAGTATTAAAAGATTCTGGTTTCACCAAATGAACATTCTAAACCTCACTTCCTTAAGGTGTTAGTCCAGAAGTGACTGTAACCAGCTGCTTGTCTTTGGTGCTTATTTCTGTCCTATTTACCCTTAGGGTAAGTCCTTCAGGCCAAGACTGACCAAAGAAAAGGCCAGGCAGGACCAGGAGCTCTCTGCATGTGGGAGGGTGGGCAGCAAGATGGGAGCAAGCAAGAATGTAACAGCTGCTGGCTGATCTCTGCATTCACTGGGAAGTCCCCTCCAAGCAGGTGGTGGCACAACACAGGTAACCCGTAGGAATGGATGGAGAAAGAGCTTTAAGACCAATGCCATATGTGAACAGTGAGTCAGTGGTTCAACAGGATGAGTTCCTTTTGCAGGCTGCTTGGACAAAGACTACCCAATGAGTATGCACTGTTTCCTGGCTCTGCTGGGAAACACTGCTAATGGCATAGGAGCATATGACCAAGTGATCAGCACAGTGCACCAGCAAGGCTTCTCTGCAGAGGAGTGTCCTAACCAAGGATCTGCCTTTGAACCCCTCTGCCTGGCTTGATTTGTAACATGTGAGGTCCCTAATCCTGCTGTCTGCTTCATGATGGCACTCTGACTGCATATACACACTGCCTCCTACAGCCTTCCAGCCCCTTGGCACTTGTATCCTTTGCCTTGGCCCCCTTCCAGGATGCCTGCTCTTCCTCCTCTGCTGGGAGGCCACCTTGATGTCATCTTTCTGAGTTAAAATTAGTTCAGTAGCCATGTACTCAGGAAATAAGACTGAATCAGGCACATTCTTCATTACCTTTTCTGGAATTTGACTTTTGGTACCAAGTTCCCAAAATGTTGTTCTCCTGAACTCACTCTTTTGTAGACATCTGAACCACGTGAGCCACACTTTTGAGTTGCTCTTCTAATGATTTAAAACATCCTTCTTGCTTCCCTATGAGCAGCATGAAAACCTGCTTTCCTTTTCCTTGCTTGCTAATATTTTTTTCTGTTGCTTCCAGCCACTGGCTAGTGAGTGAGAACACTTCAGTCACAGCTGCTTTTCTAACACAACTTTTTCTTATCACTTTTGTAGGTCACACTTTCTCTGCAAGGATGAGTTTCTTTTTTTATCCCACCTGTCCCTATGTTGCATTTGGAACCAGCTTGGCTGAAATAAAGGTTTAATATAAAAGAAATTGCCTTACATTGTACTGAGAATGCAATTGGGTTTTCATAACGCCACAGACCAACAGGGTGCAGTACCACACTGCACGCTGTGCCTCACAGACACAGCACGTCCATCAGCCCTTTATATGGGCAGAAAGTAATTTCCCAGTTACAAAAACATGAAATTCATCTGGTTCTCCCCAGCTTAACGCCTATTTCTCAAGCACATGCTAGCATTCTTAGCTAAATGAATTTGAGTTGGGCATACATAAGAGAGGGAAGATGCAAAAATAGCTTTTTTTGTACAGTTATACACTTTTTACCTGTTCAGTCAAAACCCTCACTGCAGCAATTACCCACAGTGTGTTTCCTTGGCTATACAGCCTCAGCAAATAGGCACGAGTCTTGATGTACACATGCTGACTGCAGAGGGGATTTCAAGTGATCTCTTATAAATACTTAATACAGCATAAATAGAGTATAAAGGAAAAGAATTGCTAAGCAGGAGAAAGAGAATGGTGTCTTACTTATGCATGGCACTTAAAGTCAGCCTGAATGCTTTTCCTCTACCACAATACACTAATTTCACTCATGGCTTGCCATTTCAATCTTCCAGCTCAGCTGATACTGCTGCCTGAAAATTAGAAGAGCTGCAAGCCCATGTTTGCCATTTGCATCACAACGTTCTGGGGAGCAGGGACTTTGGCTGCTGTGGAATGGCATGGGTCCACAGCAAAGCAGAGAAAACCTCTTGGGCAAGGCATGGCTCTTTGTTTATGGTCATGCCATAACCTGCTTGGCACGGCTGTATTCTTTAGTTTTCAATCTGAAGGTATTTTAGTTTCCGTTGACAATGAGAACAAAGAGCCCAGTGAGCCTGTGTGTGAGCTAGAAACCAACTTCCATGATATTTTAATTTTTTTCCATCTTCCACACTCTGAAGGAGTAAAACTACCTATAAATCCCCTGCAAGTATATGCAGAAATACCATGTATTTGGGGGTTTCATTTTCAAGGGGACCACTCATTATTTCTGGGGCAAGCAGAGAGCCCTGCAGCAGTAAGAGCAGCGAGGCTGGCACTCTCCAACTCCTACCTCTGGGAGCAGAGCTCCTGGCTACACAGCCTGTGTGGAGGAGGTCTTCCTCCACTGTTACACCAGCAGCTGGTGCATTTGGGTTGTGCACATATGCTGAAGCTCAGCCTTCCCCTTGCACAACCCACTTCTGTCTCTGCTCACACCCGCAGAGAGGCTTGGCTAAACCAGCTTGGCTGCAGCCATGCAGGTACCACCATAGGCAAAGCAAGCTGCAGGAACTGAGTCCTGAGCAAACTGTCTGTCCTAAGTCAGTGGCTTCAGTCCTGGTTTTTGCAGAGCCTGAAAAGCATCTCCTTTGTGTGGAGGCAGTCCTGGTTACATGACTGCTCTGCAATGATTATCTATTGCTACTTTTAAACAACCACAAGAAGCCAACCTTCCTCAGATATTTCCTTCATTTTTAGGTTGGGCTAAGGAGATATTTTTGAAAACCTCTTAACAAATAAGGAAAATGGTGATTCCTACTAGCATTCTCAGATATTTGCAAATAACATTATCTCCCTAAAATGGTTTTGTTCTGTTTCCTTCCTGGCTTCTGTGGGCCAGCAATGGTAAGAAGCGGAAGACAAAGGACCAGGAAGTGAGAGTTCAGTTGTTCCGATATGAGATCACCTCCAAGGATAAACAGCCTTTATTTTTGTAATCTTCATTTTTGTAGTCTTGCTTTTCTCCTCTAACTTATCTTCAGTTTCCCATTTGTCCAGTCACAGTGCACTGCCTGAAGCAGAAAGAAGTCTTTTAGTAGAGTCACTGTTATGTCATTCCATCTCTTGGAGTTCCTGACTCTTCCTACCATTTTTTTTGCTCTATTGTTAACATAGACTACAGTCAGCAAAACCTGCTGAGGGACCAAAAGGGGAAATAAAAACACATTAGAAAAAAACCCAAACCCTGTTAGGCACTTCTGCATTGGCAGTATTAGGAAGCTTTTTAATCAAATTTATTGTCAATAATGCAGGTACAGGTAGCAGTGAGCATTGTGCAGACAGATATCAAAGAGGAGAAGAAATGGGGAGACTAAAACCTGCTGGAAAAATTACCCATGGGGAGTTCTGATTACTCAAAAAGCTAAGACAAACAAAAGCCAAGCCTGTTGCTCATACCTCTCTCCCCTGCTGAGCAAACCTACAGGATTTGGCAGGGAATCTGCCCAAAGATGTGGGCAACACTATGGTGGTTGCTGGAAGGAGAAGTGCCAGAGAACAATCCTGAAAGCACCAATGACATCTTTGATGCTGAGGAAGTATTTAATTCAGGAACATTGTCAGAACACCAAAGTAGGATTAAAAGGTTCTGAAAACCTTTTGAAAGCCTTTGTACTGTTTCTGAAAAATATTGTGCCTTTTTTCTTCTGTGCTGTCAAGCCAACCCTTCAAAAGATACAGTCATGGAGTAGAAGTGGATTAAAATGCTCCTTAAAATCCATTCTGTTTTCTGTTAACTTGTGCTTATTTTCTATCTTATTAAGGTGCATCCATGTTATGTTTTTATACTTTTGCTCCCTAACACTAAGTGTAAAGTTACCCTCTCACAAAACAAGATTTTTATTGCAAAAAGCTGCCACATGAGACATGAGCAGAATATTTTCAAACTTTGTTAAAGCCATGGAAGTTCATGTTGCTTTGTCCTTTATAATGATGCATTTGTACCTACCCTTGTGTCAGCTCCCTTTTTGCCAGTGGTGAGAGGGAGGGCCAGCAGCAGGGAGCTGGCACCATGCTTTGCTGTACCCATGCAAGTGAGTGCTTCCCCCATCCCTTGGCTTTTAACCCAGCACACACAATAGTATTCCCAGAAAGACTCTGCCTTGCAGCTTACTCATTCTTCCATAAGAATTGAATTCCAAAATGAGACACAGATACTGGCACAGATCAGTTTTAAGGTGCAGTTACATTTTCTTCATTCTGTGGGGTTTTTTCATGCCTTGCCACCAGACACTGGCTTTTGTAATTAGGAGGCAGCCCTGACTTGCTGTACCCCCAGCAAGCCCTGCAGCATCCTAGTTGGTGATGACAAACCAGTCTGATCTCCTTCTTCCTCTTCCTCTTCCTCTTCCCCTTCTGTTCTTTGATGTAAACTTGGCTCCTGTGTAAATAGTGTCTGCAGGACTGACGTCTCCAGCCTGAAGGACTGTAATGCAGAAACACATAATTCATGAAATGAAATGTGCTGTATTTGCTAAATCTTGCCTGTGTCATGCTACATACCAAGTATCCTGGATAAAACATGGAAGCAGTGTCTTGAAAGATATTTGCACTGGAAAGAAAATACATGAAACTAGGATGAGCTTGTCACAGCAGAGAGATGAATTCTGCAGTATTCTGGATTTCCTGCATGAATCATTTTGTGTGTCTGTGTGTTCTTTTTTGATGATGACTTAGCAGAACAGAAGGAATTGTTGCATATATTTAAAACTGGTTTGAATTTTGCTCTGTGTTTCCATCAGCATTACAGTTTGTGCAGTTTAGTTATTCAAGTGACATGGAGGATTAGATTTTTTTCCTTGATTTTAAGCTTTCTCAAATGGCCTGTCCAGCATAAGGTAATATTTGTGTCAGCAGAGAAATAGAGAGATTACGGTCTTTTGGTTTATTCTAATGGTAATTCTAGTGGTAATGAAATGATGCTGCAGACATGAAAATTGTGATCTGTTGTTTGTGTGACACTGTCTATGACCAGGATTAAAATACCTCATTTTACAAAGAAACTGGACCACCTGAAAGGGCAGAACACACAGGAACCAGATTGTTAAAGATACCATAGTAGATTATTAGATCTGTCTTGTAATTGTTCACCCAAAGGGAAAATTGCTCAAAACCACCTCTGCAGACACACAGCCATGCTTTAAACAAGCTATCACTGTCCTGTCTTCTGAAGTTTTACCAAGGAACAGAGATGACATCAGCTTCTCCCTTGTTGCAGCCTGAGAATACTTGGTTTGACATACCTAAATCTGAGCTGTCTCTGAGTCTCTGCAGTTATGATGTGTTTATTTTGACTATCTATGTGTTTTTGCTGCCAAATTTCCAGAGATCTCCACGATACAGAGAAGTTTGTGGCAGCCTCAGTCACAGTGCCTTGATCAGGTTGCCTCGTGCACTGCCTTGTGTGTGCAGCCTTTGTCCTGAGATTCAGCTTTGAACTGGGGAAGCTGCTGGGGCAGTGGTCTCTGCTTGGCCACGAAGGACCACGTTCTCCTCCTCATCTTTACAAAGCTCTTCCCCAGACATGAGTTTCTGTGAGTGCTCTGTTGGGAAATCTTGGTTTTGCACCTACCACTCATGGCAGTTGCAGTACCTTCCACTTTCCATGCAGTTTTCAACTCCGGAAAATGTGCTACAAAATACATACTAATTCCAAAGAAAGACACTTCTTTCTGTGTACAGTCTGCTAAAGATGTATAGTCTTTTTGTAACATTAGATGTCTGGAAACACAAGCAGCTTAGCACACAGCCATGGCTCCAGACAACCGGATTCAGATGGTGCATCTTGCACTGTGCTAACTGGAAGTGTCAGACCCTCCTCCTGGAGAAAACAAAGGGAAACTCAAAGCTAGGCTTGGCTTTGGTACAGCCCTGGACAAGGCTTTTTGTGCTCTGTGTGGAAAAGCCCCTGACAGGGACTGGAAAGGTTCCCAACCTTTGGTGCTGCAAGGAGGATGACCTGACCTAGGAAGCTACTGGTGACAGGTGGCAGCAGTGGGTGGATCTGTCTGGGCCAGCCAGTGGCACAGTGTGATGCTCTCCAGAGGGGGATTTGGCTTAAGAAAGGTTTTGATTTCCTTTTCTTTTCCTGGTGTGGATGTACAGCCTGAGATATGACAGTTGCTTTAAACAACAACAAAAACTTGTGCCTCCTTCTAACACTAATGTGGGCACTTGGCTGTTTTGGGCTGTTACTTGAAGCAAGAACGGGCCAGGTTAGACTGTGTAACACGGCTGTACATCACCATGTTTTTCCAACAGTTTACCTGATCAATATTCCAGATTCACGTTTCTGTAACTGCCTGTAGAGAATCTATTTTAGGCTTATCTATTTCAACCAGCTCAGCAAGTGTTTCAGAGCTTTCTTAGGCATTATCAAGCTGGGATCCTATTTTTTAAGGAAAAAAAGAAAAAATATCATTCCATCTTTTTAAGGAAATTAGATCCCTATTGCTACATAGGTTTCAAAGTAATTGCCTTCACTTCCAGACATAGATGATGCCCTAATAATACCTCTAACACTCAAAGAAGCTGGGAACTAGCAAACCCACTGCTGCCAGCAGGGACTGGGGTTGTAAGGGGTTTGAATATGTGTGAAGATCCAAAAGCAAATGAAGTAAGAGGCCTGAACTCTGGATGCTGGAGCTACAAATGCCTTTTTTTTTTGCTGGTGCTCCCATGGCTCTGCTTCCCCGTGAAGCAAGAACGCAGTGTTCAAATAAAAAAAAAATCTTCAAAAGAGGCAGAGGTAGACAGTGGACTCAAACCTGAAAGGGAAACATCATAGAAAAGACGAAGCTGGCATGGAGCCTGTTTCTAACAGAAGGGTTTCACAAGCAGTCATCCAGGCTGCCCCTTGCCTCACTTGTTTTCCTGACTTGCTTCTAGCCTTGTAGAGCCTGATTTGCAAAACAGCAGTCTGCAAAAGGCTGTGCAGAGCCCCTAACTTGCATGTCTGATAGCTGGAAATGCCAGATTTTCAGGGTATTCACAGTAATTGAGGATTTGACTGAGCCCTACTGTTGTACATGAACTTTTGAGTGGAGCCCTGAGCAGTTATCAGGGCTTTTTTTCATGTCTGTGGATCATTTTGTGTCTCCAACCATAGCAGACTGCTCAATGGGATTAGTATATGAATGATTCTTAAAAAGGACTTGACAAGTTAGGGTTTAACCTCTACCTCCCTGTCTGTAGGCAGAGATCAGAGGAGGTATTTTTGGAATGGCCCTTTCACACCCTCTTACTGTCAGTGAAGATTTAAAGCAAGGATGTTTAGTCAGCACAAACTTCTAGGACACTTTGTCCTCTCCCTAACACAGACATCTTTTAATGGACCCAATTTGAATATGCAGAGTCTTTGTAACATGCAGGCACTATGAAAAAATGGCACAGCTTGAGGATTGTCTGCAAGGCATAATAGCACACCCAATAGTTCTTATGTAGAGGTGTTTCTCTACTGAATTGTCTCATGCCAGAGACATGTACTCCCATGTGTTTTGAGTTGGAAAGGTTTCCAAATTAAACTCAAAGCAGACCCAGGTCAAGTCAGAAAAAAACATTTGGCTAAAGAGCCTAAAAATATAGCCATGGTTTCACAGCTCTCCGTGCAGAATAGCACAATTATTGTAAAGTACCGAGGATTTTTCCTCCACACATAATGGAAGCTTCATAGTAGACCCCGTGCATTTCAATGACATAGAAATTGCAGAGAGAAGATAAGAAATTATTCCTCATTCCCACTATGGGTAACTATGGGTTTTCATTCAAATTCCTCTGCTCCTGCTGAGCAATATCTCTATCTGGAAGAGGCTATTCAGCATCTAGTTAGTAAAAACTGCAGAGCATTATCCCATGTGAATGCAAATGAATGTGTATTGGAAATAGAAAAAGGGCTTCAGTGTAATATCCTAAAACAGTCACTGCAAGCAGACACACAGTGAGCAGAGATGGAGAGCAGGTTCCACCTGATCCTGAAGGTGTGCCTGGGATTCTCACACCATAGTGCAGTGTCTTTCCTTCTTGCCCAAAGCTAACTACCATATACCTGTGGTGTATATCACTCTACTGTCACTGTATTTAAGTATTTTAGCATATTTAATTCAAAGACTTGAAGAAATGCAGTGTAGTGCTTAGAAATGCTTTTCATCCTCACAACCAGTACTGCTGCCTCAGCTCTCAGGTACACCCAAGCACAAGTGCTGGAAACTGTGGGAACAGTGCTTCCCTCCCTGTCCACTTAACAGCCTTAGTGGCAAGAGCCTGATTGACTTTCCCTACAAGGGCACAAGTGTGCACTTGACTCCAGCATTTAAGGGTTAGACCTTCATGTTACACTTACACAATCCTCAAGTCTCTGCTTTAGGAAGATCCAACAGCTTCTGTAAGCATAACAGTGTAGAATTGGGCTGTCTTGGAAAACATGAGGGTAATACATCAATGAAGTACTTCAGGGAGAGAAGGATGTAGCTTCTGAGAGTATTAAGAGAGTATCATTTATAGGCCAGCAATCCTACATTGAAGTAGCTGAGCCTAATTATAAATTGATAACTGCCCATGGGGGATGAGAGAACACACCTACCCAACACTTGAAAGAAGGAGCTGGGAGCTAATGTTATCATCTATTTTTTATATTACACCAGACCTAAGTCAAAGCAGAAAAGGGGCTTGTGATATTTTGGAACTCTGCAAATACACATGGATGTCTTCCTGATGCTCAGAGCCCAGGACTTAAATAGGATTAAGATGCAGCAGGAGGAAAGAGGGAGAGGGAAGCAAGAGCAAGAGTGTAGTAATGTCATTTATATTGGTTAATGGAACAGCAAGACTTCCAAATATTTTTTAGTGAGAGCCTAATGAATCATTAAACAGTCATCCCAGCCAGACCAGGTCTGGGGAATCACTGCTCATACCCACAGGACACTTCTGGGCTGTTGTCTCCAGAGATCCTGTCTTTTCCTTAAGAACATGGTACATGACAGAACTCTTTAGCATATGGGGGCGCTTATGAGTGTGGGACAAAGAGCATTGACATGGAGTCACAGGACACTTGCAAAAAAAAAAAAAAATAACCAGAAGTTAATACACAGAAACAAATAAAACAAATAGAAGAAAAATCCCTTTTTTCTTTAATGTAGTAGTTCCCTCAATACTTCTTTTTTCCTAAGCAAATAATCATATAAATTCATCTTTTTCTCCTTCATGTGTAGAAAGAAAAGAAAGGCTATCATTAATCTTCTTTTCCAACATGTGAAGTACATTCGGTGAGTTCTCTAGAGAAGAGAACTTGTTATTTTCTCTTTATGTTTGTTTGCTAATTTATCCCTTAATACACAATACTGGCCAAGTTGTACATATAGAAAACCTGATTAGGATCAGATAAGCTTCTTTGTATTAAAAGAGATGGCTGAATACCCTTTATAAAAAAAGGCTTTTTAGAAAGATATCAGTAGATTAGACTGATAAATAGATTTTGTAGTTTTGAAACTCTCAAAATTTGCTTGGCAAGAAAACTTGCTTTGCAAATTGTTCCAATGCAGGAAGGACAGTCATATTCATAAATGAAGACACTGCAGTGGACCGGGAAGTTAATTCCAGCATCTTTCTGTAAACTGCCCAGAAAATACCACAGTGTTGCTTTGTAACCTTGTATTAGGCGGCTTTTGCCCTTCTATTTGCAGTTTTATCTAGTACAACTGCATTTCTATCTTCGTTTTTTCCCCCTAGTCTTTCACTAAAAAAGTCAAGTGCCAACATAGAAGTTTTGGGTAGCAAACTTCTGAGGCTGGAATAAACTGCCTTTCTAATACAAAGGCACAAATATAATGAGAAATGTTCAATTCCCTTCAATTTCCCAGAAGAGCAAACGCAGCTGCTTGGCCTTGTATGCTCTTCTTAGATTGCCTGACCTGTGTTAAATTGCATTGCACTCAAGCAAGTTGGAGAGAGACTGTCTGACATGTGTCCTCACAAAAATGAGCTGAGTGGTCCATGAGGCTCTTGAAGGAAAAATAACTACCAGCAGATAATAATGTATGTGCTTGATTTACTAGTCTGAGTACAAATACAAATATTTGCTTAAAAGCATTCTCAAACCCTCGAACTGATTTCCTGTAAGAAAACCTTTTGGATAGTCAGAGAGACTAGAATTTATTCCCAGGGAATTAATTACAAAATATTAAAAGACTAGACACTAAAGGAAGCTTGGCTGAGGGCACAAGCTCCAATAGCTCCTCCAGTAAGCCTACACTTGTGGTGGACCCCTAAATGCTCTCTCTGCATGTGTTGCCTGCAGAAACTACTGGGGTGGGGTTAGCTCAGATTCCACATCTTACTTTTTGGATGTTAGCAGATCACTGAAAAGCAGGGAATATGCACAGGTTTAACATTCTGAAATTAATCTCCTGGAGGCCAGGAGATACCTCCAGACCAACTGTCAGATGTTACACACTTTCAGCTCCTGAATGCAGTTGAACTCCCTTTGAGCAAACAAGCAAAGAGACAATCAATAATGCACAGCAAATAATGAATAAAAGATCATCAGATGTATCAGTGGTTCAAAATAATTTGAGCTCTTATTTAGTATTACTGGGCTGAAGTGCTTGCAGAATGATTTGAGTTCAGTGACCCAGATTGGTATCTCTGTGAACATTTACTTCATTAAAAGAAGCAATGCAGCAGGAATGCTGAGATGAAGCCCTGCACAGCTGGGTACAAGGGTTTCAGCCCCACAGCTCTTCCTGTCCTTTCAGCTCAGCCATTTACCTGTTGTAGTCTATATGTAACTTTTATATGACTGAACATATCTTCACACAAAACCTGCTAACCCTCATTAACCAGAAATTGGGACACACTTAGTCCTTTCACTTCTTCTGAGAGTCCTGTCTGTGGTTTCCAACCAGGTGCTCCAGTGGCTGCTTCCGAAATGACCGAGAAAAGCAAATATATATTCTTCATGTGTGACTGTGCAGGCCACAAGTTTCTAAAGTGTCTGTGCCTCCTGAAAAAACAGGGTTGAATATTCCTGCTCTGTACTATTCCTGTCAGCCCAGGAAGCTGGCACATTTCAATCTTTCTACTTCAGTGACAGTGCTTGTGCCTATCTCAGGTAGAACTTGCCTTGCATGCTAAGCAATATTTGCTGTCAAAACATCACATCTGATTTTTTCATAGCAAGTTTGTAGCATGTTGCATGGTAACAGCTGTTTCTACATTTCTTTCAATGTGTTAAGTGACAGTAATGGATGCCGAGCCTAAAGCGGTCAACTTTCTAAAGGTGAGGTAGTTTGCAATCTGTCATCGGTGACAAAACCAATTTGAAGTAAGAAGAGCAATGCCACACAGAAAAGGACAGGAAGGACCTCTGCAGCTTGTTAATCTAATAATGGCAAACTTGTGGCAGTTGCGTGCTTTTTACTTTTGCAGCAATCCCCTGCAGGACTTGGAGAATTTAAACAGCGTCGAGCCAAGCAGTGTGCCCGAGCCGCAGAGGGAAGCCCACGGTGCGGAGCGCAGCGGGCCGGAGCCGGCGAGCCCTGCTCTCCGCTCTCGCCGAGGGGCTGCGGGGCTCAGACGCTGGGTAGTAACTCTCAGGGACCTGCCCTTCCCACGTGTGCCGGTTTGGACACAAATCGAGGAGGAAACAACCCGGAAGGGAGTCTCTCTCCTCTCTCCTGCCAGCCAAGCAAGCAGGCCCCGGCAGCACCCACCCCTCACGGGTTCGGGAGAAAGAATTTCTCAAACGAGAGTGAAAAAAAACCCGTTTATTTAACAAAGCGAGTTCCCCCCTCCCTTCCCAGAGGTGGAGGTCGATGGGTTTCCCCACAGTTCTCTCACGTCTCCCAGGCCCAAGGCCCGAGCCCAGCCGGGCCCCGCCGGACCGAGGGGTCCCAACCACGAGTCCCGGAGATGGCGAGCTGGTCTCGGACGAAGGAAACGAGCTGAAAACCGTCCAGAAAGGAGCAGAAGCCGCAGAAGCAGATCTCCGTTCCTCTCCAGCTGACAGCTGAAAAGAAAAGATTGAGAGCAATCCCCCCCTCCTCCGCTACCAGCAGAGGGAAAAAAAGTCTCCAGCCGGGCAAAAGTATGTAAACATTCCGGCTGCAAGGTCAGGCGAGCCGCCGTGAAGAGTCCTCCCGGCTGCAGTCCGAAGGCACAAAAAAAACCTTCCAGCAGGCGATGGGGAATACAAGATCATCCCACGACACCACGAAATACAGAACCCGCATTCCCTGCCTAGTCCATAGGGACAAGGAGGCTAAAACAAAGCCCAAACCACTCAGCATAGGAATCAGGGAGCCAGCAGAAAAGATGTGTGCATCCACGCTCTCTAGAGTGAGGGCTCTAGAGTGTGCATCCACGCTGTCTGAGAGCTGCAGAAATTCCATCAAGGTGAGATATGGAGCTCACAGTCTTCCCTGGAGGTTGTTTTCATCTGGTTTTAAATTATTGAAATGTGTTAATTGCTTGCTTTCATGCTGTGGGTAGAATTGTTATGTAAGAACCTAGTTAGTACAGATGTGTAGGGAGTAGGGACTTGGTCTGGAACCTTCCTCTGCCTAAAAATGTTTAAAGCATTTTTTGCACAGGCAGCCTCATCTTAAACATTTTTAAGTCTCATGGATGTTTTGCCACAAAAGAGATGCAAGAAGAATGTGGCACCAAACCAGGCACAGGTCTTAAAGCCCCATGCTGAGGGCAGTCAGCCTGGAGGAACAATTCTTGCTTTAGAGAACAGCATAAAATCCACAAACTGTCACTGGAGTAAAACCCAGTAATCTGAACCCTACTTAACTCAGTTTTAAGGCACCCAAAACTTTATTTGGATTTAACCATGAAATTCAGATATTTCACTGAAAATAATCTGTGCATATGTATGAACTTCCGTATCAGTAGGCATTGGGCAAAACCAAATCAGTAAGTAGGGCTCTAGTTGTGTTTTTAGCTGGCATGTTAGCTATTGCCCTCAAGAGAAAAGAGGGATTAAAGAAATCTGGAGCCTGACAGTGAACCATCTGCCTGCAACCCCCTACATGACCTGATGAGGCAGGGATAAAAATGTGTGTTCTGCCTCAAAACAGAGAAGGGTGAATATAAACAGTGTGCTCTTGGAAGAAATCAGGAGGGTTTCTCATTCTTCTGGCTGTCCTTGGATGATGGGGAGGTCATTACTTTCCACCACCACAGGAAAAGGTGAATTTTGGACAAGGCAAGTTGCCAGTTGGCTGCAGAACAGGAGGACAGAAGTGGTGTCACTCACCTGCTGGAGACAGGAGGGGAGAAAATAAGTGTCTTTCCCTTCCTAGGTGTCTTTGGAAGCACTTGTGTGGATTTTTGTCATAAAAACAGGCTCTGCTCACTGGAAAAATATCTTACAGTGTGACATATTGCAGTTCCTGGCTGCAGCAGGCAGTAAAGGGAATGAATACAATGGGTGACTGAACCTGAAACCTGCTCCTGGCAACTCCCACTGATTTCATGGGAAACCAAGGGCCCTCAAAACCTTCCAGGAGATTTGAGACATCAGGACTAATAACAGGGTGGGAAGGGAAGGAAGATCTCTAGGAAAGATTCATAAAGCCTGGGAGGTTTTACTTCTGGTGGGCTGCTTATTCCTTGGTATTCAAGTATAAACAAGCTACATCTACTTTCTAAATAGGCTTTCTAATAATTTCCGTGTGCTAACTATTCTCAAAGTCTCCCATTCTTAAGAATTAAAGTTTAATTACAAAAAAAAAAAATTTCAGATTTTTGCAAGATTTCTGATTATTCTGGAAAAAATGCATTTATTGGCATGCCTTTGGCAGTTTTAGAAATCCTGCATCTCAAGCTGTACCACCATTACATGGCTTTTGCCTTTTCATAAATTTCCATTCCAGGTTCTAAGCCTCCTGTCTTCTACATAATGTGATACAAAAATAAAGTAAATGAAAAATTCCTTCTTCCACAAATTAATAGAATGAAAGGAGCTAAAGAGAAAGGATATTTTAAGTCAGTCACTGAAAATGAGATTTATTGGACCCCTTTTTAAACAGATGGCTGTCTTGTCACCATGTGTCTCAGCTAGAACATTTCAATTGCTATCTAAATTCAGAGGGGCAAGCAGTGTCTACCTAAATACCTGGACAAAAAGTTCAAATCTCTTTAATGGATATGGCCTTGTCACAGGAAGACAAAATACTAATTGTTTCTTTGAAATTAGAAAAAAATCCCCTAAGATCCAGATTTCCTTTACTATTTGTATCCACCAGAGCCTTAATTTACAGCCTGCACAACAGATGACACCAGTCATCTGTTTATATTATGCTCAAATATTATGTCCAATAGATTAGTACATATTTTATCATTATTGATTTAATAAAAGCCCTTTTGCAAGACAAGTAGTGTTAACTACTGCTTTTTACATAGATCATCCCATGTACACACAGAAAACGTGTTCTTGCCTTTTACTCTGTGACTAGAGAACACCAAAACTTTTAACCAGTCTATCTTCCCCTGCCTCTGCAAAGCCTTTAGCCTGCATAGGAGGCATTCTGCACCTGCATTAAGCTCTACTAAATCCTTAGCTTGGAATAATATTGGAATGAGATTTAGTCTAGTTTTCAGATGAACGATTGCAAGGTAAACCTGACTGAGGAGTGGGAGATGGCCAGTGGTAATGGGAGGGATGATGGCAGAGGAAGAGATGAGGAATAAAACAATAGAGACAAGAGAGGGCAGACTCTAGAACTGTATGAATCAGCACAATGCCCCCCAAAAATTTAGCAGATAAACACTGTCACATATATTAAGGAATGTTTTTGGTTTTTCTCCAACTGAAAACAAAACTAAATAGGAGGAAATCTTTGCTCGACAGGATGCTGACATTCATTTTAGATATTGATTGGAATCCAATCTAACTAGTTTCAAACCAGCCATTAGGGACATTTAAACAACTTTCCAAGTGTCACCAAAGTCTAGGAGGCAGCAGGAACTACATCTCCTTCATCTTTAAAGATCCCTAGGGGCAATCCAGCATCAGTGGGGAAATGGTCCACACTGTCACATTGAAGCATGAATCCCAGCATCAATCCTTTCACAGATTGCTTACTTGAAATGTTTGTCTGAGTGGCTCAAGGCAAATTAAAAAACTCAGGCCTTTGGTAAGATGACAATATGGACAAAAGTACCACTGCAGAAACTTTTGAGAAGAAAATACCACCCAAGTATCAGCTCTAACAGTGAAAAGAAGTCCTGTCTTAATCAGAAACTTTCCTACACTGAAGGAAAGGCAAGGTACATACAATAACACAAGTTTACATGAATCTGAGAAATCTTATCTACCTCACATGTATACTTTCTGAGAAAAATACTAAACCTTCACCTGAAACCTTCTTAAAGAGATAGGATTTTAAACAGAGACTGCTTATAAAGCAAGGATCAATTAAATGAACTAAGGGATACACAGTATTTTGCAATATTTCTTCCTTCTTTAATCTCAGAAAACTCATGGGTTTATAATTTTTAAGGCTAGAGCAGATTAGCATGGACATCTCTCATCTGTGCCAACCATGGGTACTCTATGCTATGCTGTCTTTTTTTCTTACAGGAAAACAATATTTCTTAGTATGCAACTGAACACTTGGAAGATCTGTAACATGACTAAAAGCAGATCTTTTACAAAATATACATTCTCTACTTGAAAACCTCAAGTGAAGGCAGATCAGAAATATTCTGAAAGTCTGATTTGGAAGTTAACCCTTCTTTTCAAAAAATGTCATTTTCAAAATGTTTAACTTTTGTTTCCTTATGGGAATGTAATCCCAATATTAAGTTTCTTCTTCTTGAATGAGTAACTCTTTTGACTGTGATCTAGTCATCTTCTCAACTAAATATTTCAAATTTGAAAGCCTGACTAATGCAGTTAAGCTGCATGTATACATTGGAATCCTATCTCCTATGTGCAGTTTTCTTCCTGATAGTTGTTACCACATAATCACAATCTTGCTGTTCAGGAAAACGAGGCAGAGAGAAGTAACAGTATTTGTCAAAGAATCCATGGCAAATCACTGCTTGTAAAAATATAGGAAGCAAGCATTGTCACATGTTCACAATCCTTCTTCACAAATGTTAAACTCCATCCTTGCTTATTTGCTCTTCATTTCACCTAGATTCAAACAAAACCAGTTAGTTACAACAGGTGAAACATTTGTGAATATCCATAGCAATACTTCCATAAGTGGTGTGAAGACACAGGTACGCATCAGAAAGTAACAAAATGACCTCAATACAATGGGAAGCCTAAAGCTGAAACCACCTAAAGGTTAAAGCAGTGCTTGGCTCTGCAAAGCTGTGCAGGCAGTTTACAAAGACAGACTCTAATGAGCAATTAGCAATTCCTGCATTATTTATTCCTAGATTGTTCTGCTATTTCCAGAAAGCATAGAAATAAAAAGCAAGTCTCCTGACACTCAGTGAAGCTGTGGCTGGAGGTGATACCAAAAGCCTGCCTGCAGTTATTCTGAGGGATTTCACTACACACTCATGTCATGTGATGTGACAAACAAATGCATTGTATGACCCCCTCAAAATGTGAAATTTTGAAGCATTTGTTTATACTGAGACTTACATTTGCAGCATGTCAGTGTTCTAGCAGTGATACTAGAAATCTGCCACTGGCACTTCTTTAGGGTGAGCAGAACGACTTTAGGATCCACAGACCACATTTATTGATTATAATGCAAGGTTAGACATTAGATCCATATGTAATCTACACATAGTCAGCTTTTCAGTCTCAAGATAGTAAACCAGATGGAGAGAATTGTGTTCCAAGGTCCATTTGTGGAAGAAAAATACTTTTACTTCTATCTAAATTTATGCAAACACAACTTATGTATTTTTAGTTGTAAATATCCTTAATTCCCCTGCTCTTCTTATGTAGAGAGTGAATTTATCAGGGATGTACAATATCAAATGTGAGGTCAACTAAAGGATTACATGTTAATCTCTAAAATAGTTACTTCGTCTGCATCTTCATGAGCAAGAGTTTGGCAAAAGATGTAAAATCCAATTCAAGAAGCAACTAAAAATTTCTTCCTGGTGGAAGAAGTCAAATTGAGCACAGCTTAGTAGGACAAAACTTCCTACAGAAAGGAAAAAAACTGCACTAGGAAGAACAGCACATTGAATGCTCAGGAAGAAAAGGGATTAATTTTACATGCAACCACTGCTGCACATATGTCTACAGCAGCTGATTTTAATGACTGCTACATGGAAGCAGTAATTCATTCTAGGGTTACAAATTACCTCTTCCATGTGACAATTGTTATCTAACCAAGTTTGACACACCTGGCAGAGGCAGACAAGGGCATAATTTGACCAACAGCTGCTTCAGTTGTTGTATTGTAACTAAGTCTCAGAAAGCATTGTGACTTAACAAAATCTCTTGGGGAAATGAAGTATTTTTCATGTTGCCAACGTGAAACACAGCTTTTCTCCAGGGATCTTTGATTCTCTTTGGCCTCTGTACACATATAAGTAAAATGCAAATAATGCAAGAACATTTAATACAGCATCAAGTCATGAGCAAATGTGAAATTTGCTGTAAAATTTGCTGCTGTTTATTGGCAGTGGACAGTGGCTGATGCCCAGGCCTACGTCCACTGTCTGTTCTGGACTTGAATTTGAGCATGGACACTGGTAACCTTGTTTACTTCTACTCACAGAGCAATGTCTCCTGTCACATTTAGGTCAAACACTGTTAAATGGAAGAGAGAGACTGTGTAACAAACACCTCACTCAGTAGTAGAGATCTGACTGGAATTCAGAGGCAGTGATGACAGAGAGACAGCAGAGAGACTTTTCAGAGACTTAGTCTGGTGTTTCTCACATCAGGTACCATTTGGCCAGCTCAGAGAAGACACTGACAGCTCTCACAGCATGCCAGGCAAATGTATAGAGAAACAGAAAACAGTGTCTTAAATGGAAGCCAACAAACATTAACTCCTTAAGTCAGATTAAGTCTGTGCAGACTTGTCAGACTAAACTGAGTGTGGAGAAGTATGAAAGACATAATTAAGATATTTGTAAAAAGGGCAGGAAGAATTACCAGCCACCTGGACACAAGCATTTTTCTTCCTTTAACCCAGCTCCTTCTAAACATGGCTGTAGACACAGAAAAGTGAGTGTGTATAGGGAGTCCAGGTCTAGGCTAGGAAGAATTATTGTAAGAAATGTTCCTTGGAGTTAAAACTAGTATAGATTTTTTCATACCAATCAGAAGCACTCATTCTCCTGATCTGACTCTCTCAAGAGCATATGCCAATCTGAACTCTGTCCACTCCAGGAATTAAGGCATTATTATTTTATTTTTGTTGCAATGCTTCCAAAAATGCTTTTTTTAGAAGACCATATTTGCTCCTAATAACTGCATGCAGTCATTACTGTGTCCTCTATTTGTGACAAAAAATAACTTCAGTTTTAAAACAGGTAAGAGGACAAGAATGCCTAGGGAAAATTGTAGGCATTACATGAACAAATAAGTATGCTCCAGCAAAATGACAAGCATCATTGTGCTAAATGAAAATGCTTGATTTTTACTCTAGAAACTATAACCAACCCTCTCTGTGAACCTACAAAAGACTTAAACCTACTTTGTTGTCTGTTCAGAGCTGAAGTAACAAGCTCAACCCTAATAATTCCTCATGTTCCTAATATTTCCAGTGAACAGCTATACACTGCTTATGAAATCTTCCTAAGTCTCTTTTTCTCTTTACTCAAAATAGACAACCAGTCTCTGTTATTTATACAATTTCTCTTTAGATGGTCTCTTAATTCTACACTGAAAAATTGCTTTTTCAAATTTCTCTTAGAACCAGAACAGCAGTCATTTCATATTGCTGACATTGTTTTCATTTTGTAGAGATTTGAATGACTCAGCATCATGTTCTTTATGATTAGGAAATGTTTTGCAATTTCACTTTATTATATATCAGTAAAATTTTATGTTTCTCTTCATGTGCCCTCCTGAGATGGGCTTGCCATAAAACTCATTCGTGTGCTGCTGCCATAGTTATATTGCTGATTTTTTTTCATTGCTCAACACACATCACTAATGTAAGCTCCATTAACTCTTATTCCCTCAGCTAAGAATCTGACTAAAAAGCAAAGACTGAAATCAACTTCTAAGTTAGGAAGAAAATAACTGCTTGGAAAAAAACAGGAGAAAAAAAAAAGCAGCAACAGCCATTGCAATTACTGTATGAAATTCAGAATTTTACAAATGCAAGAAGTACAAGATTATAGCTTATTTAAGATGGTCAGGACATTTTAGTTCAAAAATATTGGTCTTGGGCTTGTTCCTCCTAAATTTTTGTACCAATGCAAACATATGACTACACCTGTCCCCTTTTTCTGTCTGTATTCTCAGCACCTGCTGCATTTCTTCTGTCCCATTGCCTCTTGACAGAGTCAGATACTGCTTCTCTCCGTTTCACTCTGCAGTTATGTGACTGATCTGTCTTACTCAGTGCATTTCAGTATCCTGTTGTTCTAACTTATTGCCAGAGCACCTGGGCCTAAGAAAAAATATGAAAGAGAAAGGAAAGAGAGGTGCTAGAGAGTGATGTGTAATGGCAGGAGAAAACCAGTTCAATGCAAATGAAAAGAAACTAATACAAATAAGATTTCTGGGTAAATTAGGTGGGACATAGAAGCTTAGCAGAACATGGCTGAAGATTTGCACTTTATCCCCTGCTCCCGGGGACTGCTTTATAATTCACAATCGCTGTATAAAGACAAACAACAACTCTTATTGATAGCAAGGAATTTCAGGTAAAGAGGGCTGTGCAAAGGCAAAACCACAGCTTTGAATCTTCCCAGGCAGGGAAGGGCACTGAGAAGAGATGTCTCTACTTTCAGCAAGGGCTCTAACACTGACCTGAAGAAGAAAAAAGGATGTACTAACAGTTTCGAAAGAGGTTATACATTTTATGGAAAGCTAAACCTGAATTCTGGAACTATGCAACATTTCAGGAATACTTAGTTTGGATCATCCTAGCAGGACCTATGCTCTGAGCAGCTTTACCCTACCAAGATTGAGGTTCTTTCTGGACGTGCTGAAGACCTGCCACTTTTGGAACTTTAAAAGGAAATATGGCAACTTTTCTGGACTTGAGATTTTTAGGATTTAATTTGGATTTATGTGTCTGCAATTCCCTAAGTCGTTCTTTAACATCTCAGTTCATAAGAAATCTACTTTAAATTCTTTGGATTTTTGATGCAACTGATGTTGCAATTATTCCTATGCTTTTTAGACTTCATATTGGCAGCTTCTCATGCAGTCAGATATTCATGGAGCAGGCAGAGCTTTACTGATGTTTCTGAGCTAGTTTTCAGAATAGGCACCATATGTCTTAAATACTGATGATTAATAATAGAGATATACAGATTTATTTTCATTTTCCAAAAGGTCTAAGAAAAAATAGCAAGATTTCCTTCACACACCAGACCAAGAATTACATTTTCTGTCTACTAATGGCAAAAACACATAGAAGATTTAATCACTGGCTTTACACGTTGTCTCAGTTGTTCCCACCTTTCACAAGGTGCCCTTAAAATAGAACTCATATTCTGATTTATTCAGGAAAAAATTAAAAAAGATGAAAAATTTGTAAGTAGCACTAATGGTATTTGAAGATCCTAGCAGAAAATCAAGCATTCAATTTTAACATGAAGCTAAAATTTAAAAACCAACAAAGTTAACACTTGAATTTTTATTTAGCATTCACTTTCTAATATTTGTCCAGTGATAATAACATTTGTGAGTTTAGCTGTATTCCAATAGTATTGAAAGAATGTTTTTGGGTTTTTTTTGTCTTGCAGAAGAAGCACTAAAGGTGAACCGCTGTACTTCCAGGTCAAAATTTCTCCTGACTCTTGCTCTCTTTACACAGGAGCTGGTTTAAAACACTGCTCTGTTTGAGAGCTTTTAGACTGGATATATCTTCGCTCACAACAGGCACCTCTCCCCCTTGATCCTCAGCTGTGGCATCTTCAGTGTCTGACAGCGTGCACAGCAGCGTGTCATTTTCATAGGTAGGAAAGTAATACCTGAAAGCAACAAGACATGATTACTAGACAGTCACACATTTTGTTTGAGAGGCTGAGATTAGAATTTTAAAAAAGGAAGTCTGAGCAAGTCTGGTTGCCTGGAATGACAGTAAACAGCACAACCAAAAATCAACTGGTATGCAGAGCATAGAAGAGTCACAGAGAAGAGCTGACAACAGACAAGCCCTTACTCCTGTTTCTTCACACAGTATCTTATGTTCATTTTACCTTCAGACTGTATAGAGATTTCTAATTCTGAGTAGTTTTGAGACCACTTATTATTTTATCTGGGCCAGTAGAATTAGGGAGTTCAGGGCACTGTTGTATTATCAAGTAAAAGTATAAATGCTGGAAAAAATGTATATGCCCTTACTGTGGTTGATCCCATGTAGACCTGGCTGGCAGGAATGCAATGTGTTTGGTCTCTTCCATATGACTTATCAATCCTCCTTTGGATTCAAACTTCTCTTGGCAGTTGTAGCAGCGACAATGATGGATTTCTCTTCGGATGAAATTCACTAGCTTTACTTGCTGATAGAAGTTCAGACCTGTGAGCAAACAAGCACTTGGGCAACATAAGTCTTAATTTAAAAATGCTTTCTTGGATTAAACATAAGGATTGATAAGAGTTTACTGAAAACCAGCACTTGCCTGCCTGCTGTATCTTAGCAAATTAACTGAATAAGTGCTTATTTCTAGCTGCTGGGAAACTAACCCTTCCTTTAGTGCAAAAACTGCAAACATTTTGTTTCCTCTCAGTCTAAGTCCTTAGGTTTAGTGACAGAGCTTCAGGAGGAGGCAAGCAGGTTGAGGAACACTGGGAAATGAGAGAGACTGATGTACCCTGGCTTCCCTGGGACACGGCCAGCAGGCAGACAGGATGCAAGGTTTGGAGGATTCCCTGCCCTCCCTCTGCCTGTCTGAGCACAGTGACTTAAGGGACAGCAGCAGTGGTGACAAGTCCTTGCCTGGCCCAGCAGATTCATCTCCTCTGTGCTGCCCCACCTCCTCAGGTGTAACAGGTGTGAAGCCCTGCAAGTGGAACCCAACAGTGATGAGGTGCCACCAGGGTTAAGTCAGCCTATACCCTGCAAAAAAACCTGCTCCCATAAAGAAAAAAAGACAGGAAATTGTCACAGAAGGCTCCCTGCTGGAGAGAACGAAGGCCAAAATGCCAACCAGACCTCACTTCTAGGGGAAGTCTGCTGCCTCCTTGGTTAAACGTGTGACAAGAAACCTTCCTACCCTCATGGGTAATTGTCTGTTAGTGATTTTTCAGGAGGGCAGTCATGAAGTTGCAAGAAGAAATCCAAGGGCAATCAAAAGAGATTGCAGGGCCTTGGGAGGACTGGTTAAAGGATCAGGAGCACAAGCAGTATTTTCCCCTGTCCTTCCAGTTGGAAAGAATAATGAGGGAAAAAACAGGAAGTGCCAACAGATCAATACCTGGCTCCAAGCCTAGTGTCCTTGGAAGAATTTGGGGTTTTCAGATCATGGACGTGTCAACATGACCACAGGACTGCTGGTGACAGAGAGGGTATACCTGTCTCAGAGGGGGAAAAGGATCCCTGCACAGGAGTTAGCAGGGCTCACTGAGACAGCTTTAAACTAGATCTGAAGGGGTAAGGGATAAACCCAGGCTCGTTAGAGATGAGCCTGGGTCAGGGTGCCAGTGTTTTGTGTTTGACAGGTGAAGTGCTGGGTCCTGCAGTTGGGTCACACAGCCCCAGGCAGTGCTACAGGCTGGGGGAAGCACCAGAAAAGGACCTGGGGGTGCTGGTGACAGCAGCTGAACATGAGCCAGGGTGTGCCCAGGGGGCCAAGAAGGCCAATGGCATCCTGACCTGGATCAGCAATAGTGTGGCCAGCAGGACCAGAGCAGGGATTGCCCTCTGTTTAGCCTGGAGAAAAGGAGACTCAAGAGTGACTTAATCACTCTCTACAGCTACCTGACAGGAGGCTGTGGCCAGGTAGGGGTCAGTCTCTTCTTCCAGGTTACAAGTGATGGGGGGAGGTTTAAGCTGCATATTAAGAAAAAATTCTTCACTGAAAGGCTTGTCAAGCCTTGGCACAGGCTGCTCAGGGAAGCAGTTGAGTTGCCATGCCTGGAGGTATTTAAAAGACGTGTAGATGTGGCACTCGGACATGCCTTAGTGGGGATTTGGCACTGCTGGGTTAATGGCTGGCCTCAATGAGCTGAAAGGTCTTCCACAACCTAAATGATTCTGTTCTACAGCAGAAAGCAAACATTGGCCAAAAAAAGCTTCTAACTTGCAAGCAAGTATTAATAGGCACAACAATAATAATAACAACAACAAACAATAATACTTCCAAGTTGCCAGCTGCCAGATCTGGAACTCATAGAGCAGGTATTTGTAGAAGCTACTCTGCAAAAGAATCCAATGGGTCTAAAGAAAATAGCACACATCCTTGGCAGTAACAACAGTTCCATAAAAATAAAGTGTTCTTGGCTTGCTTTTGTAAGCTGCCAGAGACAGTTTCCATAATGGAAAAGTTAAATGTCTCTACAAAAATAAAACCGATAAACTTGTTTTCCACTATTCTTACAATGTGGTTTTCTCCACACTAGTGGCAAATGCTGACAATTACAGCACCTCTTACTCACCATGCTCTGACTTTATTTTAGGAAAGTGAAATCCATGTGATTTCTGGAGAAAAAAAAAGGCAAGAAAAAAATATGTTATTTCCACTACTTCTACTATTCCAAGTTAAAAACAGCTCAGCTTTTCATGGGCTGACACAGACAAATGCATATAGACACACAAGCATGAATACATGAAACAAAACCCCAAAAGTTTTGGTTCATCAGCAACTTTTGTATTCATATTTAATACTGTTAAATAGTTCCTTAAAACTGGAACTCAGATGCTAACCATAAAACATATTAAATCATGAAATCAATATGATATCAAAGATGCTATTTCTTTACTGTCTGAAGCAGTCTATACACTCACAAGTAATAGCCAGTCATACTCTTAATGTAAAGCTTGACTTCTCTGCACATTTTAAACAGATGCTGGAGGTGTGTGCAGTACTTTAGTTCTGTGCTGAAGAGGGCATTCTAATGCAGCAGCTCATTTGACCTTAATAAAGATATTACAAACACAATTTTTAATTCCAAAGTGATGAAAAAACTGTTATTTAAAAGAAGTCTTACCTGCATGTGAAGATACAGCTTTTCTGTGGTGTCTGCTTGTTGTTCACAAAACAGGCAAACTGCAGATACAGGATGCTCTTCCCAGTCAGACCAGTCTCTTTATGAGTAAAAGTCAAAAAGATTAATTTAGTTGTGGGAAAGAGAAGAGACATTTTGAGAAAGGGCTATTCAGATTCTGCTTTCACAACACTAGAAATAAATCCAGAGAAACTGAATATTTTAATGGGGTGGAAAAGACAGTGTGGATTTATAGGTGGATACATGATTACAATCTGGGGTAGAGTCTAAAAAAATTACAAATTAGAGAATAACTGAGCAGTTAATGTTGGATAATTCCTGTGCAGACAGGTATTAAATCCTACTTGAAACTGCACTAACAAACAGAATACTAACTTTAATTTCTATCCAGTTTGGAAAGTCATCAAATATTGCTTTCAGTGTTTATTTTTCTAAGGTCTTTTAAAATTCTTTTATTCTAATCTTTCAATACACCAGCCAAAGTCATAATCATCAGGCAGAGCTAACTGGTAAGTGTTATTTACTTATGAAATATTAATTACTCACTTATGCTACATTTAGACATGTACACAGAGAATACTTTACCAAAACATCCATTTAAATCCTAGTACTGCTGAGAGATAGAACTATTACTGCAACCAGGTAGAGTCAAGTAAAATTAACCTCAAGTCAAAGAGAGAACCAGGAACATCAGGGACCCTGATACCCATAAATTACTTCCTGCTTATTCAATTTTCTATGGCCAAGGAAACCACCTCTGCAGTGATCTGAGGGCCTGGACCACAGAAGAATGCAGAGGAGGTGGATGTTGCCCTCAATCAGCAGAGCTGAGAAGCTTCCTTTGAAATCCTTCTTTAATCTCTAGTTATTACCTTTTTATCAATTTTTTTCATACAATTTCTTCCTCATAGAGACATTTTTGATGCTTACTTTTAATTTTTAAATTTGAGCAAAACCCATTCAACTGTTTTCTAGTACAAAAGTAAAAAAATAATGCATTTTGTCTACATCATTACAAACCCAGAAGGCTCTTGTTTGAGCTCTAGGGAAACAAAAAACAGGCTTGTGGCTGAAATATGAAGTTTACAGCTCTCATTGCTGAGAAGTGTTTTTAATGAGGACAAATTGGAGTTGATTTGATTGGCTTAAATTAATTTAAACTGTGTGCTAACTGTGCACAGCATTTCCCCTGCAACTCCTTTAAAAAATAATGGTGCTGTAGGTCTGTGTAATGGGCACATAAGTAACTCTTACTCTTCCAGGGTATCTAGCAATTCCCGGTCATCCTCTGACTGCACTTCCTCCCAGGACTTTCCAAACTCCTGAGGGCAAGAAAGAAAAGAAAAGAAAAAACCATTTCCTGATTCTCAGCATACAATTGTCACTCAACTGAATGAACATCTCAGAAGTCACAATCAGCATCTTGTTTTGGATCACTTCAGTATTGCTGTGAGTAAAAGGTAGTCATACAACACTGCTTTAGCAAGAATTTTTAAAGTAAGAATTATTTTCATCTTTTAACAAGGCATTTCCCACACTACAGCTGAGAGGAAGATGATTTGGCACAGAGTTCTCAAGCAAACCAGTGTTGCAACACTTCCAAGGTGTTCCTGAGACGGGTGTGTTATCACTGTCTCAAATTTGCCCTCACACTGGCTCAATCCAATCTGCCGACACGTGCTGCTTGATGCAGCTGTCACACACCTGAGGCTTCAGCTGGCACAGCTACCCCAGTCAGTGCCTGTACCTTGTTCCAGGCTGTGCCAGGGAAAACAGGGTGTAAACTGAGCTACAGAGGGCTCCAGAAAGGCACTGTGAGCCAGGGCACAGACTGCTGAGCTGCCTTCCCGCCTCTTCTCAGACACGAACGTAAGCACAACTATTCAGGTGTTCTGTTCTTCCCTTTACTTTTTGTGCTGTTTATTTATACCTTAAAGACCTTCAGCATGAAGTATATCACAATACATTTGTACAGCATTCAGCACAATGGCAAGCACTCTCAGCATGACTGAGATATAAATAACAGGCAATAAAAAGCTGAAGGGCTCTACTCAAATACCAGCACCACTGATCTTTAGCTAGTGTTTTTCTTTCCTTGGATTCTTCTCGTCTTCAAAAATAAACCCAAGCAAACTAACCAGTAATCAGAGTAGCAATTTTGAACCTGTAATTTGATGGCTGTGGAGAATTCACAAAGATTATAGTTGATGATCTTGTCCCCATAAAAAAAAAAGACAGCTAATGAAAAGATAATACCTTAATTGATTTTATTAAAATATTCCTACTAATAAATATATTTAATAACATTCTTAGTAACAAGTATGATTATTGCCTTTACGGGTGTCTGGAAAAAGAAGGGAAAGATATCCATCATTTAACAATTTAATGAGAATTTTTAAAGTTGTTAGTGTCTATCAGGAAGATGATAAACAATTGTCTCTAGACAGCTCTAAACATAATGTCATCATATATGACAGAGTGAAAATTCTGTAATTAATTCAGTGATATGACATGGTAGTGTGCAAGCTCTCTGAGTGAGAGGGGAGACTCATTAATGCCACTGCTCCTGTGAGACAGCATGAAGCCTTTAACACCTCTCACCACATGTTCTCCCAGCTGCACACTGGCTTCCTGTGTCTGCTGATGTTAACACCTTAATGAGCAGAGAGTGGCTCACAACCACTGCAAAATGAAGATGAATGCTCACCTTTTTTTCCTTTACCAGCTCAAAGTACATCAGCATAAGAGAGTATGTTCAAAACAGCAGCCAATATTAAGCTTCACCTTTTAATTGAAGGTGAAAGGGAAAAAACATGCATGAGCTTTTTTATTGCTGATGTTTCTTTATGTTGTTTCTGTGAAGAAGGCGAGAGGGATCTTGTAAGAGGTCTCTGTTTCCCTCATCTATTTATATTCAGAGGAGAAAAAAAAAAGGAAAAAGTGAAAAGCTAACCAGGTCTTGTATCACTGGAAAATTGCATGGTGAATGGATAACTAGGAATACTGTGATGAAAGTGCCAGGAGACCGAATCTGAGCAACTGGAGGGAAAAGAGCTCTTTGAAACATTCTTAAAAATCTTTCAGGTCTTTTTTTTTTTTTCCTTTTTTTAACACTTTTTCAGTTCTCCAACTTGATGGGCATCAGGGACCAAGGGTGCCNGCATGGTGAATGGATAACTAGGAATACTGTGATGAAAGTGCCAGGAGACCGAATCTGAGCAACTGGAGGGAAAAGAGCTCTTTGAAACATTCTTAAAAATATTTCAGGTCTTTTTTTTTTTTCCTTTTTTTAACACTTTTTCAGTTCTCCAACTTGATGGGCATCAGGGACCAAGGGTGCCTTTGTTAAGTATTCAACTTTCTTTGCTTTTTCATCCAAGATGCAAGAGCTCTCAGGAAAGATCTCTAGAGATTCCTAAGAAATTCTTCACAAAACCAGAGAAAAAATGAGTCTTGACATTGTTAATAGTTCAAACACTAGCAAATGCATAATTAAAAAAACCCTGAAGGTCTTGCTATATATTCCAGAAAAAAACAACTTTTTCTTTTAAATATTTTCTGTCTACCTCACAGAGAGAATGATCTTATAGAAAAGTGAGGAGATCATGCAAATGTGTGTGGTTTGATTATTTCCTCTTCCAAAATGTAGTCTAAATGCACAGAGATGAAATGCCTCACTGGCAATTCACCTTCTCAACCTGAGTGCAGTTCTACAGGCTGAAAGTCTGTGTGCCTCACTGAGGCAACACACCCTAGCTTGAAAAGAAGTGCTGAGATGGGAGAAACTAGAAACAGCAGCTGGTATCTCAAGCAGTGTTCCCTGAAGAGTAGCTCCCAAACCACATGCAAATGGAGTTCCAGGCCTGTGGAGCTCAGAAACTCCAAACATATGTTGATTTCCCCTGCAAATTTCCTCTCACCCTTCTTCTCACCTGTCTTGCTGTGAACATCTGAGTTATGTTATCTGTTTCATATTGCTGCAGAACTCAAGATGGTCTATCAGGAGGAAGAGATGGCCTTACCTCAGCATTAGTTAATCCACACTGGATGAATTTCAATATGGAGCATTCCTCCACTTGGGGGATTTTATTAAATCTTGGACCATCACCAATTGATGAAGGGTTTCCCTTTACTATTTTACAAAATACACACCATGTAAATCAAAAGAGGCTAAATATACATAGTGACTCCCATAATAAAATATTCTTCCCCTGTCCCCCAACAGATAATAGTGATGATCTAAAGCTTGGCAACAAGGAGAAAACATCTTTTTATCTTTGAAGAAAATAAAGGCTTTATAAAACAAGTTTTCTAGTAAGTGGAAGGTACCATTTTTCAGCTGCCTAGCTTAGTTATAAGTGTATTAATTACAGTGATGTTCTGTAGACACATGCCATTAGTCAATTTGAAAACAGACATCTGTGCTTCCTACAAACAATACTCTGCACCTAAAATTGCTCCTGGTAACAATCAGGTGAATACAGAAAGGAAGGCCTTGTCAGTCTGGGTTTGCCTTAGTTCTTCTGGGAATAAAAGAGTTTTAATACTGTCTTCTGTTCTTTTCTGGCCTCCAGCAGGCACCACAGACTACAAAGCTCTTCCCTCTCCATTTTTACTTGGCTCTTTGTTCAAGGTGTGTCATGTGGCCATAGGATAGTACAGGCAGAGGAACAAGGAAATTAGGTTGGAAGTTTGGTTTTGTTTGTTTGTTTTTGTTTTTTGTTTGTTTGGGGTTTTGTTTTTTTGTTGTTTGTTTGTTTTTTGTTTCAGGGCTTTTTGATTTTTTTTTTAGGAAAGAAAAATAAGGAATTCTACATCTGTAGTTCATGCATACATTGTTGTTCAATTTCTTGCACTCGAGTACCAGTTCATGTCTGTGAATTAACACTTCAAGCCATTCTGAGTAGGATTGGTATAGTCTTCCACACTTATACAACAGAGACAAAAGACCTTCAAATCCTCTGGGGAAGTGACCCTACTGCCCTTCAAGTTATTTGACTAATTGTAAAAGTCTCTCTGTAATTCAATATAAATACTTAATAATAAGATTTTGATACTTGCTTATGAAAGAAATTACCTGTAAGAAACAGAATATGTCATTGATATGGAGGTAGATAAATAAATTATATGGAGGTAGATCATGACAGAAGTCACAGAGGGTCACAGAAAATCAAAATATTTACATAGGAACATGCACTTACATTAGTCCTTGCTATGCCAAATTGGAAAGTTAGGGTAGGAAATTGCCAGACAGAAAAAGCAACTCATGTTATGAAAACAGATTCTCACAACTGCACTACAAACACAACTGAAGTCAGAAGCAGAATGGAGGGAAAGGAAGAAGGCAGGCAATCCCACTGCTCTAAATGAAATCAATGGGAGCTATGCCATCAGCTTAAGAAGACAGGTAAGAACTGGCCAGAATATCATGGGGCAATTCAGCATTCTCAGGCCACATGAACAAAAAAAGCCCTTAAAACTTCTCAGTACAAAACCCACGAAATAAATGAAACTGCCAGTTGCAGCTTAATAAGACTATTTTATGCAGTACTTGATGAAGATACTGTAATGGAAAATTATAAAAGAAGGACAATAATGTCTCTAAGATGGCTGTAATAAGGAACTATCCATTTAAATAGCTTAAGATCCAGCTGCTGATGGAAAAACTTTATGATGCATATGCTAAAGTGAATAACACTGTGACACTACTGATTTTTATCACTAGAGACCTACTTAGTTTTATAATCTCTTTCTGGTGGAAAAATAAAATTGATCAAACTGGCATATAGAAAGATCAAAACTCAAACTTCTGTGAAAACATACAAAAACCAGATAAATTGTATGCAGACAGCTTTAGGTCAAGGTGAATTCAATAGCAAATTTTGAAACATTACATCTGTCATTTCAGATATGATATGTAAACCATGTTTGTGTCTTTGAAATTGTATAATCCCCATGATATTTAGAGCAATGTGAAGCACAGGCCTCTAACACTCATTGGTAAAAATGAGTGAATCTTGGTAGAACACAGTACAAAAAATTTCTGGTAAGTTGTGAGGTGTTAGGGGAGAGGAAGCAAAATCACTACATTGATCCATTAAAAAAGCAGATCTTGTGTAACATCTACCGAACATTTACTAAATATAGACTCAGTTTGAAAAAAATAATTCTATCACATTTAATATAATCAACTGTAGAGTATGTATGTGCAGTACAGAATATTTCCTCCTTACAGTGTACAGGCCAATCTACTGAATTCCCAGTGAACAAACTGAGGTTCTTCCTTTTAGTCTTCTTGTCTTTGTGCAGAAATAAAGGGGTTGTCAAAGGCAAACACTTTCCATTATGTAGGAACATTCCTAAACATTTCCTGTGTGCAAATATACATTTGATAGTGAACTGTGTTTAAGACAGAGTTTTCAGTCTGTTTTCAATGCTTTTTAAAAAAAATCCTTTCTTTAAAGGAAGAAATGTCAGAAGTTCTGGTGAGTACAGTCCAAAGGCTGAGCAGAAACAGTCCCCTGAGTAGACTGTAGTGTAGACAACTGAAAATGTGTGGAAAGAAAACACAGCTGTAGCAGAGCATGTAGAGCCAAAGAACTGTGATCAGTCAAGTATGTCCCAGAAGATGTACTGGCACAGATCTCCCATATGCAGTGCCCACTGCCTAATTTTAAGCATTTTGGTGGTTTGACATACCTCATTCGAGTTATATTTACTGTTGTCTGTAATTTCAAGAACCTTAAAGGATACGTGGCTGAGTGGTGCTGCTCAGTGACCAGTCCCCCAGCTGGTTCAGCTCGTGAAGGCACTCTGCCAAGTCCTGGCCAGAAGGCAAAGGGGGGCAAGGCCCTGACTGCTGAACAGCTGCCATGTTCTGTGGCCATGCAAGCAGCATGGCTCAGACCACGCCTGGAGGTGCTTCAGGAAGCACACAGGCCACAGATCATTCTCAGGTGACAGGCATGGGCAAGGCCACCAGTTTGGAGCAACTGGAGAGAAGAGGATAGGCATGTGAATATTAGCCTTGCTGTTCCATTTACTTTGGCATATTCTGCTTATTAACACAGCACAGCCATTGTGTCTGTATGACCTTCCTGCACGTCTCTCAAATTTCTCAAATAGTACTTCATGCTTCTCAGAGATTCTGGGCAGTCATCTAGCTCCATTTCCTGATCTAAGATGGAACAGTTTAAAATCTGAACAACAAATGCAACTTAGAGACAAAAGGTAATTTAAAAAGGATGCCAAGTTCTGAAAACATACTATTACGTGCAGGACAAGCAGAGAAGAAATAAACTACTAAAATCACTTAAAACAATTACATTAAATTAAAATCTGTTAACTTCCAAAGGAGAAGTAAATGGTCAGTTCTGCTGATGATCTAAAAACATTTACCCTACTGAACTTCACAACTTTTTCCTCACTGTGCAGCAAATATGGGTCAGTTTTCAAAGCTGTGATAGTTGAATATCTAGAAAAAAACTCCAGGTCTTAGATCATCGATCTTTGAAAGAAAAATATAAAGTATCACCAAGGGAACTCATTCTATCTTGGGTAGAAGGGACTTGGCAGAGCCTTAAACATACAAATTTTTGTTCTCAGTATTAAAGTAACACCCATGGAGAGAAATTAAAGGGAAAGAGTAGGTAAAACAGTCAAGAATGCCTATTTATAACCTGGATATTAGCACATGTAGAAGGCACAAAGACTACTTCAGGTGAACTATAGTTATTTCTGGGACAGAACATAGCAGCTTTTGAAGCAGCTCCTATATTCATAAGTTGAAGGCAGCAAGTGAAAATCTGTTACATACACATGCACACACTCTCAAAGGTCTGAGATAAAAAAAATATTTAGCAACATACACCTACCTGGAGGCTAAAAACTAACTCTTTTTCTTTCATCTCTGTGTCTTTCATTTTCCTCCTCTTTGCATTTATTGTATACTCTGAAGAGCATTTCCAGCTTAAGGTTTGCAGAAAATGAGTTCAAAGCCAACTGCTTTAAGTTAGACCTCCATTTACTTCATTGCTCTCACTTTCCCTTCTGTTTTTAAAGCAGAGACTAAGCACTAATGACATGATGATTAGTGTCTCTTCAAGCTACATTCTTGCATCTCTCAAAATCAAATCTCTCCAAAAAATGTTTCTAGTGATTAGTTTGACAATTATCCAGAATATCATACAAAAAATAAGCATACTTCTTAGGAATCCTTCACTTGATTTTTGACCTTTGTACTAATCCCTGGTTTGGATTTATTCCCTTTTAAGTAGATAATGTCTGTATCTCTTTAGACAATTTGCTAATTGTTCACAGAACTACTTACCAAGTAATTAATGATATAAAATTTGTCATATTCTTTGTTTTTGGCATTGATTCTGCGATGCTGCTTCTTTCTCATGTGATCTTTAAGTGTGTTTTTGTCTCTGAAGACTTTTTCACAGTATAAACACTGCAAGCTAAGATAAAAAGGTAAACAGGTCAACATGTTAAAATGAAAATAGTACAAAAGAATAAGCTTAAATAAGCTGTAGTTATATATAGTAAGATTAACCGAAGCATGTCACAGCAAACTAAAAGAAACAGAAAGCTTACTTGAAAAAAAAATTACAAAATTATAAGATAATCTTAGATCACAGTAGAGTCAATCAAACACAGAATAACTGTGACAGGAAATAAAAAACAGAGATAATAAAAAAGTTTACTGTTTGCCCCATATACAAAGTGGGAGAAAAGTCTGATTACCCAAAGCAGGCACAGAAAGGCTGCTGATTGCTCAGTGTGTGAGCTCTGTAACTCAGCATGGACTTACACTGACATCCAATCCATCTGTAATCGTTTCTTTGTAATTCAGAGTGAAAAAACCCAAAGTCTGAACACACTACTTATCTTTTGAAACTGTTTAAATTAGCTAAACAGAAAGTTTTTATAGTTCTACCTCAACAGGGAGGGTAAATGAAAGTTTGCCAGGGTGGTCAACAGGTTTTGAAGTCTTAAGAAATAAAATTCAGGAAGTAAATTCATATCCACACACACACAGAGTTACACATAATTCATAGACAGACATATATACACATATGTACATACATATATGCACATAGACATGAAAATGTTATTTAGGTCTATATCCACATTACTTGAGAAGGTGAAAACATTCATTACCAAATGAGAATTTTACCAGAGTATGTCTTCCACAGCAATTAAAAAAACCCAGAAGTATAGGCACTGCCTTAGATCAGCATCATAGAACTGTTTTGGTTCCAGATTCCCCTCAGATGTTTTGTGTGGAGCAGGAATTCAGGATTCTCAGTATCATTTTGCCTTTCAAGACATTTCAGAAGTTTTGAGTTCTCCCTGTGCTTGCAGGCTTCAAATCAAGATTGCCTTGCTGGTGAATCACAGGTCTGATGCCAGAATACATCTATGAATTTTAATATCTGTTTTGCTCCACCTGCTAACAGCAAAGTGTTTGCTGTACTTGAGAAAGGCATTCCCACAAAAAGTACAGAAGGCTTTCTGGCAGCATACATAAAGTAGTCTTATTTGCCTGAAACAAGATTTTTCTCCTCTAGTAATTTATTCTCAGGTACCATTCTACTAGCACAGCTAATATGTCTGTTAGCCATAGGGGGAGTGGTCTTTCACTACTCTGGACACAATTTCAGCATGTGCATTAACTACAGAGAAGATCAGCTTTGAGAAAACTCTCTCTAACTGAAAGCCTCAGGTCCTAGTGATAAAAGTGGAGCTGCAAATTATCACTGAGCATGGTAATTCAGTGCATTAGGCAACACTACTGATAAAAGAAAAGGCATTTTTAATATGTCTTCGTTTCTGGAAAAAGTTAACATGTATCTTTCCCCTTCTGTTTTGAGTTTACTCTGTAAACCATACAAAAGGGAGAGACCAAACATCCCACAGCAATGGTATATGGAGGCAAATGAAGACTGGCACAAGAACACTGTATTCAGTGATTAAAGAGATGTTTAACAAGACGTTTGTCATGATGAGCAAGAACATTAATGCTAACAGTTATGAGCAAAAGGCATGTGCTATTAAGGCCATGGAAACTGTGCAACGTGTAACTGAAACACTGCACTTGATTTCATACTACAAATTGTTATGAATTAGCTTTCAATAAGTCAACAAAAAGACTTCTAAGAGTACTCACAATAAACTTAATGCTCTCCTTACCTTTTCTTAACTAGCCACAAATCTTGCATTCATTTTTACCTAGTATTTCCAAGTTCAAAAGGAATACAACTCAAGTTTACTGAAAACAAACAAATAAAACTCTACTTACTTGTCAAGCTTCCCCTGTAATACAGCCAAAAACTCATAGCAGTTTACAATGTTATCTGGCAGCCCAATGTTAAAGGCATGCTCTCTTGCCATATGATTGAGAAGGACAGATCTATAAAAGACATTCAAATAGAATGTTACATATTTTTGGATATATATAAGAATTATTCAATTAGTGGTTCAAAATACACCAGTGGCTCTAAAACTGCATAAAAGCCAATGTTAAATAAACAGTAATAGTCTTGCTGCCACTGCTAGGAATAAAGAATGCAATTTTATTGAAACAGGAAGTTTTTCATTTTCAGCTCTGCTGTATGTTCAGTAACATTTCAACTGCTCCATCCACATGCATGAAACATAATCCTTTAAATGAAAATTACAGTATAGTTTATTTTGACCCTGACTGTTAGCAAAGCTCATTCATTACCCTGTATAAGCAAATCCCATTTCAAACAACCCTCTTGAGAAACATTCTAAAAAGCCATTTGTCAGACTTCTCTATGGTGGTTAGCAGAGCAGAAATTCTCAGACGCAATGTGCTTTTACATCGATACTGCTTCACACAGCACTAGCAACACGAATGGCACTCAAAACTGTACACAAATAAACATAATGGATGTTCAAGTAAGATTTTCTTCTAACAGAGATATACTGGTTAATTCCTTAGGTGCCCAACCTCTCTATTAGCCTCAGCTTTTGCTTTTGGGGACTAAAGACACATCTGAATGTTGACACTTTTTTTTACCATAGTCCAGGCATGATTTTCAAACATGCACTCTACCAGTCAGACTCAATAGGAAGCAGAGGATGAAATTCCTCTACTGTCACTAGACAGAAGAGAGGACACTCATAGAACATTGGGATGATCTGCAGGAATATGACCCTGGGTGCTTCTACCCTTCCAGATTACCAGAACTACTCACATAAACAGACTTAACTCTCTCCACGTGAAACTGATTTACTCTGTATAAACAAAGTTTCTTTGGAGCATGCAGGTCAATGCAATTCTTGCTCGCACTTGATTGATGCTCTAAAGCCCTCTAATTCTCTCCTCTTTTTCATTTGATATGCAAATTCACACTAGTTAGGTGAACTTTAAATAGGAAAATGTACACTGGATAATAATATTTTTTAACCATCACACTGGCTTACACAGCTCTCCCTGTCACTAAAACAGCTGCCAAAAAACGTTTCTGTTTAAAATGGTTCATTACCAACTCCAGCGTACTCTATAGCAGAAATAATTGCACTGGAATAAATAAGGTTTGAGAAGTAGGACAGGATCTATATAAAATGGCACTTCAGTTGAAAGAAATACTTAAACTACACTTTAAAGTTAATTCTGTCTTCTGAATCCTACCATTATGCATTAACTGGTTCACTGACATTGAAAACATAAACAAAGATGCTGAGTAGATATAAAAAAAAACCAACAAAAGCAAACAGAGCAATAAACAAACCTATTTCCTGTGAATTCTTGATCACAGAACATACACATACTATGAAAACTTGTGTCATATCTCTCTTGTTGTTGCTGTTCTAGAATTTCTCTCTATGGAAAGAAACAGATCATTAATTCAGACAAAACCATAAACATAAAATCATTCCATCACATAAGCTTATTGTACATATTTATCCTTGCTGGTAACAATGAACATATAAAATACAAAGATGCTGCTGGCACAAACCAGATGTTAGTATGTTTTGAGTGTGGGTTCTCACAAAAATTTCATTTTTTTCCAAAGGCAGTATGTGTCCCAGTTAAGTTCCAGTAAAATTCTCTTAGCTTTATATAAATGGTGCATGGAAATAAATACAATTCACAGTGAGATCTTACATAACTATTTAAATAATTCTGTAAAAAACATATCAGTTTAATGTTTCTACCTCTCATTCAGGTTTAACTCTGGTATCAATGAGCAGTTTTATGGGTAACCACCTAAAACCCAGTGGAAAAACAAACTCAAGCCTACATGGCTAATTGCAGGCAACCTTTTTCCTAATACAGGACACAGCCCTGGCAGTTTCTGTAAGAAGCTGTGGCACATACCAAACCCAGGGAAAAGGAGAGGGTCATTGCCTTCACCCTTGTTCTGTTTGAAGTAGGGCAGCAGGACAGGTCAGACACTTTACAACACTTGGTGCACTTTCCTAACAAACAAAAAAATCAAGCAGCAGGTGATTTGTCTCCATTGCTGTAACAGCAGCAGCATGGTTACACTGTGCAGTTGCTGTGCACTTCAGATGGAAAGGCCATAATCATCTGGGACATGGGAGAATTAATGTCTGGATTAAAACTTAGCATATTTTCAGACTAGCAACATACTACTCTGTACTTGTGTTTTAAGTACTCATAACTGGGAAAGGATTTAATTTCTGTACAACACAGAGGTGCTACTGCCTGCTTTCTGACATTTGGGATCCTGACTGAATTTCTTAGGGGATTATCTCAATCTCTTTATCTCTTTAGAACCTGCAGTGAAACTCTGTGTTTCTCACCTGCCTCTTCAGTAACTTGTTTATGTGGATTAAAGCCCAAATTTGTCCATAACGTATATCTGAATTACACCCCAGCTATGCCTGTTGGACAAACTCCAGAGAAGGCAGAAGAGAAAGGATAAGAGAAAAGAAAGGAAAGACACATCCCCTGAACCCCAAAAGAAATGAGAGGAAGGCCTGAGCTGTTGTGATGAAAGGCTCCAATGTGTCCTGCAATGCAGATGGGCTGGTGTGGATGCACCACGCCACATCCTGCTGCCCACTGAGAGATGGCAGGAGGCTGACACTGGGCAAATAAAGGGGCTGTCTACTCCTCTTCCACAACAGCACTGTGCTACACCCAGTGAGGGGCAGTAGGGTGATAAGATGCCTGTCAAGAGTGCAGGAGAGTGCTGCACCTGAGGTGCACTTGGCCTGGGGTCTGTGGATGCTGGGGGACATGGGCACACTGTGCCACAGCCCCTTCCAGGGCCACACTCAGCCACACCACTTGGGAACTGCAGTTGTTGCATATCAGCTAAGAGTCTGTTACCCTGAAAATACAGATGCTGAGGCTTTTCTGTTTGTTTTTGTACTACAAAGTGTACATTTTATGTTGGAGTCATGCTCAGCAGCACCTACTCACATTTTAGGCCGTATCTGCTCATATCCTGCTGCATTATACAAAACGTCAGCTCACAGAAATGTAAATTCCTATTTTTCAGGGCTGACTCTGGAAAGAGATGAATGGAACACACCTTGTCAGAGCCCTTCAGCATAGATGCAATTAAGTAAGACTGCTCCATGCAGGCAGTCAATGTCCCATACCACATCAGTAGAAACTGGGGCTTTTTCTGATTCACAGAGCTGCCCCTCTCTCCACTCAGCAGCATGTTTGACCCTGTTTGGCTGACCTTGGATTTGGAAACATCATAAACATAGTTATATACTTTGTAGAAAACACTGGAAACAATTTAAATGGAAACCAAAAGCCATCGTGTACAATTCAAACATAAGGATAGAACGGGTTTGAACACCCCCTCCCTCATTAATGGTATTCCAATGTAGCTTCCTGGTTTTAGTTTACTAGGAGGGAAAAAAGTTTTCTGCAGTATTTGTCTGCCTAACTTCAGAATGCTTAGTGAAGCCCTTGTTAGCAGCTGCTCTCAGCTATGTCTGAGGAGGAAGGAGAAGCATACTGTATTTTCCATACAGATGATGCTAGTGCTACTCCACTCTCAGCCTTCCCATTTCCCCCTGCACCAGCACACTTGGCAGCTGGGAAGCTTTGACTAACCCAGCATTGTTGTTTTACCAATTTATTCAACAGAGTTTAAAAAATATTTTCCAAGGTAGACTCTCCTTTTTATGAAATATTTGCATCTTTCATTGCTAGAGGGAACCTTCCAAACAAAAAAGCATATCTGATACTTGGACAGGTTAAGAATTAAAAGCACCAGTTCACATCAAATACAGCAAAAGCAACAAGCTACTCTTCTTCCCTGAAGACATTTCCAACCCTCCATTTCACTGCTGAGACTCTTAAGGGAGAACAGCAATTACAGTAACTTACATAAAACGGAGATTTTTCTGAGCAGAGATATTCTAGTAATGAAAGTCAAGCAGAAACTGAAGTTATGAGGCAGGAAATGAGCAATTTGCTTAAATACTTGCACCAGCTTCCAAGCTCCTTGAATTTTTGGGGATGTCAGCATTGTTGATACTTAGACAGAAACACCCAAAACATTTCAAAAAAATGCGTTTGTTTCCTTTCTTTCTTCTTCTTTTTTTCCTGTACCTCACCCTTGATTCCAGCCTACTCCACAGAGATAGGGTTCAAAATGAACATTGGAATGACTAACTAGGAGAGGTATAAGGGATTGTTCCTCTAGCTGTCTGTCCCATCTGGCTTAGGTTCTTCCTTTCTTCCCTACTGCTCCTCTTCTTGAGTTGACTCAGCTACTGAAGCGATACAGGCTAAAACCTACACCTGAAAAGGCTGTAATCTATGACAGGTCAGACGACAGACTTTGAAGGATACTGTGACACTGATACATCCTTACACCTCATTCAGGAAGCTGAGCCAATTAAAACAAAAAGAGGAAGAGTTTCATGGTATGATGAAAACTATGTAAAGATGTGTGAAAAGAAAAAGAGTGCTGAAATTACATTAGGCACATACCACAGGCTGCCACGCTGAAGCAGAGAAAGGTGAAGTTTGTTTGAACGAAGACAAGCAAAAGAAGATGGAGACAGGCTAACAAAATGAAATAGCAAAAACTGACCTTCCTCCACTCCCAAATACACCAGAAATAAACAGCAAAAAAGAGCATAGATCCAATGCAGCAAGAGACCAAACACGGGCAAAGAGGAATGTTTGGAACATTCAGGGCTTCAGTCTAATTATGTCACAACTGTTAAAGAAATGCATTTAAAACAAAAGAAAAAAGAACCAAGATCAGCAAAGGATAAGAAAGGGTTACAGGTTGGACATTATATGTATTTAGATCTGGATAACTTGCCCAACAGTCATTATGGAATCAGATAAAACTGTTTCTGATCATAAGTATGACAAGTCTTCATAAACCCATAGAGGATGGGCAAGATTCCAGAGCGCTTAAGAAAAGCAATTAAATACCCAACATGGGCAAAGAAGGGCCCATAGAATTCAGAAGCAGGTGTTAACAGGCTGACATTACTAGCTACTCTGTAAGCACTTCTGATGTTGCATTACACTAAACTGGACTAACATCTCCATCCCATCTTCAACCTCCTGAGCCCTGTGTCAGCTTAAGATTGTGACAAACTGGGGATCATACAAACAGTTCTTCCTGGGAAGCTGATAGAGGTTGCAGTCTTGGTGAAGACTCCCTCTCCAGAGTCTTTACTTCTTGGGAGAAAGAGAAGCCCCTTCACTTAAAACTACCAGTCAGACAAACGGTGAATAGCTGTACACATGACAGCAAGACAAGGTCAGTGCTACTGTAGGAAGTATGTGTATTCAAAAAAACAGATTTGGAGATGCTACTTTTTTATTTAAAGAAACACCCAAGTGGCTTTTATTGACAATGCCCCTCCACGTATCTCTAGCTTTGCTGCCAGGACTTCCTCGCCTGCTACTGCTTCACAACTATGAATTCTTTGTCAAGACTGTGTTTTTCCAGAAGACTGTATCTGTTTTGTACTTCACAGCCTTGTCAGCCATTTCAGCAAGCTGTGCTCTCTAACCTACTTCAGGCTCATTCCTTGGCCTCTCTCAATACATCACAGTCACCATTATGTCTCTGCATGACATCTACCTTGGCTTGCTCCCTGCTGCAATACAGTCTGAAATATTCCTAAACTGGGGTTTCAAAATTGCAGAATGAAATGCTTCAGGCAGCACATTTTAAAGACAGCATTTGTCCTTGTTTGGGCTTGCAGTTGGAGACAGCAGTTAGGATTCAAAAGCTGCAGAAAAATCACCAAAAGTTGTAGAGTTCTGGTCTTTATTCTACGCAAATCACATGAGCCCATTTGCCAGCTCACTCTTAATTGCTGGACTTGTCTGGAGGTAAAAGGCTTTACAAAGCAAAATATCTATTTAACTTGCAAGTCAACACTCAGATTGCAGCAAAAGGAAATGAAAAAATAAACAGACTTTATTGCTGTAACTAAAGCAGTGACTCCATTAGCCACAACTACAGCTGCAGCTTGATTTCACAAAATCCTTCTGTAAAAACTGAGGATACAATTCTGAAATTCAAAACAGTGATAATTGCAAACTATTTCACACCATAATAAGAATGCATATTTCTTTCTTTTCTAATTTAACTACTCTGTAAATAAAACCAGCACTTGCTTTGGGCTAAATTCTCCACTCACTCCAGAGTTTGAGGAACTGTCTACTTGCAGAGCAGATGAGATTGCTCACCTGCCAACAAACTCCACATGCCCTTGGACTGCAGTGGAGAAAAGGCTTAGCTGGCATAGAATTGTATTGTACAAAACACCACAAAATCAGAAACAAATGCCCTTTAAAAGCCAAAAAAGTACAGTCCAATTTATAGCAGTGAGGAGGTATTTTTTGTAATAAGATGGTTCTATGAAAACATCAGCTGCATGCTCAGTCACAACCCTTTTCCCTCCCTCAAAGCCACAAACATGGTATATGGCTGGGAAACAAATATTATGACATTGCATGCCCACATGCAAAATTCAAGATGTCTTTCAAAACCAAAAGGGATTGTTGAAAACTGTGAAAGATACAGAGAAGTGCAGTAACGATGCACCGTGAAGAACCACCAAATAACGTTTCTCAACCTCAAATCACCTAATCATTGAGGTTGCAAAGGACCTCGACAGCAACAAGTAAAACCTCTGTGACCAAGCAAGGTCACCTCTACCTGTTTACCCAGGAGCGTGCTGAGTTTTCTTTCGACTGCCTGCACAGATGAAGAGTTTACAACCTCTCTGAGCAACAGAGTTTACAACCTCTCTAGTTACAACCTCTCTAGTGTTTGACCATCCTCACAGTAAAAAAAAGTGGTTTTTGTTTTCAGGGGGAATTTCCTGTTTTTTAATTCATTCTCATTAACTCTTGTCCTGTTGGTGGGCACAACTGAGAAGAATCTGACTCCTTTTTCATTCCCATCAAGTATTTACATATATCACTAAGTTCCCCCATGAGCTTTGTCTTCCAGCCTTAACAGTCCAAGCTGTCTCAGCCTCTCCTTGTACGTAGGATGTCGCAGTCCCTTAAGCATCCTTGTGACCCTACACCAGAGTTGCTCAAGGAAGTCCATATCTTTCTTGTACTGGGGAGCCCTGAGCTGGATCCAGCACTCCAGATGTGGTCTCAGCAGTGCTGAGAAGAGGGGAAGGATCATCTCCCTTGACCTGACTGCAAGGCTCTTCCTAATACAGCCCAGGATGTTGCTGTCCTCCTTTGCCATGAGTGTGCACTCAAGCACAGGATTAATGAAAGACATAATGTAAGGCAGATAAATCAGGAGACAAATCATGAATGGTTTGGATAAGGACAAATTCTTCACTACCTCTTCTAACACAAACACCTGCTGGGTGTGACATGGTAGGTTCAAAAGGACCAAATAGATGGCTCTCTCCCAGTGTGTAGTTAAGCTACACGACTCGCTCCTGCAGGTAGTGGGGATCCTGGAAGTTTTTATGGGTTCAGAGTTGGAGGCTCATTTTATTACTGAATTCAGAATTTTTTGAGCTGCCAGTTGCAGGAGACTAAGTGAGTATTTGGGGAAAGAATCACCACTGTCAGAAGACAGCACATACCAGAGACACTTAGCTGCTGTCAGGGGTAAGATACTGATCTTTTTTACTGATCCCAGATAGCTTTGGAAGGGAAGCCTGTTAGGCATGAGTGCATCAGCTGTTTTTTTCTGAGTTCATGCCAATACAATGGCCTTACATAGGAATGCAGGTTTCAGCTCAGGCAGCTCCAACTCCATGGGAAATCCCTAGGGGAAGAACTACCACATTTCTCCTTTGCAGGAGCTGGGATCCTATGGAAAGCTGTTGTAAGAGATGTACACATTCGTCCAGTTCTGGGGATTCACTAGTCATGAACTTCAAGCTGAAAAATATTACTCTTGCCAGCAAACTGTAACAGCACTCACAAAGTAGCTGAACCAACTGGATTTTGCCTGCCAATCCCAATTTCCCTAGGACCAGAATTTGGGTTTTGTGATGTTCTCCTTCATTCTGAACACGTATTACTTAAGGTGTCTTTATTTGCATGCTGTGTATGTACAAACTTGTAATATAAACATACGAGAAGAAACAGCATAACAGAGGGTTAAAAGGCCTGTGTTGACAGTTCTCAGGACACAGCTGCCAGCACTAAACTGAGGAATGTATTTATGTAAAGACCATAAGGCCTGCACTCCAACATCTCACAGTACAGTTCTGCATCTCCAGCAGAATACCCTGCATCCTAGCATGAGGAAAGCTGCTATGTACCATACAACATTCATTTCTAAACTAGCCCAACAGCAAAACCAGACTCCCGATGTGTATTTCAAACAAGAAAACAGAAAAAATCAGGTCAATAATCTGGACTAAGAATCTTGCATGAGCTGAACTTGAAGGACCATCTATTCAGAACCAACAATGCCTAAAAGTTCAGCAAGGTCTGTCCAAAGTATTAGGTTGCCATCATCAGGCAAGAAGAACCAGAGTGGCTCATGTGGACTCAGGAGCTGGAATTCCTTGTCTTTTGCATCACACAGAAACAATACTGTCCAGACTTTCTCTACTCACACACCATGGTGCTTGTGAGTACAAGACTGTGAATTAGTGAAATCTGGGAAAGAGAGTGCACATGCACAAAAAACAACTTGCTCAAAGATTTTGTAGATAAGTATCACTTTCCCTGCTTACAGTATCCCACACCAAGTTTTATTTTGCTAATTTCCCTAGATGTATATTATTACATGAAAGATAGTGTGTCAATGCATTGCAGATCCTTGCAAGAAGAAAAATGTCCAGCACACTCAACCTTTTTCAGTGTTCTGGGCATATTTTCCATTTGTGTGGAACACTGACAAACAACCTGTAAATTTATCCCAAGGAAAAACCTATAAACAGGGGATTTGTGTATATTTGTGCAGCAGCTAGGGAAATGAGCTCTAAAAAAAGTTCAGAATTTTGCCATCTAGCAAAAAATGCTTTCACTTTAAAATGCCTAAGTTACCATTTATTATTCTATTGGGGTGTTTACCTTAAAAATGAAACAACAGTAATTTCTTACCAGTCTCTTTTGCTGAAGCTGTTCTCTAAGTAATCTGTCTTCTGGTAAAACATCACATAAAAGAAAATAATTGTCCTGTTCCTCTGTTAAGAAAATAGAAAGTATGAATAAGGAATGGGAAGTTGCAGCTGCTTTGAGTATTTCTGGCACATAATTTACTAAGCCTTTGAAATACATTAACAATGTAAGAATATGATTTTTAATCTATAAAAGTCAGTTTCTTAAATTTCATAATTTAATGAAACATGTTTAAATACTTGTGCATATTTATACTGGAGTATGAAGGCAAAAGTCTTGCACAGTTTTTCTCCACCACCAGCTTTTTTAATTTTTATGATGGTTCTTCTGGATGCATAAAACAATTACCGTGTATATTAGTTACAGATTAAAGTCAGCATGAAAGAAACATGGAATCACCTTTAATTTTATCTTACCAGTTACTTCCCTAAGCAATTGTCAATTTTCAGTAGCTATCATAATTTGTTTTATCCTCCTCTTGCTCTGATCTATCACATTACCTTTTACCACAAAATATTTTTCCACCACTGGATATACACAACTGTTTAGTACCATACATTGAGACTGGCCTAATTTACATTTCTACTTATATATTTTACACATACTTTATCTTTAGTAACCTTTTTACTATTTATGGCCATATTCAACTGAAAAAGGCAAGAAATTTTATTCAAAGGAATTAAAATTACTCAGCAGGTAGGAAAATACAAAAGATAATGGGTTGAGATAACAATTTTCTGGAGGGGGACAGAGGGGGTGGGGAGAGAGGGATAAGGGGAGAGAGATAGAAAGAGAGAGAGAGGGCTCATTGATATTTTATAATTCTAGTATTCAGGTGCTTGATTTGCAGTTTTCAAACTGAGTGGTAAGTGTTAAAATTTCAGAAGCAAAAATGTGCATAAGTAAGAGAAACAGAATGATGATTTTTGGAGTGATTTTCATGTTTTCCAGGGCTAGTTTTCATAAAATTATTTTGAATAATTAAAAAAATTACTTTCATTAATTTTGTACTCAGTTTTCAGCTTCTAACCAGCTCTGACACCAGCTGTATACATTGTTTCCTCTCTTGTAAGGTCTCCATTGTGAATTAAAGCTGCAGAAAAGCCCTAAAGTTCCTACCTATTTTCGGTAAACTGTGTTTTTCTGTTAGAAAAGGAAAGTCAAAGTAATGCATCAGCTACTTCTGAGAAAAACACTTTCTTCACACAGTCAACACTGTGTCTGTCATGGAATATGTCACCATACCAATTCAGCATAATATTGAACTATGGTTTCAGTCTTGTGTTGTAGCTCAGAAAATTGCAGAATTGTATGGCTTCTGTGAAGAGAATGTCTCCTGGCACTCTTGGGGTAGGGAGCACTATGGCAGGGGAAAGGAAGGGGTGCTGTGGCCCTGATGTCCAAGAAAAAGTAGCAGCATCAGTGCAGGTGGTGGGCAGGGTGAAGTCAGAAAAGGCAGCTCCCTGGGAATGCTTCTCATCACTTTGGAAGGACCGTCACTAATTATTTGTGCCCTGGGTACCGATTCCTCCCCAGCCACGATGGGAGCAGCTCTGCTTCCAGGCCTTGATTTGCAACGGGCCCCAGCTCACAGCACTTTGAAGCATGTATTGAGCTCATCCTCATTCAGCACAGTGCTGAAGCACGTGTTGTAATCCTTGGAAAAAGTAAGTTTAAATATGTGCTTAAGAGTTAAATATTACTTCTGTGGTTTCCTGACCTAGTGTCAGACACACCTGGCTGATCGAAGCTGCAGTATATGCCAGAAATTATCACATGATCTGCCTGCCCATCAGAGAGTAAACAAGCAGCATACTTACCTAATGGAGCTTTTGAATTTGTTCTTATCACACTACAAAAATCTGTGATAGGCTGTTCTGCAAATCTCCTCTTCCAGTACAAGATGTAGCTTTAAAAATACGGGGAAGATGATCAGTGAAAAAGGAAACACCAAAAAGCTTTTAATAAACAATTGATCAGCTCTTGTTTTTTTCATGCTCTAAATTCTTCAGTGGTTTTGTTTCTTTTTTTTTAACTCCTGTGTCCTTTTTTTCTTCCTTCATATTAGTTCTCAATTTTATGAAATTAATTCAGTTTCACTTAAACTGGGTTTAACCATGCTGTCAAAGTGAAGAACTCAATAAGCAGATTTGCACCGAGCTTTGCATAAACACTGTGACCTACTCACATCTTCAGACAGAAGTGCCACTCAGATGCATCTTTACTGAAAAGATATATTACTTAAATTCCCAAAATATTGTGCTCTGTGTTCTGCAGGATGCAGTCAGGAAGCTGAAACTCAGTAAAAACACCAACTTGACAAAAGTGAGGTTTTGGCAGGTCTCCTGTGGAGTTACAGTGAAAGTCGTAGCTCGGCAGACAACTAGAAAGACAGAAAAATGAAGTCCCTGAACACCTGGGGGTAAGACAGCAGACAGAATAAGAAAAGCCCTAAACACATCTTGAAAGTTTAACCCATCAACTACAGCTGTTTAAAACCACTCTGTACTACCTTTGTTGGTATTACAGTTGCATCAACAGAACACAACTGAGATTAGATTTCCACTGAACTAGGAAGCTACTGTCTAACCAAGAAGAAATCATCACTTCATTTATATGATGAAGGGAACCAAGCAATTCTTGTGCTAATCATTCAGAATTTTACGATAAAAAAAATCTGAAAATGCTTAAGTGCTTGCTCAAATTTATACTCCTGTATGATATAAATCACGTGAGAGTTGGTAAGGTAAAGGCTATTCAATAATTGCTTCTTATTGATTGCTTGATGTGCCATCAAATTAGGAAAAGAATAATTAAAAATCACATATCATTATTAAGAGGGTATTTTTAAATAGCTGCAGCTTTTAATACCTGTGTGTGCAATCTGTAAGTTTACTTGCCATAGTTATCACATCCCATAGTGGCTCACACTGCCTCTACCATCTCACCTAATATATTTGAGGCCTTCAACTGCAGCAGCCAAGGAATCAGCACATCTTTCTTTCTGCTCACTCTGACATGGAGAGGACTAACCTGTGATGCAGCAGGCAGCTGAGCACAGTGAAGCCAGCACATGTCTCTGAGGCTCATTCAGCAGCACCATCAGATGTCAGTAAGTGAGAGGTGAGGCTTTAGGTGTCCCCCTGCCTACTCCACTGTTTGCAATGCACACTGAAAGAGTTGCTAAACAGAACTGCACTTCTTCCACACTAAGTCATCCTTGAGCTTTTAGGACATAAATGTGCAAATGGAGAGATTTCAAAAGCTCATTTAATAAATGTCTGTCCCTTGCACTGAGAGAAATGAACACAGGTACAAACTCACCTGCCCATAACTGTTTGTGTCACAGAAATTACAGTCAAGGGATTTCGTATTGTAAGACTTAAACCAAATAATCAATGACCAGATAAAACCAATGCCTTGTCATACTTCCAGGGAGACAGAATGAGTGATCATATTGAGTCACGAAGCAGAAGCTTATTCCCCTTATCTCTTCCCTCTTCCCTTATGCCAACTTATCTTTATTCTTCAAAGTTAAAAAAAAAAAGAAAATTTTTTCCATTACCATTGGTCTTTTCTGGATTATCCACTTGCAATTCTGTCAAGAAATGTATTCCTAAGACTGGCTGTAACTCACTGCTAAGTATAAAAATAATACTGTCTTTTCAGAACCAATCCCTGTATTTTCCACACCTTGGTTCAATACTTCAGAATACACTCTCTTTTTTGTGTATAATATTAGACTATTTTACTAATACAGCAAATCAGAGAAAACACACTTCAGAAGGCACAACTCCATCATTTCACATCCTGGGGCCACTTTCTATAAGATTTGACTACCTTCCAATTGCATTAGCAGCAAAAAGAATCTAAATGGGCACTTTTTGAAGGGGTGATTTTAAAATACATTTCTATTAATGCAAAATAATTCCCCCAAGCACACTTAAACTGGTGGTCCATGACTGAGCAGCTCTGTTTCCTTTACTTATCTGAAGATACTAGTACTATCCCCAAAGTACTACATTCTCCTTCTGACTGCCTTCAGCAGCAAAGCAAACAAAAACTACCATCAGTTTTCAATTTCAAGCAAGGTTAAGCTCATACATCTGATTAAGGATTTATATGGCTTATATTTCTCTTCCTAAATTATATTGTATTATTTTTTTTTTCTGAGTCTTGATAGACACAAGGCCTTGACTTTGACTGAGTACCTAGTAACAGAAGACCTACTAGAAAACTCATTTTAGTTGAGAAATTATCCACCTAGCACTTAAAGACTACAGCAGAACTATCTACAGACTGGCAGGTACTTCTAGCCTTCCTCCTGGTCCATACATTATTGTGGAAAGCAAAACAACAAGCAAGTACCTCACTTCTGGAGTTACAAGCCAGCTGGAGCCACGCCAGCTACTGGAGGAAGTTAAGAAAGAGAAAGGCAAAAGTGATCCTGGTAAGATGATCAATGACACAGCTGTAGAAGGAGTCACACTTGTATGTAGATCACAGTACTGTAAAGCATAGTTAAGGATTAAATGTGATTTCAATGGGGGAGAACTGCCAGCCTTAAAATAGCACAAAAAAATTTCATCCCAGGATGTGAGAGATCCTGTACTGAGCAGCTTCTGTGTACAATACACAGCTTTAGGATGTTGTACAGAGGTAGAATTAGTCTTACCCTACATAAATAAAACCCCAAATTAGGAGAGCTGATTGTCTGGAATAGGCTTTGCTAAAAAACAGGTTTCTAGTTTGCACACAACTTGTTGATTAGTGACACGACCTGAGAAGACTCTTAGAGTATGTAAAAAAATATCAAACAAAGGAATTGCCATGTGTTCCAAAACAGAGCTCCCTAGTCCCAGCAACATCTAGGGACAAGAGAGAGGGCAGGAAATAGGAAAACAACCTTACAGTCTAGCAGCAAATTACTCATTTGAAAAGTTAACAGAAATCCTCCCACAATGTCTTTTAAAAAAGACGATTTCTATTTTTCCAAAGCTTTCAATATCATCTGCACACATACACACTCATTTTAAATAATGTAACTCTTACCTTCTAAAATCTGCAACCAGTTTCATATCTGCTATGACGAGCTTGTGTTCAATAATCATGTGCTTCAGGAGCTGGTTTTGTTCTGCTAAGACATAGCATTCTTTGCAGAAAATACAAGGCACATAGAGAGAATTTTCTACTGCATCAACACCACCTGGACTTTCTGGCAGAGACAGAGGCTCCAAAATACACTCGGTATCTAAAATAAACAAACAAACAAATAAATAAATAATTTGACTAAGTAAATAAAAGTGCATCTCTTGGAGTGCTTCTAGGTAGTCCATGTAAAACCTGTTGAGTCTAGGTTTTGTTGCATGCAGCAAGATGCTTGGAAGGGGGTTGATGCATTGATTCCAAGAAGGACAATGGGAGGTTGGCACAGGTCAGTTCTCAGGTATCTGTCCCAAATGAAACTCTCAGCTGACACCATGTCAATCACATACAAGTACTCTGCTTACTACTACTTTTCTTCTTCTCACTATCTAATCTACCTGTTGATATGAACGAGTTACTTGTTCAGAGTATCAGGAAGGATTTAGACTGTATAGCAAAAACTGTTTTGCATGTTAATTTTCCTAATTACACTTTCATTTACTGCAGAATATTCCTACAATTTTCTGACTGACTCTTGAAGATACGTATTTTTCTTGCCTTTTTTCTCCCCATTAGCATCAAATTTACTGTTCTATGACAAGAGACTACCCTTGATAAAGATTACTGCCACACAGACACTTATGCCCACTGGAACACTTTCTAAGTGTGTAGATGTTGAGGAAGGGGCAGCCATGCTCCATGGGCAAAGGTCAATGGCCCATGTTTGGACCATACTGTACCAGTCAGACACAGGTTGCTCAAGTGACAGCACACAGAGATGAGTCACTGCCACATGCTGTCCTGGGGTTATATGTGTGTGTTCCCCATTTAAACAACACTGGTCTAAATTCATTAGCTCTTCCATTGGCATAAATTAGTGTAATTCATTAGGAAACACTATTTGACCAAGAGAGTTCAACAGCTGGTCCCATTAGCCTAACCAAATTCCAGACATTCAGAAATAAACTGTGGTGTTCATTTTCCAAATTAATCATACCTCAGTCTTGGGTTAGGGTTTATCTTAGAGCAAATGCCAATTTCAACACACATCTTCAATTTTAGCTATGTCAATTTTGGATAGCAAAAAGTAATCAGAGAAAAGCTCCCCATGAAAAAAGCCCTCCTGAGGTTGGAAACTGAAAACATGGGTGTCCTGGACCCTTGTACTATGAAGTTAGCTTGTGCAGCAAGAGAATAAACTCTCTGTCTCTGGATTCCTGCAGTGACATGAACACCTCTGCAGAAAAATGAAATTTCACAGAATGACAGAATGGATGAGATTGGAAGGGACCTCTGGAGGTCATCTGGTCAAGGAGGACTCTCAAGCAGGACCACCTAGGGCTGGTTGCCCAGGACTATATGCAAATGGCTTTGACTCCACAACCTCCCAGGGCAACCTGTGCCAGTGCTCAGACACCCTCACAGGGCAAAATCATTTCCTGATATTCAGAGGGAACCTCCTGGGCATCAGTTTCTGAAGATATCTGAATAATTAAGAAAAAGGCCTTCTCTCAAGTCCATCATTTTGTCACACAGGAGTTTCAAAATACGCATGGTTAAAGGAACCTTAATTAATATTTACCAGATAGAACAAGCAATGTCAACTTTCACCCTACGAAAATCACATATGGTGATCTGGTGACTTGCTCACATAGAAAATCTGAAAACTAATTTAAAAAATCACTGTAAATTAGCTTTTTTCCTAGGAGAATATGTTAATGTATCAGTGCTCTACCCCGCCTTCTACCAAGACTCTGAAATAACCAAAGAAGGGCTGGAGAATCCCATTAGGAGACAGACCTGGGAAGCTCCTATAAGTTCTGTGACAAATGTGTGTTCAGGCAGATGGAGAGGGGACTGAGACTTTGCTCTCCACCACAGAGGCTGCCTGGCAGTGTCTGCCCCACCAGTGTGGACATGTGGACAAGCAGGCACGGCACAGGCAGTGGCTCCCTGGTGGGGCTGCTCATGGGGACTGAGGGTAAGCTGGAGCTACGGGAAGCCACAGGTGGGAAAGGCTGTAAAACCATAGGAAACACAGCCTTTTCAGCTCTATGCTGCTCCTGGAACAACATAAATGCCCTTCACAACTGCTGAGGCTTCTACCTAGGACTTCTGTAAAATAGAACTTCCTGGAAAAGCACTGACTTGACTGGAGACTGATGGCTGGGTTACATTGAATTCAATTTATGCCATAAAACTAAGCACTGTGGAAAGATGGCAGCACACAGAGCATGGTATTACCTGGAGCAATGCAGCTGCTGTGCACAATCTAACACTTTCCTCCTCATAATTTTATCTGCACTTCAGCCCATTCCCTTTCCCCAGAAATTTCTTTATTAAACTGGCATTGCAGAAATTGTTCCATTTTATCCTGTTTTAAGAACAGCACTGGCTACACTATGTGCTAGAGCAATCCTTATAAAAGCTCAAATCTCCCAAGCAAAATTAATGGTACCTGCAAGAGTCCAGCTTTGTCCATTCTTACAGTCAGTTCAGTTGCCTGAAGAAGCATTAAACCATGTTTACTGATAAAAGTAGAATTTAATTTCCTTTGCAATTGCTGATGCCAAGTGAACTAGGAAGATACTCTGTCAGCCAGTTCAACTATACCCAGTAAGCAGCAACACTGCTTTTTGTTAATTTTTGGTATAGGTCTCTTGCAATGACCTATTTAAACATTTAGAAACCCAAATAAGTAAGTGACGATTTGCCTCAAGAAACCAACTTTCAACACACAGGTGTGTATGGCAGGAATTGGTACCCAACTTAGACAAGGAGTTGATTTAACAAGGAGTTATTTAGTAAAGTACTTATGAATAGCAACCACTTGGGCTGGAAAAACAGAACTGCTAAGTCTTTAACTGTAGTCAGGAGCTGCTGAAAGGAATAAACTGGGGTGAAGATTCTGCTGCCCAGAGAAGCTAGCACTAAGAAAGAATAATTTTAGGCTACTGGAGCACTTTGGCAACTGCAGAAGCTTATGCAATTTCTTTCGAAGGCACTTAAAAGAGGAAGTGAAGGAAAAAGGAATCCATGTAAATATCTTCTTACTCATCTGATACAAAAAACACTGAACAAGAGAATAAATGCACAGAGCTGAACAAATGCACAGCCTTTAGCGCAGCACTTACTGGACTAATGTAGCACAAACCTCAAAACAGTACAAATAAATCTAGGCATAATGTTGAAATCTCTGCAAAAGCAGCTAATTTTGTTTCTATATTTGGAGCAGAGCGGCCACAGGTACTGAATAAAAGCTGTTAACTACAGCGCAGCTCAGGGCTACCAGGGAAATAAAAACACTCAAACCCATTCTGACTCCAAGACTGCAACATGCAGAGACACTTGAGGGAAAAGTAGCAAGCTTTTCTCTTAGAATCCACTGCAAAAAGAATGACTTCACAGGGACCGATTAAACATCCCTCTAGTGCACGTGTCCTGGCTGACAAGGGGCGAGAAGTAATTACCTAGGAATGGTATAAAAATAGGGCAAACAAACAGTAATCACACAAATAGAGTTGTCTTCTAGACTTCTAGAAGTCTGAGTATGGAGAGTTTAAGACAAAGGCTATGTGAGTCCCTCAGTCAAGCAGCTTTTTTTTTTTTTTATATATTGACTTATTTCTGCACTATTTGAGATTGTTGGTCTTTTAACACCTACAAAAACTTGCAGCAACTTTTTATGGTTTTGTAATGGTCCTTTATTCCTTGATGTCCTGGTTCAACTCTTAGATAGTTCTACTCTACCCTTCATGTGCTGTGGTAAAGATGTAGCCTGAAAATGTCCAGGAATGGAAGAAAATATGTTTCTAAATCAGCATACTTTTTTTTTTTTTTCAATCTCTCCTCTATTTACTTTTTATTTCTGGTATTTCACTTGCTTTTAGAATCGTTGAATTAACCATAATTCTCGTCAATGATTCCAAGTCTCCTAAATTGTGAATCAGGTGTTAATGCACAAGACAGTGGTCATATTCTTTGTGTGTTCCCTCCTGTGTGTTACTCTGCATTTGTTAACATTGAATAGCATTTTTTGGGTACAATTTGCTCAAATAACATCAGATTTCCTGCAATGCTTCAGCTGGCCCTCCTGCTTACCACTTGGGAAAAAAATGTGTATTAACAGCAAAATATATCACCCTTCCTATTCGTGTCTGTGATGAACAGCGCAGGACTCATGAGACTCCCTATGAGAAGAGAGCCCTATAAAATCCATCCATTAAGTTTTGGATGAATCATGTTGTTGCCCCTATGTTTTTCTTCTCTGCCTAATAGAAAAACAGCATGACTGTTATGCAAACAGATATCCCAAAGGCTTCACAGAAAGCTCTCTGAGCTCAGGAACTAAGAAAATCCCTTTCTCAATCACAGAACTGGCAGCTGACAGACACCATGTGGTTCAACCTTTAACAGGACAGATAAAACTAGGGTCTTTAACAGTTAATTCAGAGCTAAAAAATATAGATTAGTAGAAAGAAGAGAACAGAGGAATATATTATTTGAAAACTAAAACTAAGAAGTACACCAAGTTCTTCAGGGGAAAATAAAATAAATACTTTGAAGATATTTGAGAATGAGATGCTATAGAAAACAATTTACTTTCAAGACTAGAATAAGCACTGTTTTTTGTTATAAGCACCCACAGGATACTCAGCACAATGGATTTCTGATCCCTGCACAGGGACTGTACACATCATCACAACAGTGGGGAAAAAAAAGGTAAATAAAAATAAGGCTGCCTGTTATAGAAATTATATGGCTTTATTTTATTTTAAGAGTTAGACTAGTTAATCTTCACAGCTAGTGAAGCAACAAGATGCAAATGGATTCATTTTCCTTGCTGGAACATTTTTACTTTTGAATACAATTATTCTCAGCCCCAAACCAATGTTCATTTGCACAATTAAGTAAACGTTACACCCACACAGTTATAACAGAGACTACAGCAGAGCAGGCAATGTACTCCACCTGCACAGTTACACATGCAATTATCACAAAGCAATATGCCATGCAATTTTACGGCCACTACAATAGATACTATTACCAGAAAGAAAAGGAAGCAAAGATTTGGCGTTTGAATGGGAGTTTTGAAAGACAGAGTGCTCAGAGATGGCTTAGCCAGTGTAACTGATTCCTGCCACCAAGAAACACAGGGATGTCTCATTATCCTGTCTTTCTCCACCTTATCCTACCACTCTCAACCATCTCTCATTGCCCTTCTGCTTGTGCTGGCTCCCAGGCTTGCCAAATCCTTTGATAAGCCAATCCAACTCTTTACCATTAAGAACCATTAATTCCTTTCTTTTTGCTCAAGAATGTTGCAAATTCTCACACAAGGGTCCACCAAGGGCAAGAGCAAACTAAGGAGTGCACAGTGAGAAGCCGTGAGGTGAACCAGAACCTTTCTCTCAGCTTCCTCCTCTCTTCTCAGCTTTACAGCCTCAGCTGTTTCATACAATTTTAGCATAAGCCTGCCACAGTGTGCAAAGTTTCTTCAAAGGCATTACACACAAAGGAAAAGAAACCACTAAGATTTTATCACTGCTTCCTTACAAGGACACTCAGCACTGGCTTTAGTTTGCAGAATCCATTGTTGTCAGCATGGGCACACCTAACACACTAAATGCAGCGTGGAGCTCTTGTGCTCTCTTCTACTTGGTTGCACAGCTGAACTATCTGCTCTGACTAGCTCTGGGGAAAAACTGAACACTGCTGCATAAATTACATTCTCTAACTAGAAAGTGGAGGTATTTGGGTTCAGATAAATGAAGTAACTTCACTGTTAGAACTCTTTACTCCCATGGCTTGGCCCTGAGGTGCAACCTGCAGCCATGCCTCAAGTGCCAGAGCTCAGGGAGAGGCAGACTCTTCCAGCAGGCAACCAGCAAGCTGAGGGAGAACTCCCTAAACTAGGCTGCAAGGAATGCTGAGGACAGAGGCACTCACATCCTTTCTGAAGCTTTGCCACTAGGTAAAAAGGAGTGAGAGTCACAAGACCAGAGGAAAAGGAGGTAAGTCCAAAGACAAGGGTTTTTTAGCTAGGGAAGAAGAAATCTAACTGATTGAAAACAGATTAATCCATTTATTATGAAATGAAGAATACTTTGAAAACTCAAGACATTGCGAAGTCTGAGAACTGAAACGATGAGAAAGGAATTCACAGAAATTTGCTTAAGACATATTTATGGGTTTCCTGTCATTTTTTGTAGTCTGTGGCACAGCAACAAGGCCTTAGGCTGAGAACTTTACGATGTAAATATCCCACTGTTGGTAACACAAGGATAATGAAACAAAATAAGAACATCTGCTGGAATGTTAAGTGTCTTTCTAATTAAATCCAATAGTTGAATGGATCAATTCATTACCAACAAATCTGGTTTATTATCTCATTAATACAGCCGGTTAATATTATGAGGAGATTAGCACAAGAACTTGAAATGATCCTAAAACAAAAATGAACACAACAAAGACATACTGGTGAATACAGGAGTCCAAATAATGAGTAAAAGCCAGGTTTTGAGACATGCAAAGAACAAAGGGAAGAAAGGATGACAGGAAAACAAAAGACACCTAGCAAACCTGGCACTCCACACTAACAGCCCAACAGATGCTGAATGGAAAACACAAAGGCTGAGCACCCTCCCCCAAGTTTTCACTGATTACATGGCAAAACCATTTAGTTACCAAAATGACCAAACCCCCACGGAGAGGACATTGAGGAACCAACCTGTATTCCTATAGGTAACTGTGCACAAAAGAGAGCTGCATTTAAAACTCTTTAGGAAATGAGTTTGCTTTGTCTTGGGATCAATTGTTTTTGAGAGGAAGAAAGAGTACTGAGAAGGATCGGCTTGACACTCGAAATACATACATGACAGCTTCCCCCTTTGCAGCCTTGGCACTGCAGCATCTATTTGTTGGCACGGCAGCATTCCCTAATTTGTGGTCATATTCTTGGAAGCAATTTTATACTGATTACAGGATTTTTCCTTTGTTTTCCAGAGTACAAAAGATGGATGACTAATGACTTGCCAAATAAACAGTATTCAAAGCCAAAACTCAGAATAATGAAAATAAAACACCCTGTCATGGTCTTCACCAATATTACATGCAAATATGTTTCCTAGTGAAAGAAGAATCAATGTACATAATCATCTCCTACCTCGACATATTAAAGCCCTCAAGTACTTCTATTAAGTTGAATTACATCTGAGTTTATGAGGAATTATTTAGCTATTACTTCTGCTTGTTAACACACTATGAATGATATTTAGTTAAAATGTCCATGTGCTCTAGGGGACAACATATCCTGTAGCTTCCCCCAGGATCAATCAGCCTCAACCCTGCCTGTTTTTTCATTGAATGCAAATGAGCACTTCAAAAGAACAGTTAATCCTACAGCTAAAGCTTGTCAGTTTTACAGAAACTGAACATATTCTGTAGCATTTGCTGTCTAGGAATATGAGAATTTTATTCCAGTCAAATGACACCTTTAAGAAAAGCTGTAAATTACCAAATCCTAGTAACTCAGCACAGAGTTTCTATAGAGCAGGTGTCTGCTGGGAGCTGGAACTAACAGAAATACAACTGTGCTTAATAGCCATATTTAACAGGGCTGCTCTGTCGGGGAGCTTAGGATGTTGCAGTTTCATTAGCATTAACAAGTGTTGCTATGGGTACCGCAGCACAGGCATCAGAACACAACTGAATAGGACTGGGAAAGTGATTAATAAAAATGTGAAGTGTTGGAATTTTAATAAAACAAAACCAATGTGCTTGCCAATAAGACCATGTTTAAATAATAGACTACATTATTGACCGGTTCAGCAGCAGATACATGCCACTGCTTGTTGCCTTCCTGCTGGAGCCCAGACAAACCGCCACATCTGTAAAGACCAGAGCAAACCCACTGTTCTCACACAGAGGGACACACATGCCCACACACACACTAATGAAAGTGACCCTAATAAGTATTCATAACAATATGTAAGTGCTGATGTTAATATGCAATTTATAAATATTTAACACACTTGCAGGTTCTATTGCAAGCTCAGAGCTGTATGATACCTCATTCCTGGGTAAATGACACAGATTTACACTAATGTAACTAAATTCAGGGTTTGATATTTTGGTCACGAATACGAAATAGTATTTATCTACTTCAGAATTATATATGGAATAATTTTACTATACTTTTTAGAGCTTCTCTGATTTCTTATGACTGTTGTTAAACAAAATTTCTGTTTACCTTTCCTTGTTTAGTGTGATCACAGGCTTTGTAGACATGGAGAGCTGAGATCCATATTATGTACTAAAATAAGGGATTAGAAGCAATGACTAAACCCTAGACTATTATCTGGAAAGATTAGCAAAATAATTATGTAGCCTGAAACTCAGAATGTGGAGTTACAAAGAAGAGGAAGAAAATATCCAACAGAAGAATTTGAAATGGAAGGACAAAAGTGAACATCCAGGTTCTTCTTTTGTACTTATCACCCAAATCTATCTAATAAAAATTAGCAGCTTTTTTCTCTTTCACTTGTTTTTTAGTACAAAGGCATCCTGAAGATCTCATAATAAAGGATAAACAATGCTGTTTAAAAAGAAGAAAAAAACCAAAGAGTACAATTTTTTGTCATTGTGACCTAGCCCATCATTTTAAAACATTAAAAAATACATACTGTGAAGGCATCACAAGTAAAAAAATGTATATGCAAATGTATCATTTGTGTGTTACCACTACCACTGTTCTGCTTAACCCTCTGCAAAGAGCAGTAAGCCAGAAATAGGCATGTTGTACTTTACATTTATTGTGTCTGTGACCTTAGGTCTCCCAGAAAGGAGGGGTCTTAACAATGTGTTTAATATGGACAGTAATACTTCATTGCTATAATTTATCCTTGCAGTGCCTTTAACAAATACTGTACTAAGCCTAGTAACTTCTATGCCAGCACTGCTATGTGAAGCAGGTTAATTACTTTACTTTCTACTTCTTATCATGATATTTTAGTAGTGATCAATAATGCTTTATTACAAGGAATTTCCTTTTCTTGTCACATTTTCTTTTCCTCTACCAGGATTCAATTTCCAAGCACGTTTATCCTTTTGATGTTAAAAGAATTGCCTCATGGTCTTTTTAAACAATTGCTTTACACTCTGGAACTAAAGGAAAGGCTGTGTGATTTGCCTTAAAAACATAAAGCCTGCTTCAGTAGTTCCTGTAAGACACCCCCACGTCATTATGATGGGAATTCCTACCATGCCCCTAACTGAAATATCTGCATCACAGGGTTTACAACTTTTCCACTGGTAGTCTTTCCTTGAAAAAGGCAACTATGTGAAAAAAAAAACAACCCTACAAATAGTGTGAAACTTTTATTTTAAGTATCACTTTATATTTTTCCGATTCACATAAACTAACCTCAAAGTGCATCCTGAGAAGTCTTGTTCCTGGCATCCTTGTGTGTATGGGTGTCATACTGACAGAACAGGCTGAAATCTGTCAGATACTCTGATTGAGCTTCCTGACACACAGAGAGCCTTCAAGGCTGAATTAAGTGAATTTTGTACTTAATGAAGAATCAGTACGAGGAAGATGTTAGGATATCTGTGGTCTGTTGCTGCTTTCTCAGTGAGCTGGAGCTTTTCCAGATGGGGAGTAGCAAAACAAGTTGTTTCTACTTTTAGAATCAAACCTCCATAAACTGGTATTCAAACTGGAAAAAACAGTGGCTCAAAAGGAAAATTCATGATAGCGTGCAGTGATGTGAATCAATATAGTGCAGCCTAACTAGTATCATGATTCAGGGAAACAAAGCTTTGATTGTACTTCAAATAATCCGCTATTTATACTCTTTACACATACATTTTTGAAAACTATTTTGAGAGGAAAGTATTTTTAAGTCAGAGCTCAAATAGTTACGTCTTATAGATACCAGGGACATGTCACAGCAGGCTATATAAAATTTCTGTGAACATTTTCTGACTTTGTACCAGAGTTTGAAATAAATATTTTTGTGATACTCTCCTCCATGCATTCACTAAACATATGACACAGCTCTTGACTTCTTAAGTATGATATACTCTTACTAACTGATACTGCTAATATAACTTGTGGACATGGATGATACAATAATTGAAATTAATTTCCTCAAGAAACAGAATTAGAATATTTGAATTAGTGATAGAAGGTGTTTATGTTTTTCAGGCAACATTTTGCTAACTGTATAAACACCTGCAGGCTCCTGAACGTTAAATTAGTACAGTAACAACACAGACTGCGTGTTTTCATCCCATAAAAGACAAAATCAAATTAAAACCTCCAGCAGGATGTTTTTTGTTACATACCGGTCTTTACAGAAAAAGCTCTACCCCATCTATTCATGAATTAGAGTCATAATAAAATTCAGTGCTGGCACACTGGTCAAGACAAATGCCAGCAAAATGCTCCTCCAGCAGCAGTACCACTTAGAACTGCACACATTTGTTTCATGACCATTCCTGGTTTTATATTGTGTGCCTTGTGCACTCCCACCACTGGACTCACAGGCCTGACCTGGGGCACGTGCCATGAACTTTGGCAGAGGTTCTGGATGGGAGGGAGCTGTGCCAAGCTTCCCTATGCTGCCCACCAGCCCTGTCCCTCCTCTTGCATCTCAGCACTGCTTTGACCCACACAGGAGTGTTGCAGCCCCTGATCACCCTCCAGCTGCTTTGTGCATTGGCTGGGTTCAGAGATCAGTTTTGGAGCATGTGAACAGGATTTGTCTGGAGCCCAGGTACAGAAAAAATGCATCCCAACCCCCAAAAGAAACGCCTGGGTCTAAACCAAGAGGCTGTTTGATGTGGGAACACTCCCTTCATGTAATCCAAAGCAGAAATGCCAAACTGTGCAGTACAGTTGCAGGGACCCTGGCACCTTTATCTACTGTGCCTTATTATTTGTTCAGGTGAACAGAGCCACAATGTACCACAAAAAGTCATGAGGTTGAAACAGATGGCATGTCAACTTATGGAGCTTCTATACTAGAGGGATAAAAAGGTGTTTAACCTGCTTCCACTACACAGGGCAAGTAGCTACTCCTCAGGTACAGTCTCCAAACACAAAGGGGAGGATGGCATCTCAATGAGCAAGAGTCAAACAGAAACAGCTGGGCAGTTTCACACTGGTCACTGCCTGTGAGTCAAAAATCAGAGAAAAATACACAAATTAAAAAAAAAAGGCCATTTGGAAGACATGGTCCAGTGAAAACGTGAGGCAAAAAAATCAAGAGGAAAGTTTCAAGAAACACAGTTGAAATGTATTACAAAGAACAGACAGGTGTCTGCGGACCACTGAAGCCACTGACAAAACACCTACTGCAATTTCTAGCTTAGAGGTCTATTATAGCAGAATGTCAGGACAGAATGGCAAACAAGCAGTGATCACGGAAATACCTGCTGGAAAATCAGGTCTTGGGATCAATGACTGGACTATTTCAGCTATACCATTTCCTATCGAAACATTCAAAGTTTACATGTACTTCTGTATACTTGATGATCTAAAATCCTTTATGATCATAGAAAAAACTCCAGTCAAATGCAATGCTCTTTTAATTTACTACATATTTTGTTGGCAGTCATTTGACTGTCCTAACATGTAACAGGTTTTGAAAAATCAATAAAGACTCCAGCTGAGCACTCCTGACTCCATCCTGTAATGAAGGTATCAAATATGGGTACTCTTTAAGTACAAAGTCACTTGAACATTCCACATCTGTAGAGCAAAATAAGTGTTATTGTTTATACTATGGGGCATAAATCTATCACCCTACCAAGTGGGGCAGAAAAACTTCCTAACACGAAACTGCATTGCATAAATAGCCACACACACTACATTTGTAGTCTTTATTATCTGGCATACTCTTATTAAGGAAAACTGCTTCCATGCCCCCAGTTACCTAACTCCACTGTGGAGCATCTTTCAAAAATGTGCACATTATATTGCAAGCTAAGCAGAATCATAAAATCATAAAATGGTTTGGGTTGGAAAGGACCTAAAAGAGCACTCAGTTCCAGCCTGCCCCTGGCCATAGGCACAATTTCAGTCTGGTTATGTGGTTTTAGTGGTACTGACTAATACATTATTTAGTACAACAATTATCAGGTCATTGAACACCAGTATTCTTTCATTCAAGTGACTGTAAATAAGTACTGATTGAGTGTAAGCAACGAGTCTGCAAAGAATCCAGACTTATACAAACACATTTTCCTGATTTCAGTGAGACATTGGTCAGGATGGTGTGCCTAGCTCTTCAGAGGCTCAGACCTGCTTTAAAGTTGTACAAAACTTACCACATTTTTTTCCTCTTGCTTCTTGAATGTCATGTTCTTTCTTGCATTGTGTGAGGCTTTTATTGATGCAATATTTAAAGCTACTTTAAAAAGCCCACGGAAAGACATTCAAATGCTTTCAGGCTTTTCTCCTGGTTTCAGCCTGCTGGGAGTTTGTGGATGAGAATGTGAAGCAAAAACCGCAGAGAGAGGCTGGGAACAACTGCAGTTTTAGGATATAGATGGTCATACAAAGATGCAGAGTTCTAGCAGAGGTTTCAAGACAGGATGGTGGAATGAAGCACACAGGGCTGGGAAAGGTTATGAAGGCTGTTTTGGACAGACAAATTTAACCTATACTGAAGTTAAAATAATTAATGCTTGTAATTTCATAATATTTAAGCTTTTTTCTTCATTTCCTACTGTTTGTATACACAACCATATGCTAGTTTAAACCCTAAGTCACTTCATCAAGACAGCTGGCTAAAGCCTCCAAGGGTGAACTCTATCACCTGCTTATATGACAGGCACATCCTGCGGCAGTCATCATTCCTGACAAGAATCTACAACTTTGGTGCTCTTCCAGAAAACCAGTACTCCCCAGTAAAAACAAAGCAGTGAACAAGGTGTTTCAGTAGGCATAAGAAATTATCCTGGCATCTGTGTTACACTCAGAACATACAAAACACTTGAAGTACCTCCCCAGCCTATACCTCTACATCTAAATAAAGCATGTCCACATCTATTATTTATTCAAGTGAGGAGAAAGCTTTTTTGGGTAAGAAGCAGGTATCTGCCAATACAGAAACAGTTTAAAGGTCTTCAATCAGTCTGATGATAGGTGAAACACCACTCACTCTTGCTCCACTGAGCAGAGGTTTTGAAGAACTTGGAAGGCTTTAACAGGCAAACAAGTTACCATGCTTGAGCCCTGTACCCGCTCACCAGGCAGTCTGCAGCAGGTCACTTCTAAACGAGCTCTGGTTAGAGCACAGAGGAGTTGATACTAGCTAGTTTGTTCATGCATCAAAGCCTTCACTTGCTACTGAGCAGGCAAGAAGTGCCTTAGACTACTAGAATGAAATACAAAGATAAAGGCCATCTTTCTTTGCTTTTAAGCTATGAAAGCTATTAGTTCAGAGAAAACCAAATAGCAAGTCTTTATGGGGCATTTTGGGGGAATACAACATATCCTGTGCCTTGTGCTAACAGAGATGATGCATTCAGGCTGAGGTGTGGGGATGCCCCCTTGTCTTCAGATAAAATACAATGCATGTTTGCAACACAATTACTTGTACAATTATGGCAGGAATCACAGGCACTTCAGATCTCTATTATCAACCAATACAATCCATCACTTATTTTATTAAGCCATGTATGACCTGTTTAATGAAATATTTAGTTTTACTTGTATATTCTCCTGTCGTCAGTTATTTAAGAAATGTGCTGTGAAGGCTAAAAAAACTAAAATATTATTACAACAGTTACATGAAAGGATTTTGCCTTTTCAATTTTCAAACAGAGAAGCAAATAAAGGGTGATTTTACAACAATAATTTAGTGATTTCCAGTCCTCCAAAAGATCCACTTGCTTATCAGGTAAATGTTTAAAATTACTTTGAGACTGCATTTTTAATTAAAAATCACAAAAAAGGCTCTTAAAACATTTTAAAATAATACAGCTTTAGGAGATCCATTCTGGTAATCATATTAAAATAAATTGTATTGCACTTCCAGAATTAATTAGGTAACCTGTCCTCCAGGTGTAATTGCCAATTGTTCAGTTCACAATGATTAATCTGCATCAAACCAAGATCCTTTACAGAGCTTATAATGCCTACTAGTAAAAGGAATCTCTCTCTCTCTCTCTCCAAAATCTAGTATTAAGAACTGAGGTGGAAACCTCAGTTCTTAAAATCCTCTACTGCACACAAAGATTTAACCTGAGAAACAGATCACCAGTGGCATTCTGAATGCTTCAAAGTGCCCTGCGGGAAAACAACTGAGGATGAAACCACGTGTGATCATTTAGAACTGGTGGGGTTTTTAAGGCAGGGTACTGAGCAGGATATCAACCTCTAAACTCCTGAAACAGAAATGGGCAGATAGACGTGGGCTGCTCACCAGGCTAAGGTCTGAGATGTCTCGTCAGTGAAGAGATGGGAAGAGATGCTTGGACAATGGCTGCTCTATCCCTGCTGGAGTTTTCACCCATGGACACAAGCAGCCAGCAGCCTCCCATTCACAACCATGTATGCTGTGGATATTTCAGAGAGGAAGGAGGTAAAGCACTCAGTCTGATCTGAATAGGAGTGGTAGTAAAAGGAAGCAGGGGCTGGGAAGGCATCTAGCCCAGTACTTATTTGGTTAAGGACATACTCAGTATAAAAGAAACAACAAATAACAAGGAAAGTGGTAGATTACACACAAATATTCATGAGCAGGTGAAAACAGAGACAGTAAATTGTCTCTTGTCAATATGGGAACTAAAGCTATTAAAGGAACTACTCACACATAATTGAACAGGGCCATCATGAACTTCTGTCACTGATATGAAAGGGGAAACGTGCTTATCATATGTCTGATGGTATTTTTGAGGGTGTTTGTGGATGGGATCAGAAGGTGTTCGTGGGATTTTGTATATTTTATGAGGAATTTAGCAGAGGGCACAGAGAAAGGGAAGGGGCAGGAGAGGCAAACACCAGGCAATGGAGATGGGGAGTGAGGAAAGAACAAAAAGGGCAAATTGCATTTAAACAGTGGGTAAGCTTCTCTGATCCAACCCTGCATGTGATCACCTCTTTTCCTTCTTCTTACTAAATCCTTAACTACTTTTTTGTGTAATTCACCCTCTCTTCTATGTGTGATACTGCTGCAAAGTCTACGTGCCAGCAACTGCAGAAGATGCTGCAGCTCTCAAGGTCTGCAGGTCCAGGAACCAGCAACTGGAGTATCTATGAGTAATTTGGTAGCAATGTACAAACTGCAGTAGCCAGCAAGTAGAAGACCTGTGTCAGTCAGAGGATATGCAAGGAGCCCACGGTCTAGCTGTGGGCACAGTGGGTGCCTGGAGATGAAGCCCAGCCAACAAGCTAGAACATTATTCTAATATTGAAGGGATCCATGGCTGTACATGGGGTACATGTGAGACAAGGGCCAATGTGTGTATCCATTTTGACAGCCAACACCAAGTTGCTAGCATAAAAGGAGGAANGAAGCCCAGCCAACAAGCTAGAACATTATTCTAATATTGAAGGGATCCATGGCTGTGGGGTACATGTGAGACAAGGGCCAATGTGTGTATCCATTTTGACAGCCAACACCAAGTTGCTAGCATAAAAGGAGGAAACCTCCATGCAGGGTAAGGGTGCCCAAGCACACAGAATTCAGAGACATTTACAGGACATGGTAATGTTCAAGGGATCCACAAATCCATCTGTCCTTCTGAATCAGTGAGGTTGCCTACAGTGTTTTTACTAGTGCACTTCAGTCCTGATCAGTCTTGGCTACCCCAAATGGGACTCAAAAGTACCATCCTCTTTTACCCTTCACATCTTGAGAACTGGCTTAAAGGCAGGGCAGAGCCACATATATTGCTGCTGTTGCCATTTCCCTCACTGCCTGGCTCTCCCAGGGAAAGGAAATCAAAAAGAGAGTAAGAGGTTTCACTTTCTTTCCCAGGGGTCCCTGCTGGGGAATCCCTTTAATCAGTCCTGCAGCAGGGCTAACCTGATGCACACATGAGCCTTGCCTAAGTTGCTCCACAGCACTGCACCCTCTAATGCAGCTTGAAGCAGCAAATGTGAAGGACTGTGTCACTACAATGCAGCTGTCAGAAGTTACTGATAAACTGGGGATGTAATTTAAGAAACACTTGTCCCTTCCCCACCCTTACTACCTGAGCTGGTGGCTGGGTAAGCTGCCCAAGATCCAGAAATGGACGTTAAACAGACTAAAGAATCCACACCGGTACACAAAGCAGCCTGTGAACACGGGAGTGCTTGTGAATCTAAAGAGGAATGCATCCATTAACCTGGATGGAGGAATCTCTTTGGCTGAGAATACATGGGATACACTGCCTTTCAGTGACCAGGAAAGAGAAAATCCTGCATTCCAGAGTTCACTGCATTGAGCAGCTCTAACAGCATCCTTAAGAGAACTTAGGAGTTGAGCAAAAGAAGTAATGGCTGTACTACAAGGAGTTGAGCAAAAGAAGTAATGGCTGTACTACAAGGAAGAAAACAGCTTTCACTGGAGTATCCTCTAGGTAGAACAAAAAAAGTAGACATGTGCAAGACGAGTAAAACCTTTGTTTTCCACAGTGAACTAATATTCTTAAAACTGGGGTACGAGAGAGACGTGGAAGGAATCAGAATAACGTGTTGTGCTTGGACATGGTACACCCCAGCAGCATGTGCTCAAAAGCACTTGAGCACAAGAAGGCCTTGAGTAGGAAACCATAACTGTCAGACTGCTGATGAAACAATGAAAGATACACTTTTGGAAAAAATAACCATTAAAAAATCCCTTGACAGATGCTGTAAGAAGTGTTGATATGTAGCATAATTAATGCAGACTGAACAAACTGTACTGTGGACAGTGATACATTTATTGAAAGCCACTTGGTGAAGGCTGCTGGAAGGAACGAACTAGAAAGCAACACTGTCTGGGATTAGAATATAAAAGCACAGGTTTTCCTGTAAACAGGAATCAGCAAACCAGGAAATAGTATGTTATTTAATTTTCCTATATGCTGCCTCCAAGGAAGTGACACACCTCAGGTGCACATGCACAAGATGTTGCTAGAGAGAACAGTTTTGTAGAAATGAAACCTCTGAATGAATAAGGATTTTTTTCAGAGGCAGAGAAATAATAAATATTAGGGTAGGGTATTTCTTTGCCCACAATGTGATTTATACTCTTAACATCTCTTGACCCTAAGTGACTGTGCTCTAAACAAATAATTTTGAAAAGGCTATTTGAGCTATTTGGCACTCTTGTCTTTGTCCAAGGAAGACTGTTCATGCTGAAGTCAGTCATGTTAATAGGACAGACAGCAGTTACAAGGCTGGGGCAGAATTTTATGACTCCCAGCCAGCATGTTGGCAGACCTGTCTTAAGAAGAGATGAACTGCCTGGATGTACATGGAAGTCCACAGGCTGAAATAAAAGTTAATTTAGCCTGACACCTATTATTTTGATTTTTAACAGAAATTTTTACATGTTTCATTATCTAGAGACTCCAAATGATGTGCCAGGGGATGCAAAGTGAGTTTGGGAGCAAAGACAGAGAAAGTCCACTAGTCCTTTCAATGAGTGTTTGTGCTCAGTAACAGGAAAACAGCATAGGCCTCTTGATTTCCACAGAATAAACCCTTTTTTCTTTGCACTGGTGCCAATGCCTTTACAAGAATTATCTGAAAAAAACTCAGGGTAACCTCATCATCTCTAGTAGTCCACAGACCTATGTTACACAGAAGAGTTGCACAGACTCAGGCACGTGATCTTTCCAATAGTTAAAACAGCACAGCTTTGCCTCTGGGTGCAATTACACCAGTGTGGAAATGCTCTAAAAGGGTCTGGCTTTTCATGTATGAAGTTCATGCCAACAAACTGCAACACAGAAATAAGGCAAGAGTACTGCTTTAACTACTAGCATAATGTTACTTTTATGAATAGAATAAGGGCACATACAAGGGAAATAACACAAATGTCACCTAGAAGATCACTTACTATCAAAGGCCCAAACACAGAATAAATGTGCTCTAACTCTAGGTTTGAAACTACCTGCTTGCACATGACTTCCTTTCATTGTGTCCTTCACATTATTAATGACTCGACAGCAGAAGTTGAAACCCAACATGAACTGAAAGCTACTCTCTTCTCTTACATGTGAAAACATGAAACTACTTTTTTCATTTCAATCAAACCAAATAAATCAAAAAAATCTCTAGATACCAATTCAGAATAATGATCTGACTGCAGAACACTTTTTTAAAACGAGACATACTCATCTTAGAGACAACTTGTACCTAATAAGGCCTGCAAAGCAGCATCATTATCACCGGTTTTCTCCCTTTTTTCTGTCTGTGTCTTTCCACAGGACCAGAAGATACAACCCAGGCTGTTGCTCCTGCCGCAAAACACCCAGGTTTCTCTTAAAACCAGTGCAGCCTGAGGATTTCTTGCAGTTTACCTATGGTGAGCTCCTTCCAGAAGGGCGCAGACATACAGACTTCTCGACAAGGACACAAACCCTGCTGCTCTTGCTGCTTACGGTACCTGCCTTATCCCTGCAGTAATTCCCCACGGTCCATTTGTGATCCTTGCTGTGCACCGCCTGCTTTGCATTATCTTTGTGCATGTGTGTGCTGACAACCAGATTTATGTGAGAAGCCAAAATGCCCCTCGGACCATCAGCTCCACGTCCCACCGCTCTGGCGCGCTGCCGGCGTCAACTCTCTCTCCACCTCGACTCGCTATTGAAACTCTCCGTGTCCCCGCAGTTCCGTGTGCCAAACGTGCAAAGACGGGCATCAGCAGGACCAGAACGACTCACGTCCCTGGAACCCGCAGGAGCAGGGTACAGGGCTCTCCGCGGAACCCCGCTCCGACGGGCGACAAGCGAGCCCCACGGCGCCGGGCCCTGGCGCTCCCGGCTGCCCCACACACGTGTCCGCCGCTCCCCACCCCAGGGACGGCTGCGCCAGCCCCGTCCCACCCTCTGAGCCGGGGTCGCGGAGCGGAGGGGAGAGGAGGAGCGTAGTGCAAGACCCCCC
>VZRX01009778.1:0-46076 GCA_013398075.1 Notiomystis cincta | reverse complement strand
GGGAACGGGCGCTCGCACGCCGCGAGCATGTGGATACCCACGGAGCACGAGAAGTACGGCGTGGGTGAGTGAAGGAGAAGGCGAGCGTGGGGACGAGAGCGGCGCTGCCAGCGGGGAGCGCATCCCGGGCAGAGCGGGCTCGCTCCGCGGGGCGCTGCTGCTGGTTCCCGCGGGGGGAAGGCAGCGCCCTGCTCGTGTGGGTGCTGCGATGGGGGCCGAGGTCCCGTCAGGGCGCGGGGGACCAGCCCCTTTTCCGGGGGCACAACAAAGGGCGGCCGATGCCCAAACTGCGGCTCCGGCGTCTCCCGCCGCTGCCAGGGGATGGGGCAGGGGCCGGTCCCCCGTCTCCGAGGCGGGCGCTGGGCACTTGGTTCTCCTCGCCGGCGCTGAGTGAAAAGGCTGGCATTTCACGAGGAACAAAGCAGCCTAAAAACGTCGCTGGGAGCGGCGACCCGGTGGGAGACCTTGTCCAGCGGCGGCCTGGCAAGGAGCGGCAGCGCGGCCGCGGGCATTGTTCGCGCGTCGGGGTTTTGTGGCTGCTTCACTGGAAAGCAGACAAAGTGTCGCCTGTGGGAGCCGCGCTGCCTCGCCTGTTTGTTCCCCTCTGCCCGGTGCAGGGCTCTGAAGCCCGCGGGTTTGACTTGCGGAGTGATCGGAGAGACTCGCAGTGATTTTATTTTTTTTGGCACCGCCTACGCCAACACCCGGTGAGCGCCGGCCGCTCGTCCCGGACAATGGCCCCCTCTGACACGGGCGTAGCTGAACTGTTGTACAGACCTGCTGGCGTAGTAGGCGGCTTTCCGTGTGTTTACGTCGCATTTGAACGCGGAGTTTTTCATATTGGAGAAAAGCGGGAGGAGCGCGGAGCCCTCCTTTGTGTGTGTGTGTAGCAGCGCTGTGGCGAGCCGAGGGCGCGGGGCTGCTCCGTCCCATCTGGAGTTGAGCCCAGATGTTGCCGTCTTCCGAGTGCTGAATTACACAGATCATCGATGGGATTTTTTTTTTTTTTCCTTGACTTCTTTATTTGTCAGGTCACAGCTGGGTTGCAGGATATTGATTAGTCCTGCCATCCGCCTTTCTTTACGAGGATGGGCAAGAGGCTTAAAAACCACTCTGGGACTCCCTGGAATGGCATGCTGGATATTAGCAGTCAAGTATTTCAAGCTGCAGCCCTCCTCTCTGTCTATTTCGTATTTGTTTTTATTTTTGATCCTAGTATGCTATTTCACAACTGAAGCATTTCTTCCCCGCCCCCCCCCGCCCCCGAGCTAAAAATCAGTATCTTTCTTATACTGAAAACAAGCAGATAAACACTGTTCCCCCTATTTGAATAACTATCCCATCGTTGCTAAACAATTAAGAGATATCCCCTAAGTAAGCTTTTCTAGGTTTAGTAACCCTTGTCAGGTACTTAGAGGTGAATTGCTCTTCAGGTCTGCCTTGCTTACCAGCGCCGGTGTCACTGAAATCTTACTCCTGCTAAAGAGATATAGTTGCAATATCTCATAGAGAGCTTCCTTTGGACCAACCAGAAAATGTAGTCCACTACAAAGATTGTCTTTATTTGTGTAAATATAATATAATCACAAAACCGATGAGTATTCTTATTTAAATTCATTTCCTGGTTTTCTGTGATTTGGCTTCCAAAGGCTATTCAAGATAGTAACAAAAAGCCACTGTTCAAATTGGTTTCTCTGTACCCCTAGGATGGGAATGATATTATAGTTCAATATGACTATCGCGAAATATTGAAATACTAACCTAAAGTAATTTAATTTTTCTCTTGGACTGCTTCTGTGTGCTCACTCACCTGCATGATGAGTGCTGTCTGCAAAATCTTCACACCCAATTACCCTGTAAGCTATTGTACTATATAGCCGTGGGAGGGGAGCCAGGAGAAAGGGTTGTGTCTTGCTGTATAATTATTTAAACTTTACATAAAGTGAACCTCATAAATCAAGCTTGCATTTTGCATGACAGCCCAGCTTATGTGTTTTCTTTTTTACTGGTGGGATTATTACATTTCCAAACAGCTATTTTAATACCTGTGTGTTTATCTGCTCTGGTAAAATGGGTGTGTTAGGAAACCCCTTTGAGAATCCTGATTAGTTGTACCAAGCATATGTATCCTTTATACAAAGAGCTCAGGACTTGCATCCACATCAGCCCTCATCTTTTCAATCTGAATTTTGCAGCACAAACACAATGTGTGTGCTGCACATTTCCACTGTGATGCCAAAATGGATGAATAACCAGACAACAGCCACCTGGTTGCACTGAAGGTTGCTGGTAACCAGGTGGCTGCTGCTCACTTGCACAGCCTGGCTGATCCCGCTTTGAGGGGTACGTAATACGAGTCATGGTCTTCTCTTCTACAAATTTTTTAACTTCTGCCTGCTAGCTATTGATGATATCTGGTTGATTTTTTGCATTGAGCATGTTGCTTAACTCAGAGTTCATTTACTAGTAGGCAGACACACTGCTAGTTCACTTTATGGTAGATGTTCGTGCTGCTATGAGGAGAACATTACTATTTTATGTGCTACCTTTTGTACTACTGTAGTGTGTTTTTATTTCCAAGGCTATGTATTTTGTCAGTTATGTTGTATTATCCCTCAGGATGATAAAAGCGAAATAAACACTGGAATATTTCTGGTATTGAGAGCTTGCTTTGTCTGGGTTTTGATATCTGTATTTTCAGAACAGAAGGTTAAACTTGTATGTTTCACTTTAGGAGTACACATGTTTTTAAATCACACCTTCAGCTGTGGTGTCAAACCAGCAATGGCACTGTACAAAGGGTCCTGTGGTCAGTTATGTGGAGTATTTTAGAACAAAGTATGCTGATGAAAGGGTAGGGGAGGTAATATTATTTTTTACTGTTAATAGTGTTTAAATCTGGTAGATGTCAAGTGGAGTTGACTTATGTAAATACGGTATGCTGATCTATGTGAATTCAAAACCCAAGAGAATCACAGATTCATTTAGGTTGGAAAAGACCTCCAAAATCATAGAATCCAACCAATGATCAGAGTTGTTTAGAACAATAATCAAAGCCTTTGTTAAAACGAGTCATTTAAGACTGCATAGCTTTGGGTGCTCTGCAGGCAGCAAACCAGTAAGTGTAGCTTTCAGAAGTGACTCTTACTGGTTGGTGCAGACTGGGTATTTTTAGCTGTAATAAATAAATCACAGGACTGCATAATTAAGTTGTAGCTGCTATTTGGAGTAAAGATACAAGTTCTGTTTCCTCCTCTATCTTCAGGATATCTTTTTTCCTTTTTGTCTTACCAGATGTGCATATTGCCATATCATCTGATTTCTTTGATTTACCTGAATCTGTAAGGGTGCAGTTATGTTCTTGGAAAATACATGATTTACCCTTTTTTTACTGAGCACAAAGCTTCTCAGCATTTCTGTGGAAGGCATTTTTTGGATTAGGGTGGAAAGATTAATTAAGGAGAATAATAAAAAACAGTTGCTGAAGGTATCATCTCATTTATAATGAAAATGGTATTCCAGATGCTGAAGCAAAATAAACAGCAAAATATACCAGTTTAGCTCTGACAAGTTCAAATAGTGATTGATATTTTTAGTGTGGTTAAGCCATAAATGTGCCTTTCTAAGGGGCCATGAAGTTTGGGCATCTCCTAGTTCATAGATTGAGACGTGTAAGGTTCAAATGACTTTGTACTCTAAGCTGAGGTTCATAGGAGGAAAAAGGCAGGAGAGTATTAGTTGATCACAGGAGCAGTATTGACTTGTGCACAGACAAAAGCCAAATCAATTGGCTTGTGTCCTGTTCTGAGTTGCAGCCAAACTACTCTTGCTAGCAGTCCTGTTGAAAGATAGCAAAGATCTTCTTATCTCCATGCTGCAAACCCTTTTTTAACTGCAAGCTAACTTTAGTGTAGATGAATTTGGTTTGTTTCACTCAACAGTATCTCTGTCAATAACATGCTATAATGTTTTTTTTTAAACATAAACATTTCATTAGTCTTTCTTGTGTGCCTCTACAAGCAGTACAAATAAAGCCTTCAATCAGTCCTGCATTTCTCTCCATTAATTGTGCTTCGCATTTCTATGTGGAATTCACTTTGTATTTTTGTCTTAGACTAATATTGCCACTAATACTGAGCTATATCCAAAACTTCTATCAAGCTGTCTAAATAACTATTTAGAGACGAGCAGGGCAAAACATAATGTATTTGCAGGTTCATTTAACTAAGGAGCAGTTGAAGGGTGATTTTTGCTTTCTACTTACAGCTTGTAGTTAGTTATGGGCTGGTCACCTACGAGCGAGTGGAGGTGAGGTACCATGGGACTCCAAGAATGAGATTGACAGGATACCAGTGCTCCCTTTGCCTCACTGGGACAGTGGGAGCCTGTTATGAAATACTCATTGAGTTCTAGCTATCTGAGATAGCAAAAGACCCACATATTTTCTATAGGAACGTTTTTGACGTATGACACATTTGTCATGGAGGCTTTTATATAGATTTAGTATGTCAGTCAAATAAAGGTGATTTTTTTTTCTAGTCTTTTATATAAGCAGTAACTTTCAATGTCTTTTATAATGGAATTATCTTAATTTGCAGCTTTTGGACAAAAAGTATTGCTGATTATATTCTGTTGGAGAGCAGAATATGAAGGTTGAGATTCTTAATTAGTTTTTGATCATAAGACTAGTCTTAAGTTAAACAAATAAAGTGGTGAAATTTTCTTGAAATAAGACTAAATGAAAAATTTGAAATTGTTTTTAAACAGTTATCTCCAAAAATCTGTGGTCTTCTGTATGGATATGTGATATTTTGAATGTCTTCACCATCTCCTAAGGACAGCTCAGAGCTGGCTGCTCATGAACATGTTACATAGCGCTCTTCAGAGATCTAATTTTTCCTATTCACTTCGTATCTGGAGCTACTGGGGAAAATTTCTGAAGGCAGAGGTTATTTCATGGTTAGCTGTATACTGATGACACTGTTTTTCTTCCTCTTTTGCTGTATTGAGGGTTTTTTTACCACTGTTCTCAGTGTTGGATGTGTGAGGCTACTAGCTGGGCTGGATTTATCCAAAAGGTGATGGAACAATGGTGAATTCAATGACATAAGCCATGAAGGTGAGAATGTGTTCTCTCTGTGGAAAGGGAAAATGATTTTTTGTCATTCTTGTTGTCCAACATAGGCTAATGTCATCTGTGACTGCTTCTGCAGGCTCAGGCAGCATGTGATGGAGTCACTAACTTCTCTGTCAAGGAAGCTATAATTGGCTACTGGGCTCCTACCATGCAGCTCTCAGCAGCTTTTTGCACTGCTGCAAGGGTGTCTGGCATTGACTCATCTCTTTGCTTCCCTAACCTGCACCCCAGAAAGGAAACTTCAGAATAAAATTTGGCTTCATGTTTGCACCCTGGCACAATGTTTTCTACGATGTTCCATAGTTCCCAGCTCATTTCTGAGTGTAATTCACTGTGTAGGTTCTGGTCTATAAAGTTCTCTATAATTTGAGTCTTGGGACTGGGAAAATCCTGAGGAGAGCATTTGACTGCTCGTATCATTTGTGACACTTGAATCTATTCAGCAACTGAGACAAGGCACTTTCATCAGAGAGTTTGCACCCCTGGGAGATGTGTTACTTCATTTCTTTAGTTTTGAGAGACTTTGTGCTATGGTGGGGTTTTTTTGTTGTTTGGTTTTGTTTTGTTTGTTTTTAACTGGATTTGTTGATTCTGTGAAGGTGCAGGGTAACAAACTCAATAACCCCTCAAAGCCTGGTTCTTCGCAGAAGGGTTGAAATGCAAAGGCTTTACTTCATTTCAGTCTTTCTGAATTCTTTCAGAATTTCTTCTGTTACTGGGGAATTTTTTTTGCATCTGACTGTACATCATTGAGTAACCTTTTGTTTTGCTTTTCTTCATTTTTTTGCTATCTGTTTGTGAGGAACTGGGCAGAATGCCTTTGAGGTGACCATTGTCCACTTTCCAGTGATTTGGAAGCCAGGTGACTTATCTGGAGGGAAATGTCCTACTTTATTTATTTGTCACATGCATTTAATTTGTCTTAAATGTCTCTAGCATTATGTAATAAGAGGATTGATTTTTAAAATTTTTTTTCCCTGAAGGTCATCAATAGAAATAGAGAAAAATGTTTAGGAAGAGTTTTGAGAGATTTGATCTGTACTACATTCTCAAGGCCAGGTCAACTCAAGCTGTGACTTCTGAAGGATATTTGCCAACATGTTTTTAAAAATGCTGATAGCACAGCATCTACAACTTCTGTAGTCAGTGCTTAGCAATCTCACTACTAGTAAGTGTTTAGCACTGGACCAGTTTTCCTCTTGAACATATCATTTTGTATATATGAAGACTTGCCAAGACTTTTCCTTGTATGAAATAGCTCCAGTTATTTAATTCTTTCATTGTAAATGATATGTTCTTATCTTTGACCAATTGATCCATGCTCAAAACTGGACAGGAAAACTTTATCAGGTGAAGCAAGAGAATCTGAGTGTGTGCTTTAGGCGATGTGTCTCTGCTTGTCATTGCTGCTGTGACATTTGTTCCCTGTGCAGTAGCGTTGCACTGACTCATGTTCAGTCGGGAGCTGCTAATCAATCCTTCAGAGCCTTTTCCGCAGTACGGCTGTCTAGACAGTCGTTCTTCCATCCTGTATTTGTCAGCTGATGATTTCTGCTTATGTGTCTTTACTGAGTGGCACTTCTCTTCGATGCTGTTTGTTCCCTTTGTCAGCCACACTGACTCCCAAATTTCCTTTCTCTGATATGCCTGTTGGAAGCACCTTGCTTGACAGGTTTGAAATGCAATTTAGGAACTGTACTCACTAGCAGAAGCAGATCTTGTTAAGAGAAGCAATGCTTGCTAAGCAACCAAAGATGCTTGGATGCCACAATGATTTGTGATTAGTTTGCATTTGTATGTTTAAAGGAATGTGTTTTTCTTTACAATGATAAGAGACCGAGGTGATAGCTGCTTGGGGTTTCTCTTTGTTATGCATTTTTCTAGTTGCTCAGAATTTATGTTCCCAGTTATATAGTTTAAAGATTACATGATAACTTGTCAACTTTGCATTTTTGGGCACCTGAAATGTTTTGTTTAAAAATAATGCTGATCTAACTTCCAGATGCTCAAAGGTTGAATAGGAGAGCTGCAAACAGCGCAGCTCTGAAAGTCACCTGTGCTACAGGGACAAAGAAACAAGCTTGGATTTTGCAATCTGTCATGCATTGTGCTTGCTTTGTGCATTGTTTTTGTTGTTTTGAGTAAGAAAGTAGGATAAAAGTTAGATTTGCAGTATTAAAAAACCAAAAGTCTTGTAGGAAAAAAACCCTTGCTGATTCTGATTGCACCTTTCGTCTTTCTCCTGTTAAGGAACCAAGTCAACTTTTTCGGATTCACATACAATTATTTATCTACTTTAATAGTAACTACTGAAGTTATTACAACTAAAAGTGAGTAAGATGTGTTTACTCAGATCTCTAGTACAAAGAATTTTGATTTTTTGATAGTTTGTATGTAAAAAACCACACTAACAGATGATGTAATAAACCTGAAAATGAGGTTGTTTATTAGCAAGACTCACATGAAGGTGTTTGAGGAATAATTTAAATTTATTTCAGTTTTGCTTTTTATGTTACTGGATTTCAAGTGTGTGTTTTTGTGCTTTCAGGGTTCTAGAAGTAGGTGGTGGCTGATCTAATGTAGTCAGTAGGTAAATCATGTGCTTGTTCAGTCCTTTCTGCAGCAGAGAAGAAATGTGGTGCCCTCTGAAATCCACTGCTTTGGATTTCTTGATGTGATTTTTATTGTTGAACTCATGAAAGAACTAAGGATTTCTTAGGAGTTTTATTTAGAAATGCAAAGTGAATCCTTAACTATAAAGGGGTATACTGATGCATTTTCATGGAGTAAATAGGAATCTACATACACTGTGTATGAGAGATGAAAATAGCATAAGAGGTGCTCTTCCGTAATAGAAATTAAAGGATTCTGTTTAGTTGTTTTTAGAGCAAGGCATTTTCTTTTACTATCATAAATAATTTACTACATAATATGATAATATTTTATTGTTTTGCAATTCTTTGAAATTACAGGCTAGAGTGCAGAAATTAAATTATTACTCCATAAAGTCTTATTGTAACTTTTCCCCAGAGTGGTGTAGTGACATCTGTATGTACAAAATGTTGGGCAGGTTGGGGCAGGACACACCAGTACTTCTGATGCTTTTTGTTCCATGGGCTAGGTGCAAGGTAACTGCAAAATTTGCATTATTTAATTTTTTTTTATTGTAGAAACACTAGTGGGTAACAGCTTAATCTTTGATCAAGCAGGACTTATGTTATAGACTATAACATAAGTAGTATGTAGTATACAGACTATAAGTGTGCAATAGTTGTACTTTCATGAAGTAGCATTCTGTAGGTGATGTTACCCTTAAAATAAAGACTAATATTTATTTTTTTCCTGAGAAAAGGCCTGTATAAGATAGTTATTGGGTTTTAAGTGTACTATCTTATCTTTTGGAGAAAAATATAGCATGGGGTAACTTAAACATCAGAGGTAACACTGAACCACTGAATCCATAGGTATAACTATGAGGAACACTCAGACTTGTAGGTGCAGCTGTGAGGTATACTGCTTGAAACAAAGCAGGGTAGAGATGGGCCACAGTTTGTAAATGCTACTTTTTGTGTAAGTGATAGCAGTAGTTTTGATAAGAAATAAAGTTGGATAATGTTTCTTTTCTTTAAGGAATATGCCTCTTTTCCTAGACTGCATGGTTCCTTTTTTTGCATATGTAGTAGGCCTGTTGGTACAGAGAGAATACAGAGCTTGACATGCAGTTTGTATCTTTGCATGGGATTTAGAAGTGCTTCTTCTGGTGTTAAGATTTTCTCTCTTACTCTTGATAAAGAAATACGAGTATGTGTTTTTGAAACAATTTCATGGAGAACATTTGGCAGAGCTGCTGTGTTATTCATGGTTAATAGTGGAAACTTCTTAAACATTCTTTACTTATCTGTTTCTTCCCTATTCCTCTTCATTCACCCCCTGCCCCCAGCTTCCTTCCTTATTTTGGTCTGTGAAACTTAGGACAAAAAAAGAGGAAATCCTAAGGTGGAAAACAGAAGATCCCGGTTCTTCTGTTTCAGTGTAAGAAGCACATGTCTGTTCTCTACCAGGTTCATAACCTCTCTTCTTCCACCTACCCCTATCAGAAAAGATATTTACTAGCTGATTATAAGTCAAGCCAAAATGATATTGATATCCTCTTGTCTGTTTGGAGTAACAAGACCTGGATGCTTTTTCTCATTGGGCCAGATGTAGTTCTGAGTTCTCAGCTGTGTTGAACAAATGGGCTTATTCCTATTGCTTGCCAGGTTAAATAGGTAAAGCAAGAGTGGATGTATCTGCCTGCACATATTTTGCCATTTTATTTGTCTTGGTGAAATAGGTCAGTGCTAATAGTAAGCGTTTCAAGCTACAGATCTCAGGTTGTTTCCATTGCTGGAAAGCTCAATTCAGTCACTTAACTTTTTTTTTTCCCCTAAATTGGATTGAGAGACAAAAGACTTGTATGTGAAATAGAGAAGTTAGGCTTTTCATAATGATTTAATTATCCCAAGACCATTTCTTTTCACCAGTTAATTAAAAAAGCATTGTAAGAGTTGCTGAAAATCTGTAATATATCAGAATACTGTGTGATTTTCCAGGCAAATGTGTGGTGTTCTTGCATGAGACAGCTGTTGGTTTTAGAGTTTAATCTTCTTTGGAGATAGTGTTTGGAAATGTAACATGGTAAACAATATTCAAAGAAATCTGAGGAAATGGACTCTCCAGCCTCAGACATGGTGACATGGAAATCACTTATTCCATGGTTGCCTGCTGTGTTACTTCTTTTCAGCTGCTGTCAGTGGTTGCTTCTAGAAAACACTACTGTTTTATTGGTTTATTTTTTAAAAATTATGAATAGTAGCTTTATCTCAACCTGAGCAATTATAATGTGTCTTAAGAAGTAATGTATAAATCTTGTTCTGTTGATGAAAAGCCTTGGCTTCCTGGTGGCATGAAGGATGAGTGGTGTCAATCTTGCTGTTGCTACCTCTCTGTTGTTCAGTGTTGGACTGAATCCACTGCTTTTGTATCTTCAAGCTTAAGTGTACTCTTGCTTGTTTACATTCAAAAAATTCCTGGGGAAGCCTTTAAAACTGACAATTGTTGAGCTTTAATATATTTGCATGCGAAGGAAAGTATTTCTTTGTTTCACTTCTGCAAAGATTTGGTTCTGTCAAATCTGCTGGGGCTTGAATAGCAGTGCCTCTAAAAATGTGTATTTAATAGGTATATTAAATAGCACCAGTTTTAAAGATGGCTGAGATAAAGTGATCTATTAAGCAGGCACAAATTATGTTGGTGCCTGTTTTCCCAGTCTAATCTGAAAAATGTAACCTAGTAAATAGGAAAAGTGCAGCTGCAACATTAGAGAAATTGCATTGGTTTTCATCATGATTCTTACAAAGATATGTTTGGATTTATATTGATAAATATTGCCTCTAACTCTCTTTTCGAGCAGCCAGTTAACAGCATCATAATTGATATGCAAATGTGGCTGTACAGCTGATAGAGATCTGTGGTCTTTATCAGTGTGCTTTGCCTCTTTTTGAGTTCCCCAGCAAAACAGTGACCGAGTGAAAAGGACTGAACTGATGAGGAGGTGCCTCCTTTCAGAGAGGCAAAGGCCCAGAATAAACCTATTTAGCTAATAAGTACTGAATGGATTCTTAAAGTAGCAAGTTAGGATCTTTTGGTTAGTCTATGAAGTGGATTTATTGTTTGCAATAGCCATAAAAAGTTTGGCTTGTTAATGACCTCTGTAAAACACCATTTGTGTTTTTACATATCCTATGCAAAACCTTGAAAGCACTCTGCAGACTACAAATAGCAGGCTTTGTGTAGGATATGAATATGCACAGCTACACTACCAAATGTTAAAGTAATCCAGGAAACTTGGAATAATATTGTCTTGAGTATACATGCATGGGAAAACTTTGTTGAGCAGAATGTCTGGGGACCTGCATGACCATGGCCAGGCCAGCTCTGGGGCTCACCCAGCTCTGGCCATGTGCTTCCCCCAATGCCTTTGTGGCAGCTTCTGTGATGAACAATTGAGAGAGCTGATCTGGCTGAAAACTAATCACTTTTTTGGCAGGGAGGTATTTACACTGCCTCAGCACCTCTAGCTGGGCTTGGATTGTTTGCCAAAATAAGTGTGCCAGTGTGGGGGGAAGTGAGGGAGAGTGCAGCTGGGAGTACAGAAGATGGCAGGACCTCGGTACTCTGGCATGTGCCTGCAGGCACATCAGATGTAGTATAACAGAAAGCTACAGCCTAATGAGGCCTGTCAAGAATATATGACACTTTTCATGGGGTAGGAACAAGTAACAAACTGATAGATAAATTGTATGTCATCTTATCCAGCTGTTTGGTCTGGATTCAGGTGTTTTGTTTACAGAACCCACTGTTAGTTATAAAACTCTTACACATTTAGGGTTACTGCCAAGCACAGTAAGTGCTTTCTTATTCCAGAGGCTACTTTGTGAGCAATTACCTGTTTTTGCAATCTCAAACTGTCTTCCATGTAACAAGCAGAACTGTCCAAGCACACATTTTGGACATGAAGTTGAGATCGATTTTTGTGAACCCTTAGCAGGCTGCTAAAATTGTTTGAGTATCACAAGATCAGAACCTAAAAAACTCTAAAGGTGTAATTTAGATTTTGTGGATGTAAAGCTAGTAAAAGTATGCCATGGAGCAAAGCTTATGGAAAAAGATAGAAATTGACAGAACTAGTAAATGTATATCAGGAGTCCTGTGAGATGTAAATAACACAGTAAAATAAAATGAGCACAGTTGTACTTGTTTCTAATATGATTAGGAGAGGTCTTTGTCCTTCTGCTGCATTCAGAACAGGTACACACTAAGTACTTTCAAAATCAAAATATTCAAGAGAAAAAATGAACAGTTTTTCCTGGTATTATAAAAATATTTGATATTTGATAATTTCACAATGAAATATTTGATATGGATATGAATACTTTATAATAAAATATTTCATAATGATGACATTTAATAATGTGGCTGTTATGAGAACTTGAATAGCCTCAGAATAATGAAAACTGCTGCTTCTCTGAAATGATGGCCTTTAAGCATTGCCATTGCCTTCTCAGTCAGCATAGATCTGGGAATAAATTTTAGGAAAAGACGTTGGCAGTTTTTCCTTCTCACTATTTCTACTAGTCTTGTATTTCTTCTTTGCTGCGCCTGTCTCTGTGTTAGCTCTCCTGGAAACCATCATTGGAGTGCCTGGGCATTCTGCACTGCCACAGTCATGTTTTCTTCTGGCTCTTATCCCCTGTTGTCAAACTCATTTGTCTCACTTTAGTCTTTCAATTTTTAGGCCTGAAAACTACGACTCAAGTTTAGAGAAAATACTCTTTGGTTAATTATGCATTGTTTGTTTCATACTGAAATAAGTTTTGGATACATAACAAAACCTTCAGCACAGGAAGAATTGTTTGATTTGGCTATGATCTATGGGGTACCAGACTTCTCAGTGTCTGTTAAATATGAAACAGCATCCTTACAATTTTTCTGGTATAGTAGCTATAAAGCTGGGGCATCACATATGTAATATCATACTGGAGGCATTTTCTTGTGTCTTCTCTCCTTCTAAATTAGTGTAGTTATGAACTGACTTTTACGGTGTTCAAAGCATATTTAAAATCTAAAACACCCTCTAGGAGTGGATGTGTTTAATGTACAGAAATGTATGATAATAGGAACTGAAATGTGATACATAAACTGTGTATGTATTTTTTTCTCCGTTTCCTCAAACTGTCAGTCACCTTGCTTGTGATACTTCAATTACTTAAGTGTGTTTTTGGCCAGTTGTCACACAAGGTTTTGAATTTGTGTCCCTGCTGTTCAGCCCTATCACAATGAACTGGGAGGTGAGGAGGAGAAAAAAGCTATCATATGTCTGATAATTGTTGTTTGGCTTATATCCAGGGTTCTGCTTATAAAGAGTTCTATTGAATGATCTTAAAATATATAACTTGTCTGAAAATGTCAATATTTACTTTCCTCGTGAAGTCTTGATTTTTTGAAGCACCTTTAAGGGGCAAATAGTTGTTATCAGGCATCAGTATTCCTACTGCTTTTTGCAAAGACAGTTTAGATAACCCTTAGCCTTTTACATCTGTACACATGCTATACATGTTGCCTTTTTTTTTTTTTTTTAAGCAAATCTGCAGTATAGGTTTGCAAAAGGAAGTGTTTGATGGGTGATATCTTTATGGAAGATTAGATACAAAGACAGCTTCATGATAAAATACGAAAGTGGTTTTGAAAGGAATAGCTTGGTCTCCTCAGATCTATATTTAATAGGAAAGCTGTTTGGGCAGGTCTGGCTTTGCTTCTTTTTAGTTACAAAGGCTAGATACTGGGTAATTCCATCATGCTGTCATTTTTCCTCCTCTCTAGAGGACTTCAGCTCCAGAAATTCATCAGTGTGTAGTTCAGCCATAAAATACTTTGACTTTTCCCTAGTATTAGTTATTTTGTACTCGCTACAAAGAAATTTGTGTTCTGTATGGATGTTGACTTAATGAATGTATGAGGCATTCCTGCAGCCTGTGGTATGTCGTGGGGGCCCTGGGGAGGTGAGAGGAATGCCAGGGCTTCAGATATGGCACTGGAACGCTGACACTGCTAGTGTAAAATACTGCAGCCACAAACAGTGTAGCATACCTGATTTAAATACCTCAGATTCCCCAGGCTCAGAGATGGAGCAGAATTTCATCGAATTTGCTTTGTAATCTCATGTCAAGCTCTCTCAAGGCAGCATTATACACTCGTGCGTGAGTGGGTGAATAGCACTTGGCAGGCTTTTCTGGCACTTGGCTCTTCTAACATCTCCTACAATAATGACTTAGAAGCAGAACTGCTACCCTTCCCCCTGCTTAATTTACCCATGTGCTTCTCCCAAATACGATGTTTTCTGTACTTTCTGTACAATGTCCATTTCTGGCAAAATTAGCTTAAGTTTCTCATAATGTGGAAAAGAAATTTACCTGCACAGCTGTGTGGGGATATATACAAAGACCTAATGCTAATTGTTTTGTGGTTACTTGCAAACTGTTTTTTTTACCTAGAAACCTTTTGCATGCTAATCTTCCAAAGGTGAACTGATATAATTCATGAAGTATGTGACCTGCAAACACTTATGTTAAGTATGTATTTTATTTGTATTTTTGGAGGGGATTTTTTGGAAAATATGGACGCAGGTTATTGTAGCAGTATCAACTGGAGATGAAGGCAGACTTGGACACGTGCCTACAAAGTTAGGCTTGGCAGATCCAGCAGAGAATTGAAGGTACTGGGTTTCAGAAGGGACTGGATGAGGGATTATGGAGTGCAAGTGAAATGACAGGCGGGGCAGAGAGGTCAGAACTGCCGTGTGGTTTTATCAGGATTTACTAATGAACTTATAGAGGAAAAAGCTGGTAGGCACAGAGAGTAAGGAGTTTTGACTATAGTGAAAGGCAGAAAAATATATGAAAGTGTGGGAAAATTTCTTACAAACTTTTTTAATGCTCCACTGATGGCCTGCCTTGTGGCATCTGCTGTCTGCCTTTCCAGTAGGGAAGTTGTAATTAAGGTTTCCTGCAAAACTTGAAGAACAAAGTCAGTGGGGGAAGCAAATCTGGGAAATGTTTCTGGATGATGTGCTGTCAGGGATTATGGTTTGGAAACCATATACATAAGATTACTTCTGATGCTAACTGGATCTTACTAAGGTATGCTTGAGAAAAAAGACCCTGTTAAGATTTTGTAGTGCTTGATTCAGCTTGAATTTTCATGGAACCATGTTTAGCTGTGTGGTTTTAGGTAAGGACCTCAGATTTGAGCTTTCTGTAATCAGTTGTATTTATCTTAGTTTGTAGGTCATGCAGGTTTTAGTTTGCTAGATAACGACTCTGAGAGATTCTTGAATGTTGCTAATGAGCTTTGGGCTAATCAAAAGTCCTCGTCCTCTGGCTCAAGGCTCACTGCTATCTGAACGAACTGTTCCTGAAAATATACAGTTTCTCATTTCCAGAAGGCTGCTTGGAAACTTTTGGCTCAACACTTAATTGTGACCAAAGAAGTGATTGAATTGAGAGCTCATGGGGTAATGCTGTTTCCTGTATTATGTGCTCTAGCCACTGAGGTGCTAGTGAATTTGTTAGGAATAGGCAGCATTCAGCTGCAGCTTGAGGATTCAGTCACTGTGTGACCTACAAATAACAGAGACAGTGGGAGATGTTGAAAGAATTAGACACTGCAGATCTTATCTGTAGGATGTTCATGCTTTTTCACCAAGGTAGTGGATTCTATCAGTGTCCTGTGTCTGCTGGGAATCAAGTTTGAATCAATTTGGAAGTATGATTTTACCACTTGAAAGTTATCTTGATTAAATGACATGTTCACTTGGCTTTAAAAGAAATGCTTTGTTTGCTGTACAATACACTAGCATTCCCTGTATTGTGTGTCACCTCACTTCACCTCAGGAAAATACAAACTAGCGGAACTTGTGTACTAAAAAATACTATTTATTAAATAAAAGGAAGAGTATGTATTTGTTGAGAAGTATAGGAAGTGATGAGTGACTGTGATTTATTTTTTTGTTGAACTAAGGTTGACTGCAGAACTTTTTTTTTATTTTTTTAAATTTATTTTAATAGGCTTCTGTGTAGAGCAAGCCTTCGGTCTGCTGGCAGGCACTCTTAGTTAGAAAACAGGGCGAGTGTGTGTGACTACTTGTGTACCAGTACTGCTCAAAATATCATCACAAAGGGCTGTGGCAGAGAGTGATAGGAGTTGAGTCTGTATCATGATGAACTGTGCAGCAGAAGAGTGATGAATGCACAAATAGTGTTTGTCTGATGGCCTTTTTAGTGAAAATAAATAAATGTTTCATAATAAATTAATAATTGTAGTCGACTGTTTTAAATGTCTGTTCTTACACAGGTAACTTCTGAAGTCCTAAATATGTGTTTGAAAGTGCTTTCCATTTATCTTATCACAAATATACTTTAAGTTTTCAAGTAATGCAGCTCTGTGTGTTGTGGAAGACATTGGTGACCTTACTAAAGACTGAATTCAGGCCATTCGGCTACCATCCAAATGCTCTGCCAGCTTAGCTACTTGACCACCTGCTTCTGTTTTTCCATTGCCTTTGCAGATGTAGGTTTTGTTCATTTTCTGGCATCTCATCATTGCCTTTCATAAAAATAGATCTTGTGGATAAGGTCTGTACTATAGACCACTTGAGTGTCTTTATGACTCTTGTAGTCACTTGAATTTTCATCAGCCATTCAAGAATGGGCATGTTGGAAAAGAGCACAGGATGATGCCTTTTGCACTTCCAGGCTTGCTTTCCCCAACCATGCTCCTACTCTTTGGATTGCAAGACTCAATGGCAGCCATGTAGTTCTACTTAGTCTCACTGTAGCTTTCCTGCTCTGCATGAGCTTGGTGGTTATCCTTGATGGAAAACATCCAAGTAGTGCTGATGTGCAGTGTTGGGGTGTGTGGCTATTCCTTTAACTGTTGAAACATGCAGCTTAAATTCTTTGTCTTTGTTCGTATCTTTCCAATATGCAAGATTGAAGAAAAAGGAAACACTGGTCATAAATATGACTTTGAGACATAATGATAAATGCTTTTGAGGATGAATCCCTTAACAGCCCAATGTAACTGGAGTGCTGAATGGGGAGTCTTCAGTAATGAGTTATATTCCCACAAGTACTACTGATCTGCTCATTGACTAAGTCCAAATTACATGACCTCAGTGCCTGGTTTGTAAAGCAGCACACTGAAAAGCAGGCTGAGTGAAAACTTGTGTACTTGTTTCATCTGACATAGCTGAGATAGTTCAGGAGTTACGTCTGTGCTTGGTTGATGAAAATGAAAGAAAAAATGTGTGGCTGTTCTGGGGCTTCTCACAGTGTTAAATGCTGCTGTTGGTTTCTAAGGTTTTTGCCCCATTTTTGAAAACAGATATAACCATGATGCAGTGATTCGGGTGCACTAAATTTTAAACTAGAAAAATCATAAATTACTTCTGGTTTCAGTATAAATACCAATGGATTGTTTTTATCTTGCACTTTAAAAAATACATCAGTAATGGAAAAAAGTTCTCTCCTGCTTTTTTCTGAAGACTGCATTTGGTGTTCCCACAGGCTTGGTCTAGTTGAGTGGATAGGGTAAAATAGGAAGGTGCCGCAGAAGCCGTGGCAATGCTTGAAGACCTCTCACTTTTATTTTGGTGATTTTTTTTCCATTGCATTCTGTAATATCTACAAGAACTGTCATTTTTCAGAAGATGTCTTGACTACCTGGACTGTCTTTTGATGGTGATTTAGGCAGGAGAAAAAAGTGGACTGAGCAAGCACTGGCTGTGAATCTGATCTAAATATAGTCAGCTATGCACATACTTGCAGCATTGTCTGGATGAGTGTGATTTTTGTAATCTGTCAGTATTACTTGTTAGACAGATTAGTAACTTGGCAATGCTGAAGTGGGAACTTTGGTCTGGGAGGCAGAGAGTCTGGGGTTGAAAGCCTACATGTTCTACCATTTGAGAAGGTATCTGGCCTTTTAAGATCTGGGATCTGGCATCAGGATGTGGTTGTGCAGACTCCACTGTGAGATGTTGGGGTCTGCATGAGTTCTGTGTAGGTGTGGGGTTGAGAAGTCTGCTGGATTGCCATGATAGTGTCTGTAGGTCCCTCTGACATCCTAGAGGATCACCCAGTTGAAGGTGAGTCAGTGTTAAGAAACTTAACTTCATCTAAGCTGTCATGCTATAGAGGCTTCAACAGAAATATTAAGAATTCTTTGAGCATAGCTTACTTGTTTTGATAATTTATTGAACAGACGTGGAATAATTGAGCTCCCACTCTTAAGCTTTCTACAGTAAATATTTATGTTCTCTTTTGGTTTTTATCTCTTGGGTATGAAAGATGAACTTCAGAGACAGTGTTCATTCATTTCTTTGTTTTCCTGCCCTGCTTTGTAAAAGAATCTATCAAGGAACAAGCCCACAAAGCAACGTGATAAAACTTTGTTTAAAAAAAAAAAAACAGAACAAAACCACAAACCAAAACGCTAAAAAGAATCCTATAACAAAATACAAACCAGTTCAACATCTACCAATTAGTATCTAGTATTCTGCTTTCAGCATATTAGAAAGACAGTACAATTAAACAATACACTTGAGAACAATTTTCTTCAGTTACTTTTGAGCATTTGGAGCTAAGTGTGGGGATAAATGTCTGGCTTGGTGTCATCTGATATAGGGAAAGATTTCTGAGCATCCTGTTTATAGAGTTTTTGCTTCCCAAGTGGTATATTATAAATACTGTATATTATAAAGATGGGTTAAGGAAAACATTACCTCTTTGAACCATTTGCTATTATTGTCTTGTGCAAATCACATGCTGTCAGCTGGGCTTTTTTTGTGTGTGTATGTCAAATGTAATTATTTTTGTTCACAATGGTGTACAGACAAGTAGTTGATTTATATATGCCAGCAATGCACCACTATAAGTAATATCTGGATTAAGATAACAAGTAACAGCTTTTCTTGATATATCTTAGAGAGTGTTGGTAGAGCATCCAAGCTCTCCAGAGATTTACTTCTCTTTTAACTGGCTGTGTGTTCACCATACTTGGGCTTTAGCCTGGATAGATTTCAACACATATCTGCTAGGAAGAGTTTGAAAAGGCAATGAGGAAAAACTAATATTTTGTTTTCAGTTTGTAGTCTTAAGTGATCAACATAAAGCCGAGTTATGTTTTTGTGGCTAAATTTAAGGCCTTGTTTCTCAAAATAAATGCACAGATCTGGAAATTCTGTGATGCAATGCCAGTTTTGTCTTATTTTAACCATTTCAGTCAGGTATTTGGATAAGAGATGCTATCAATGTCAAAAGTAATTAGGTGTAGTAACAGCTGAGTTTGAGATCTGACCATTTTTATGTCCTACCTTGTTAGGTTATTGAAAGAAGAAACAGGGTCAATATTCTTTGCTATTCTCCAGACAGCGCCACTGGAGAAAGAGACTGAGACCTATCCTGGCTTAAAGATTTGACAGCTGACTTTGTTATGCCACGTTAACTATGATGTAACTGTGCTATACATGAGCTACTGATAATTTTTGTGTAGTCTGGAGAAAGAGTGGTCATGGTTCTCAAGCTGCTGTCCACAGAAGAGTCTTCAGTGCATGAATAAATCATCAGTCAGTTAGTTTTGCTGTGACAGATTGTCTTCAGTGTGAATGGCCAACATTTACTTGAGAGGGAGGTGAATTGGGTTTGCATGGTCAGGTTTTCCTAGCAGTACAGGGATGGAGCTTTGATGTGTTGCCAGAAGCTCCCTCCATGTCTGACAGAGCCAATGCCAGGCAGCTGCAAGACAGATGCACTGCTGGCCAAGGCTGAGCCTACCAGTGATGGTGATAGTGCTGCTAGGATAATGTATTTAACACAGGAGAAAGTTGCTACGTGACAGCAGCTGTAGCCAGAGAGAGGAGAGAGATTACATGAGAGGAACAGCTCTGCAGACACCATGGTTGGTGAAGGAGGGCCGCCCCAGGTGCCAGAGCAGAGATTCTGCCAGAGCAGAGCAGCTCATGGTCCATACCCTGGTGAGTCAGGCTGTCCTCCTGCAGCCCATGGAGGAGCCCATGCCAGAGCTGGGGGTTGCCCAAAGGCAGTTGTGACCCCGTGGGAAGCCCGTGCCAGGAGCATGGCTCCACAAGGCTCCTGGCAGGATTTGTGACTCTGTGGAGAGGGGAGCTGGAGCTCCATGCTGGAGCAGCTTAGCTGGCAGGACTTGTGACCCTGTGGGGGACCCGTGCTGAAGCAGTGTGTTCCTGAGGGACTGCACCTCGTGGAAGGGACCCACGCTGGAGCAGTTTGTGAAGAGTTGCAGTCTCTGGAGAAGTTTGTGAAGGACTGTCTCCAGTGGAAGGGACCCCCTGGAACAGGGGAAGTGTGTGAGGGTCTTCCCCGTGAGAAGGAAGGAACAGCAGAGACAACATGTGATGAAATGACTGCATCTTCCTTTCCCAGTCCTCCTAAGCTGCTGGGGGAATGAACAGACAAAATTGAGGGTGAAATTGAGCCTAGGAAGACGAGATAAGTGGAGAGGAAGGTGTTTAAGATTTAGTTTTGCTTTTCATTATCCTACTCTGATTTGATTGGTAATAAATTAAATGAATTTTTCCCTTAGTGAAGTCTGTTTTGCCCATGATGGTAATTGGTGAGTGATCTCTCCCTGTCCTCATCCTGACCTGCAAGCTTTTGTTCTATTTTCTCTGCACTGTCCAGCTGAGAAGGGGAATGATGAAGTGGCTTAGGTGAGCACTTGGCCTTCAGACAGGGTCAACCCATCACAGAATGTGTTTGGAAATACTTACTGCAAAAGAAAGGAAATGGTGCTGTCAGGTCATTTATTTTGGGTGAGTATTTAAGCTTCTATAAAGTGTGGACCTAGGTAGGCCTTGTTAACAAAGGCAGACTTCTTTGCAGACAGATCTGTAGTTCCTAAAAGGAATCAAACTTTGATTACCCATTGCTATCAGTCAGACTAGAAGCTTGTCAGCTGCTGGGAGGGGAGCAAGCAGATGGTAAGGAAAAATGGACAAGGTAAAATTGGAATTTCTTCAAAAATGTCCACTTATCCTAAGGTGTTTATAAAATGCATTTATAACCTAATGATATTTCTTCTTGGTACGAAGATTTTGATTATATTGATGGTGCTGGATTGGGATTAACATTTTCAGCAAGACCAGAATTTTTTTCTGACAACAATACTTCCATATATTTCTAGATTTGTTACGGTAATCCTAGAAAGTTCCTTTTTAGGCTCCATTAGGTATATATCCCCTGCAGAAGCCCCTGCTTTTGTAAGAGTAATAGCCTTAAATATTTCTTTTGATTACTTATTTTCCTTGTGCGTTTTTTAAGGTGCCAATACTATCCTGTGTTTCTGATAGCACTGAGATTGTATCCTTAAGAGTTTATATGAAAAACCTGTTAGTTCTCCCATTTGACTTGAAAATTAGAGATTTTTTCCCTGTAGTTACAGGAACACAAAAGGTCTGTTGGTTTTGAGTAACACTCAACAGTTATTTCTAAGATGAAACAGTTATTTCTGAAAGCGATAGATAAAAGGAGACCTTGAAGTTCATCACTGTTGAAGCTCAGGTGTTTCACCTTCCTTGAAACTTCTTTTTTAGCTATATTCATTATGTTGTTGTACTCTGCATGTAGTTTGGAGATACAAAGCGACAGACAGAAGAGGAAAAATGGTGGAAAAAACCTGAATTTGGTAAGATGAAGCCAGAGCACAGACGTGTAGGAATGCAAGCTTGAAACTGTCAGGGAAAGTATTTGAGAGAGAAGATTGGAGGCAAAAGAAGTAAGGTTTGTGAGGAAGGACTGACTATAGGGGACTTTTCTGTCTTTGGCTGTTTTCTAACTGTGCTTAATCCATGGATGTGAGAAGATAATTGAATTAGAAATGTCACCTGTTGTCTGTGGTTTATCAGAAGCCTCATTATTAGCTATTATAAAGTACAGGACAGTGGGGATGAGATTATGTGCAGCTGGCACTGCCAGGCTGAGAATGCAGGTGCTCTGGTTTGTGCTCTGTGCAGGCATGTTGTGTTCTGCTGATGTCCTGGATTGCTACTGCCTTTTGCAGCCTGAGCTAAGCAGGTGTGCTCAGCCCTTTTGTAACATCTTCCTCAGTTAATTCCCAGCTTTTGTCCTTGTGTCCAGCTTTCCTCTTCAAGCTCTTCTTGCATGCCTTGTAGCAGGTTGCTGTGGAGAGAGTTGGTGACAAGAAGACAGTGAGACTTATTTGAGGAAGTTAAAGCTTGGAATTATGAAAGCAGAACCATCTTGGGCTGGAGCTTCAGGAGAGGAAGTGAGAACAGACTGATGAACAGACAGATGGCTGTCCAGGACTTCTTGTTCTAACCTGTTTGGTTATTTTTCATCCACATACTCTAATACCTCTGGTACATGTACAAGAGCCCAGGTCTGATGGATACAGACTCCTGTTGTTTCTCCTAAGTTTCTGATTGCCTGGCAAGTACTGAGACAGACTTATCTTTTGTCCCTCAGGCCCTTTTGGTACCAGCTTGGAAGGTGATGGAAAGGAGCTAAAAAGACAGTTTTTCCTAATAATTGCATGCACTAAGAAAAGTGTTTGTGATATCCTTTGATGCAAAAATGGGGGAAGGCTTCAGATTATTAGGTCAAGTATAGCATATTAGTTTCATGTAATAGTTTTTAGAGTTCCTAGAGGACATCAATAGTGGTGGCTTAAAAGCTACTATGAAATTTATTTAGTATCTAGCATGCTTAAGTCTCAAGGACTTCAAACTCTATTATGACAGAGATCTCCACCCTCATTCATACCCAATTTGTATGCCTTAAAATAACCATACCTGTCTTCAGTATGAATTCCTTGTGCCTGCAGTCACAAAGCTGTAGTGGATTGGTGTAAAGTGTGCTTTGAGAGCTACCTGAGCTCTGTCCAGCAGTGGATAACCTGAGGCTGCACCAGGTAATTGCTGAGAATAAGTTCAGAAATATAAACCTCTCAAGTCATGCTGTGAGAACTCTAGACTTGAACTTTAGAATGCTTTGATTATGTCATCAAAGCACTGGTATAAACTCCATATAATTAATTCTAGATTAACATTCACTGTATACTTGACTAGACAATACACATGTATATGGGCTGAGGTTTTTGTGTGTCATGCAGTGTATGATGGAAGACTGCTACACTGGGCTGGGGAGAGATTAGTAGGTTAGTGCCTTGGTCAAGCTCCAAGGCTGTCTAGCACATGAGGAAAAAAAAGATTTTCAAGGGGCTGTCTCACTCTTGTGAAAAGTGGTCATCTTTCCATGTAACACAAAGGACTGTGACAATTTTCAGCTAGTTTCAATGCATTTGGGTGTGAACGTAGTTAATGTTGTTCTTTAATGGCAGCCTGAGTAATACTAGTGAAGATACTTGACCTTAGCTAAACCAGAGAAAAAGAGGAAAGAACTTGTCTTTTTACCATAGACACAAACCCAAGTAATTTTATTTTGATAAACAGTTAATTACTTTTAATAATTTGTAAATATAAATGTATGGTGAAAACTGGATCTTTGGAAAAAATTTAGTGCTATAACTTCAAGTAGATATATTATTTTAACAAGTAATTTTAATGAAGTGTTATAATTTAATTGGCAGCTTCTCTGATAATTAGCAGACAATTTCTTTCCTGCTTAAATAGATGATTTTTTTTTTATATTAATGAATGTAATGTTAATCAAAAACACTTTAACTCATAAAAGCAAGCTACTGAAAAGGAATAATTACTGAGAGCTACAAAGACTCAGGCTTCTCATTTAGTTTTAATGACTGCTTCTAAAACTCCTGGAAGAAGAGCTTGGAGATCTGTTTATAACGTTAAACTGTGTCTCCATTTCCCTCCATACAGAGAATAAACTGCTATGTGATAGTTTTCAAAGCCAGTTGTAGTGAATTTTTTTCCAATGTGTCTAGCATTTCTTGCTGTGTCAGTGTACATATAGTACAGCCATTTTTTTTGTACTGGACTTGTTTGTGCCTATGATGATTGAAATGATTGACAAAATGAAGTAGGGTCTTTTTATTTTAGAAAGAGGAGTTGTGATAGAGATGAGCGTTGTTAAAGATCTTTCCTCTCTGGATTTATTAATCTGTGCCAATATTTCTGTAAGATATGAGAGCGCCTTTATCTTATGGAGGAATAAATGCCAGTCTCTTTTTCTACAAATTCTTTACAGGGGAAACTTGTTCTGTTGCAGTAAACAGTGCTCAGTGTAACAATCTTAAACTCTTCTTATGAAATGTGGAAGTGGTTTTAAATTTGTGATCTACTCTAGAAGCAAAGTGATGTGTGCTTTCTTTTTTTCCAGAATCATAGTTGAACTTAAATGTTTAAAGTAGCCATTTACCTCAGCAAATATATAGGGTATCATTTAAGAAAAGTTACTACCCTGTATGGATTTGAGAGAAGACATTCAGGGCAGCCCAGCAGAGAAGCACTTGGGATTCTCATGGCAAAAAATCTGGAGATGAGGCAGCAGTGTGTGCTCACAGCCCAGAAGGCCAAATGCATCCTGGGCTGTATCAAAAGCATCGTGGGCAGCAGGTCAAAGGAGGGGATTCAGATGCTCTTCTCTGCTCTGCTGAGATCCCACCTGGAATGCTGCAGCCAGCTCTGAGGTCTTCAACACCAGACAGACCTGTTAGACTGGGTCCAGAGGAGAGGTCCTTGAAGGTGGTTAGAGGACTAGAGCACCTCTCCTATGAAGACAGGCAGACAGTGCTGGGGTTGTTCAGCCTGGAGAAGGCAAGGCTTTTAGGGCATCCTTCCACTACCTAATGGAGACGTATAAAACAGAGGGAGAGTGACTTTTTACACAGGCAGAGTGATAGGGCAAGGGGGAATGACTTAAAGTGGTGAGAGGTTTAGATTAGATGTTTAAACTAAATTTTTTCAGTCAGAGGGTAGTGAGGCACTGCGACAGGCTACCTGGTTCAAGTTGTGGATTCCCTGTCCCTGAAAGTGTTCAAGGCCCAGTTGGAGGGGGCTTTGAGCAACCTGATCTAGTGGGTGGCATCCCTGCCTATGCTCATGCGGTTGGAACTATATGATCTTTAAGATCCCTTCCAACCCAAGGATGTTGATGATTCTGCTTTTATTATCTTATTTTTTCCCTTGCCACCTTTTGCAAAGAAGTGCCAGTGTAGGTTAGACTTTAGCAGACTTTTTCTTTTCTTTCCTTTACTACATGTCATCTAAAGTTTTATGCTCAACAAATATTGACAAGCATGAATTTATGCAAAGCTGTTAAAACAAGCAGTTACTACACCTTACTTACCAGCATTTTTGCAGTAAGTTTTCCTCAACTCTTCATTGCAGTCTGTTCATGATCTTTGTGACCTTTTGTTGGCTGCTTTCCAATATGTTTGTCTGTTGCCCTGTGGAGCTCAGAAATGGGTACGGTTCCATCTGTTTCACATGTGGCTATCCCCAGTGTTGAATAGAGGGGTAGGATCACCACTCTTGCTGGCAGTACTTTGCAGCTCAGGGTACCATTGTGCCCTCAAGGGCACACTGCTGGCTTATGTTCAGCTTGGTGTCCATTGAGACTCCCAGATACTGTTCTGCCAAGCTGCTTTCCAGACAGTTGCCCCCACTCCTTGCATATACTGATGCCTGGGTTTGTTCTTTCCCAGATGCAGGTCTTTGCAGTTCCATGGCTGAGTTTCAGGATGTTCCCATCAGCCCATTTCTGCAGGCTGTTGAGGTGCCCCCAGGTGACAGCAAGACCCTCTGTGTATCAGGCTCTCCCTCCAGTTTTGTATCATCAGCCAGCTTGCTGAGAGTGCACCCTGCCCGTGCTGATCAGGGTTGTATTTAATGTTCACTCCTGGGGTACACCACGAGTTAGTAGCCTCCAGCCTCACTTTGTGCCACTGGCCACCACTCTCTGACCACAGCCCTGGGCCTGGCCATCCAGACAGCTTTCATCCTCCTTGCTATTGCCTCATCATGACTACACTTCATCGGCTTATCCAGGACACTCTTCCAAGGCACAGTGTCAAAGGCCTTACTGAAGTCCAGGTAGATACTACCCATGCTCTCCCCTTGACTACCAGGCCAGTCAGTGTATTGCAGGTTATTGTGTAGGTATGTGCCTGTAGATCTGTGTGCTTGTAACTTGTAACTCTTCAAGTGTTGCTCTTACTAGGTTTGTTTTAGAATCTGTACTATTTAGACTGTAAATCTCTTCCTAGGCTTCTGCACTTGAAGCTGTTAACTCTACTAGGTAAGATAAATGACTAATGCTATGCTAAATGGGAATAAATATATTTTATTAAATGTGGAATGCCTTAATAGTGAATTTCAAGCTTTGGAACATCTTCAACTATTTAAAATTTAACTTTTTCAAAAAATTGGGAGAAGTACCTAAGGAATGATCTGCTATAGCTATTCCTGCTTAGTCTCATCATACATGATTAAGCTGATTTTAACAAGCCTTACACTGTTCAATTAAAATATAAAATTATAAAAAGTCCTACCACAGATTTGTGCCTTAAGGCTTAATATAAGCAAATCTGAAATGAAACTTAAGCTTGAGAACAGCATTATATTTTTTCCCATCTGTTAAAAACAAATAACCTCCCCCCAAAGCATCCCACAATTGCTATGTTGCCATGGAAACTAACTTCCTACTGTAGGGTTTCAGGAATGGATGTGTATTATGTACACACTTGAACTGATTTAACTGCAGCAAAAGTAATGGTAAATATACTGGGTGAAGGTAACCTTAACTCTCTTGCTGAAGTACTTTTTTTGTAAGTCTTGCCAATGAGAGAGTTTGTGCAATGATGTTTAACATTGCATTTCTGGTGTACTTGTATAGAACAAAGGTTTCTGTTCTGGTGACTGGCTATGTGGTTTTTCTGAAGTTATAAAAATGAATGAAAAAGAAGTCCTTTTAGGTGAGATTGCACTTCTGTGGCACTTGAGAGTGTTTGAAGCAATTAAGTCTCTTACAATCTCCTCCTTTGCTGTCATTTAGCTCAGTTTTGACTTTTTTTATTCAGTAGTGCTTTCAATTAATTTTCTTGGGTCATTTCATGTTGTGGGCATTATTTGAGAGTGTTTGCATGTCTTAATTGAATTTGTAGGAGTAAAACAAAGGAGAACATGGTAAACAAGTACTTTTAGTTTAAAGGATTTCAGGTCATGTATCTTCAATTTGCCACAGTAGTGAGCTACTAAGTTTATAAATAAGTTGGAGGACATAAGGCATGACTGAAAGATAAGGTAATCTGGAATATTTGCATTACCATGTAGAAATGAATGCCCTTTACAACTGTAGGGGCATTTGCCAAACTGTAGCTAATTGTCTGTGGCACATGTTTATGATCTTCCATAGCAGAGATATGGAACCTCCCTAAAGTCCTGCTTGTCTGATCTTGGACCTTAGAGGTGGCCGTCAGGCACATGGGGATATCAGGTGAGGATACCTCTCCCCACACTGTCTTGTCCCCAGGCTTTGGGTGTGTCCATGGAAGGTGATGCATGCATCACTGACTTCTAGTATTCCTGATTGGACACAAGGAAATAAAAACCAGATTTTTACCTCAATCACTGACAAATTTCAATGTCTTTTTAACTGTTGGTACACTAAGCAAATAATACAGACTTAGTAAAGAAGCTGTCCTTTGTAGCATCAGATGCAGAAGGGACCAAAAATTTTTTGTATTTATAAACAGTGATTTAAAGATTACTTTCATGTTGAAGTGGGGGAAGCATCTCTTTTTATCTTTGACATAATGTCTTCAGTAGATGCTGCAGCCCAGCAGTCACGGTGCAGAAGATGTGATGGGACAGCTGCTTTCTTCAGTTCTGCTTTAGCTGACATCAGTTGGCTTTCAGGAGTGCCCTGGACAGCTTGCTCCTTCCAGAGTGCTCACATCTGTGCTGGGTGATGGGCTGAGAGCATGACTTCATTACAGATCCATTCCCAGAGCTCCTAAAGGACAGGTCTGAGGAAAAGACTTTGGGCAGGATCCTGTCAGATATTATTGTAGCTGAAACAAAGGCCCAGGAATGGTGGGGGTTGGTGTGTCTGTGCCTAAGTATTTGTGCAATATTTAACGTGCAGGTTTTGCAGGGTTTTGAAGTATTTCCCCTCTACAAACAAAATGTACAGAATTGATTGGGTGAGATTCTTAGAGTTGCTTTGGGACACCTGAAAACTGTAGACCAAGTATAAAATAGGATTATTTATGATTAATATTTAAACCTTAAAGTCTTTAACACAGGCTTCTTATTTCAATATTTAATAGAGACAGAACCTCTAGTTGCCCTTTTCAATTTTGACAAAACCCAAATAAATTTCTTTAGAGATTAAAAAAGGTATTTCAGAGACTTCAGCTGTGGGATTTGCATTGTTCATTTATGTCCTTTAATTACTGTCTGGCTGCTGTCAGCCACAAATTGCTTGCAGTATAGTTTTAGCCCTAGTAATTATGTCATAATGTACATGGCCTGGGCTGAGAATAAGGAAACTGTGTTCTATTTCTATCTGGCCCTCAGTTTTGTTTTACAACTTGCAGCAAATCACCAGATCGCTTTGTATGCTCATTTGTAAGCCTAGGAAAAATATTCTATCCTTATATTTGTGAAATAGTAGAAGTTACTTCAGACAGTTAATTGACATGTACTGTATGTATTTTTTTATTCCTTCAAAATATCTTTGTTTCTATTGAAGTTCAGAGGAAAGTAATAAATTCAACTCCTAATTTCTATATTTTTGTATGAAAGGGAGTTTCTGGATGTCATGGTTGAGATAAAGTGTAAATAATATGTGGAATGGAGTTTTGAAATGCAGTTGTGTGTGAAAGTATCTGCTTGTTAAATAAACAAAACAGTAAACAATATTTAGTACATTTTAGTAGTGATCTTCTCTTCCCTTTTTACAATGTATAAGTAGGAAAAGTTTATCCTGGTTTTAAGCTTGTGTAACTATATGCTCTTACATCCATGTTTTTGGAATGTCTGGAAACAACATGCCTCCAAAAAAAATGAAATGCGATAGCTCATTAAAATAATAATTAATAAAAATATATTTGATAAAATGTATTCTTAGGATGAGTTGTAATTATTTGTAGACAAACTGCTAAATTTAGGGCTTTCTCTATTTTTTATTAATTTTAGAGTATAGGATACTTGGGCAGAATGGAAGGAGGAAGAAAGAATGATTCTTTGTTATTCAGTCCTACTTTAAGTGTACTTAGTCGCTTCAGTGCAAGGCTTTAATTTGACTTTTGCTCAGAAGAAAGTGAATTATTTTGATCAGAACAACAGGAGAAGATTTGTGATGTCATGGAACCTGACTCACAGGGAGGAGCTCCCTTCTGTCAAAAGTACTTGATCACTGCATAAAATACACCAAAATAATGTTTACCCAAGGAGTCTGTTATTTTGAAATGATTGCCATGAACAGACCCCAGCTGTATGTGGATAGCAAGGAGCCATTGTATTTACATGGCATTTTTTTTTTCTAAAGGCATATATTGAAGTAGCAGAGTTAATTGAGGTCAACTGCTTGACTGCTGTATACAGGCACAGTTCCATTAACTCGAGCTTCTCTGGTGGTAAACTTACCTTTGTATGATAAAAATTTATGGCCCTAAGGCTTTTTGGTTTTTAAAAGGATTGAGCATGGACATTGACATATGCTTCTTTGCATAGAACTGGGAATTTTCTTTCTTATTTGAAGATGTTTGGTCAATGTTTGATGCATGGAGTGGTGGGGAGAATTTTAATGTGGTCACTTATGTCACAGGTAAAATGTGTTTAAATTTATTAGCTGAATACATTCTGCCTGACCTAGTCAGTCTTCACTGCCAGCCTCCATTTTTCTGTGGTGTACCCTTAAATGTGAGGAAGAATGAGACCATTTTCTCACTGCTCAATGGCTTTTTTGTCTTTCCTGAGTCCTCTGCAAGAAGTAGGGTTGAGGGGAACATGCATCTCTGAATTTGAACTAATAGTGTCTGTGACTTGACTGAGTGGCAGATGTGTACCTCCTCACATGGAGGACTAAGGCTGGGCAATACTTTCCTTGGCTCCACAAAGGCAAAACAGCTATTTCAGCTGGGTGTTGATGGCTAGGTCCTGAACAGTGACTGAATGTTTATTCATGTTAAAACAAATGCATTTTATGTAGGCTTATGAAATCAGACATTTGTACTAGAAGAAAGCAGGGAGGGAGAAGAGAATAAATCTTTCATTTTTATTGAATGGTATGCTGTTAAATATTTAAAAATTTCACTAGATCTGTAAGTGAACAAATAAAAGTTATAAATGTACTGTTTAAAGGTGTATCTCCATTCTATACTTCTGCTAGCAAAGGAGAATGAGATAAAGGACAGAATGATGGATTCTTTAAAAGACTATATAACTTTAGGTGATAATATTTAAACGATTTAGCAAACTTGCCCATTTTATTTTTATTGTGCCTGGGTTTATTCTTTGAAGAAAGCAATTCTTAAATCATTTCATAATACTTTTTGGGGAAAAAAAGTCAAGGATTTTGACTAAATTTGAATACTTGGGCTAGTCCTGTCTGAACAGGAGCAGTGATGGTCAAGTGATAAGAATAGTACAAGGAATAATCACAACTAAATTTACTCTTATTTACCCATGTTGGGAGGTATTTCCTTATTTCTATAATGAATTTGTGATACTCAGCAGAATTTTAATTTTTCAAGTGAATTTCAATAGGTCAGAATGTCAGTAGATTGATATCAGTTGCATTCCTAGTACAGCTTCTAATTAGTTTAGAAAAAAGTACATTGCACTATTTTTCTGTGCTCTGTACTTTAAAGACTTTTATGTGCTACTTGGATTCAACTAAACAGTGCCTTACTTAACCATTTAGGTTTCATTTTGTCCTTTGAAAATGAGAAATGTCTTCTTCCTAAGAAGGATTTAGTTTCAAATGTGGAACTTAGAATTTAGATAAATTTACTTGGATTTATAACGTATACTGAACTGCTATAGAACATTAAGACTTACTTTTGAATTGTAGAAATTGTGTGTTTTATGGGATGGTCTTAAAGATCTATTGCACTCTTTGTAACATCAAATGTCTGATGGTGATAATGAGTGGAGCATGTATATGGAGGGAAGTATTACTCCTTGTTTTTTCTTTTGTTATTTTTCCTTTTGAGGATTGCTGTGGAAGATGTTCTTGGAAGGAAGATATTTTCAGGTTTTGTCACTAAGCAATTTCTAGAACATTGAGTAAAAGTAGAAGAAAACATTCAATCTTTTGACATGTTATAATGAAAAGAAAAATGATACCAGAATAGAAGAAAATACTAAAAGGAGACTTAAATATGTGATTTCATGCAAAGTATGTGAACTAGGATGTGCTTTTTCAAAAGCTTCCAAACTTAATTAAAAGAAGTAACTTGATAGACTAAGGCTCTTTGGAAATAACACTTCATCTTATCCACTGCTTTTTTTGTATGACTGTTCTGGGTGAAACTTCACTCTCTTATTTCCATTATACTTTTGTATCCATGATTAAGCAATTGCTTTGCATACAACTTCTGTAATGTAGGTTTGCTTTTGCATTCGCGCACTCTGCACGCAAGGAAAACAAATATCAAAGATTATAAACAGTAGCAGAAAGCTGAGATGGATTACTTAAATGTTGTTGCCATGTAGAATAGTGGTTCTCAAATTAAGTTTTAGAGGCTTTACTGTCCTACTTCTCTATCAGTTGCAGTCTCCCTGTCAAACTGAGCAAATTCAAACTCTCAATTCTGCAATAATGAGATATTCTCGATGACACTTCTCAAGGTGGCAAACTCTCTGAATCACTAAGTGACCTGGGAATTATAGGACTATTTTTACTATTTGTTGTAGAAGCTACAGAGTTGGTGTCCATGAGGATGAAACTTTTGAGTAAGGGCAGAATTTTCTTTTTACTTCCTTTACAGTTTTTCTTGACTGTCTGTGAATGCAGCTCTTCTAGTATTCATTATTTCTCCTGACAATTGGGTGTGTTTAATGTATAAAAACAAACATTAAGAAAAGAGTTTGCCAGATTACAAAGACCACGACAGGCAATAAAAATGTAAGGAATGACATCTATGGAATAGATAGCAGGTATTATTCATGGTGTGTTAGGATATAGGAAGTGGAAAATTCATGTTATGAATTCTGATGGAACTGATAGCATTGACAATGGTGGCTAATACAGACTGGACTGCAATATAATGTATGGTAAAATGTATTGAGGAGATCATTTTCTGGGGGGTTATTTCAAATTTTGCCACTGAACAGTTTGAGTTGTGTCACTTGAGATATGTAAGTCTTGGTTTTATGAAAATGATAGCTTAGTGTAATGCATAATAAATGAATCTCAGCACATAACTCTCCCAAAGTAATTTCTTCTTTTAACATTTCTGCTGCTCAATTGAATATCTTTCAGCTGTTCAGTTTTTCTGTTTGATACAAGGACCTTAATCTGAGCATATGCAACAATCCCTTCCCCTTATTTTCCTGCAGGTAAGTAAAGTGTTGTGTCTGATCACCGTGAATTGTTCCTCATACCTCCTTTGGCTGCTGTTCTTGGGCTAGGGATTTAGCTACTGGAGCAGCAGTAAGTTGCTTCAAATTAACCAAAATCAGGAATGTTCAAGTAGGGTGTAGTAGGAGTTCAGGAAAATAATTATCCATCAGAGTTTTACAGGCAGGCTGCTTCACTTCTAAATGTTAACATGTAGAAAACTCTAAATGCTTCCATTTGTAGTCTAAATATCAAGAGTATAAGACCAAAAACTTGAGAGGATTGACTTGCTCAGCTGTGTTTATTCTGTTTTCTCAGTCTCCTTGAAAGTTTGTAAGGCTATTAATGAAACCACATTGCAAGTTAAATTAATAAATTACATAGGTATGGCAATACTCACTTTCTATTAAATGAAGGTAAATGAAATAGCTGGCAACTTTTCTTTTATTGTGATCCCCAGCACTCCACCATCAATTAAATAATCTATGATTAGAAAAAAATTGAGTAAGTTACCACAAAAAATAAAACAATTTTCAAGGTGCTGACAAGAAATGAAAATTTAAAATTTTGCCTGTGGCAAAATTCTTTGTCATTGATAATACTGTTATTGACTGTAAATAAAATTGGTCTGGAATATAGCTACCTCTATTGTAAAAATGCTAAAAAAAAAAAGAGCCTTTTTCTTTTTTACATACAAGGTAATTTTAAAATGGAAAATTATTTCTTACAGATGGATTATGTAGACTTTCTTGTAAATATATGGAAACTGCATTTATAATTGGAGGAGTGATTAATTTCCAAGAAGCCAGGGTCTGTTTCAGTGGGAGGTGTGAAAAGAGCTCCTTGAGAGACACAGAACCTGCCAGTGGGGAAAGACTCCTTGCTTGTTACAGGGTAATGGTTATCACCTAGAGCCTAGGGGTTTGTGTTCTTTCAAAATACTTCTAATTTTAAATATTATATCTTATGCTCTTGAGGACCCTTGCAAATGTCCATTTTTTTTTTCCAGGCAGTTTTACTAAGCACTTGCCTTCTGTTTCTTGTAATTAGACAGAGTAATTATTGAATAAACAAGTACTTCTATTTAAAAAGATTTTTTTCTGTTACCAGTTTTAATTTAGTTACATTGTCTACTTCTAATTTAATGAGAAATGTTGAATATATGTTCCTGACCTACTTTTTCTGTGCTGTTCATTATACTATATATCTCTACCATGTTATCTCTTCAGGGACTTTATTTTTCAAGGGGAACAACTCCTTCTCTTTCCCTTCATTGGCATACATTTCTACTGCTCTAATCTAAAATTTGCTTTGGCTAAACTAAGAAGCTGTGGTCTCCATATTGTCAGCCCTCAGAGAATGTTATTTTCCCTTTTTGGCTATTGGTAAGAAGGCTTTTACAAGGAGATATTTTCTCCAGGGAAATATTCTCTTCTGCTTTTTTCATATTTCACTGACAAAACATGCTGCTGTTATGAGTGAGAATACCTTGCTGTAGGTGGATTCTCTTACTTCTAGGTATTTTACCACTATTTCTCTCAGCCTCTGGCAAGATAAAGATTTTTTTTTTCCAGGACAGAAGAATGAGCTTTCCTGTATTTAGATACTAAATTACATGTGTGCAATTGTCCTTCTGCCCTCAGGGTAAGATCAGTCACAGCTAAAAATCACAGCATGCTGTGACTTTATGACAATTTTCCTTATTTCACGAGTTTACTTCAGTAGAAGGTTTATGGAAGCGTGAACTTTTTTCTGCCTCTTCAGAGAGTTTGTTCACAACTAGGAAAGCTGGCACTAGGATTGGTCCTGAGCAATGGCTACTGTTGAATTTGGAGGTTCATCTGGAGCAACTGTTTATTATGCTATTTCAGGTATTTCTTCAGTTCTCTAGACAAACTATTTTTTGATAATGGCTTTCTCTTTCCTTCTGATGTGTTAGAATAGAAGGATCTTACTCATTCACTGACTCGCTCTTATTCAAGGCACCGTTTCAGTGGATATTTGGTAAGTGTCTCAAATTCACAGGACTTAGTTTTCTATTGTTACTTCTTTGTGGTAGACAGTAGTTACTCTTTTGCCACACGTGGTTTAGTGGGGGCTGGTAGGGGGAATAATTCTTTACTGGTGGATAGCAAAGTGTGGGATTTCATTTGGCTTTTGTGTAAATTCACTGTTCAGGACAAAACTTACTTATGGCCACAGGAATAGGCATGGATATAATTAGGAAAAGGGACTTCTGTGTGTTTCTGTGTATTGGGAAACTGTAAACTAATCGTGGGTAATCTTTGCCTGATAATGGATTGGACCTGCTCATCTCTCAAAATCTCAATATATGAGAGATTATAGGTCTTAGATTAGGGTAAAATCAAGAATGAAATTTACATGTGAAAGCAAGCTACTTGCTTTTCAAAAGACAGTCCATAACAGGGGAAAAAATGAGTTTAACTTCCCATTCAGAAAATGTTTAGAGAAGAGAGGGACAAAAATACACATTATACATTAGTTCAACACCTTAATTATTTTCTGGCTGATTGCATGTGTGAAATAAAATCAAAAGAGATGGTCAAGAAAATAGACAAAGAAATACTTCAAAAATACCGCTTCTCTAGAGGTCCTTCCAGGAAGCCATGGAGAAATGGCTTCTAGTCAGTGATCAGGTAGTTTTATTTTTCCAAACCCAAAGAATGTTATGCTAGTCAAAGTTGCTGGCTGGAGCAGGTATTCTGAGATGGCAGCATGTCTGTAAGTAGAGTGCAGCAGCTGCTGCAGTACTTGGAAGTCAGCAGAGCATGAGACAGTGCAGCACAACAGGGGCAGGGGCCCAGCAGTGCCCACTGCATGTCTGTCTGTGCTAACGTGGGCTGCCTGCCTTGGATAGTCACAGCCATAGCTATGGAGAGAAGCAGAGGGACCACAGGCCCCTTGTATCCTTTCCTGCCTGGTGGTGCTGCACTTGTGTGACTGCATGGGAAAATGGACCTGGAAGCAGCTGTTTGGACTTGCTTTAGCAACACAATAATTGCAAGTCCTGAAAAGCTCTCTTGCAAACAGCAATTACTGACAGCCTCTGAGTAGCAGTCATGTTCCTCATCCTCATATATGGGTCTGTGTGTTAATTGGTTCAGTGAGAAGTTTTGTGTGTTGGGCCTGTGCTGAGTGGTAAGGGTGAGCAGCTCACCTTAGGAGGAGAGAGGTAGACATAATAGAAACCTATCGTGGTATGAGAGAGTGCAAGGCAGTGTAAGTTATTTGCCCAGTAATCATGATGGGGTGCTCAGAAGTGGGATGTCACATTGCAGAAATCTAGATTGAGATCAGGTGAAATGTGAATTTTCATGCTTTAGAGAATGCAACTATAGGGCATGTTCCATGGGAGAGCAGGGAAGTTGGGGATGCAGCTCAACTCCCAGCTGTAATGAGCTTCTGTAATGATTATGAAATACTTCTTCTGTCTTCCTACTCCCTCACAGGGAGTGATCCTGACAGTGCTGGTTCCTTTTTTTTCCATCATGGCACATTTTGAAACCAAAGTATTTTTAGAAACCATTTTTCTCTTCTGTTCTTTGTAAATGTAGCCTGTCCCTTTTGGAAGATGTAACCATGTTCATATGCACTGGAGTCCTTTTTTCTTTTGAAAGGGCTGAAAATAAACTTTTAAGGGGGGAAAGTAGAAGAGAAGTGGATCACTTTAATTTTTGTAAACATATTTTTACTGTCTTCATTTTGTTTCCTGCAGAAGACAGGCTCTGAAATCTGAAAAAGCTGAAGCTGTTGGGAAAGAACTCATTCTCTCATTCTCCCACTACCAGGATTGCTTTTTACAATAAGGTTGCCATGAATATGCAAATTCAGAATAATTGTGCATATGAAGAAGCAGCAAGGCAAGATGTAAAGAATGCGTAGATAAGCACTAAATCAGTCCACAGCTGAGTCAGTGGCTACAGTCTGAAGAAATTCTCAGAAAAATGCTATTGTTTACTCCTTCTGTTCAGTTAACATGGAACTACAGGAAATAACAAGATTGTTCAAGTTCATTATGCCTATGAAACCTTTTCTCTGTTCCCCTTAATGTTAATTTTCTCACTTAAGATGGAATTACTGTACCAAAATGGTAATAGCCTTCATGAAATGAATACTAGTGAGGCTTATAATACGGAATGTCTGTGCACTTTCTCTCGTCTATGTAGAATCTACCAGTCTCATTTGGGAAACAAATTTTGTCTGTATTTTCTGAGATATGTTGGTGATGAGCTGTGTATTTGAGCGTCAGTGGCCTTGTTGATGTGCCAGTTGCCGAGCAGTCAACAATGTGTGCAGTTCAAAGCAGCTCCAGACGTTGTGCAAGGGGCAACATTGACATAATTGAGAAATTTGGTTGAGTGTTCTCTGACATACTTGGTTTCAGTCTCTGAGTTTTATTTTTTCCATTTCAAGTATTTCAGAACTTAGTCCTTTCTTACCAGTTTCTGCTTATTCAGAAATGGGGGAAAGGCCAAACTAATTATTGGCAAATGCCAATTGACTTAAAATCTCTAATGTGGCTAACTGGAGACATAAGACTTGGAGATGAACATATTAATAAAAATTGCTCTTGAAAAGAATTAAAGAAATCAGTTCCAAGGATTGATGAGATATAGACAGAATTCTGTCTCAAAGTCAAGTGTTTCTTAGTACACTTGAGCAAAATAAAAATGCAAAGGAAGGATACTTCATCTGATGCAGGAAGATAATTGAATAAAGGTTTTGGAAAGAAAAAGCTCCATAAACTACTGGAATTCTTAGCTATTTGCAAATATCAAAGTGCTGAATGAAATGTATGAGAAACATCTACTGTTTTTACAAAGAAATGTCAAAGTTATCAGTTATGCTCTAGAAATTAAAAGATGACTTTATAAGGTCGACAAATACCAGAAAAGCTTTCCTTGGCTTAAAACTTCATTTGAAAAATAGGATATGGGTTCTACACTACTGCACACTTGATGACATCAAGTGTCAGGTGGAAGATACCCTAAACAGAAACTGCTCTGGTAGAAAAGGAGGAACAGCTGAAAAGACCAGCTATGAAACAACACTTCCTGTGATGCATGCTTATTGCACTTCGCTATTTTTCAGTTTTTCCCAATGTTTCTAGAATCGTGCTTTGAAATACATTGCAGGACCTCATGCTGATCTTTCTTTGCCTGCTTGGGGGGAGAGTATGTGTGTGCACCAGGAACAATCATAAATGCCCACCTACTTCTAAAAGGTAATTGAGGAATTACCTCAATATATTACTGGTTTGAATCAATTTCTTCAGTAAGTAGTGATTTTGATCCTCTCTGGAAGCTGTTTTAAACCTGAAGTAGTTGTTTTGGAAATGCGCGCATCCATCAGTAGAAAACATCTACTTGGTTGTAAATGTGAACTAGGTGTTGTTATACTTGATATATGGCTATCCCAAAGCACCTCCTCCCCTTTCTGACACAGTATTAACATTATGAAATAATTAAATACCTCTTAATGCATTAATTGTAAACAAATTTCTTTTATTGAAGCCTTAAAAGACCTTCTTCCTGCTGTCCAGCTAGATTGAGAAATAAAGTATTAGGGTTGCATTGGAAGGAAGCTTGGCTTCAAAGCAGAAATTTAATAGAGGAAACACTGAACCACACAATTCTGCAAATCCTAAGCGTTATATAGTGTTCTTCTGATTTCTGCAGTTTGCCTTTTTCAATGAAAGAATCTGCACAAGTATTGTCTGTTGCTTGATGTGTGTGAATGCATATGTACCCCAATTCCCTGTTTCCCTGTCTCTTCTGCTTTTCTCTGGGAATATGATTGTCTTATGTGTCCACAAGCACAAGGGATGATCAGAGGAAGATGCTGGCCAGATTACAGCAGGGTAAAGGCCTAAAAACTGCTTGGTGTAAAGGATTACTGAGACATTGAAAATGCTAATTACTGAGAAAAAAATGAGTCTCTGATTATACTCTCTGTGTGTGTAAGAAAAGATTTTGTCCTTATGATAAAGTTCTGTACCAGTTTGAGCTAAAAGAATTTAAATGAATATTTAGTCACGGCTAACTTGTCTAAACTGACTGTTCAACATAATTTCCATAATGGAGAATGAATTCAAGAAAAGATCAGTTGAAGTAAGTAGTTTCTCCAAGTATATTAGGCATACATTAAGTTCTATAAAAAAGTTAAATGAAGGGTGCTTTGAGACATTTACATGAAGTAAAAATTTAGCCTGTAACCCTAAATAATGCTTTCTATCACATTAAGTCAGATGTCCATTGTTATTCTCTGCAGTAGGAAAATATTAACAAAATCTTAGTTGTTCTATGTATATAGCAGACGAAAGCAGCTAAAAACTGGTTAAGGTAGATCATATAGAGGAATTAATATTTCAAGAAAAGTGGTACTAATAATAAATTGGTGTGGTGGGTTGACCATGGATGGGCACTGGATGCCTGCCCAGCTGCTCTCACTTACTCCCTCAAGCAGGCCCTGAGGAATGTAAGAGGCAAAAGCTTTTGGATGAAGACAAAGAGGTCGCTTCAGAATTATTGTTGCAGGCAAAACAGGGTTGACTTTGAGAAAGTTACTTTATTGCTAGTTGAAAATAGAGTGTGTGATAGTGAGAAACAAAGGCAAAAGCTGAACCACCTCTTGCCAGTCATCCCTCTTTTCTTCCCAGGCTCAACATCATTCCTTCTTTCTCAGCTCCTGTATCTACCCAAGCAGTGCAGGGCAGTTGCTAACTGAGGGCCTAAATAAGTCCCTAACAACTCCTTCCACCACTCCTCTACTCCCTTGTGGGGTTTCCCCCGGGGTACAGTCCTTCAAGAACTGCTTCAGTGTGGATCCTTGCCCCATACTACAGCCAACCCGTTCCTGTGTGGTTTTTCCAGGGGCAGAAGCTTCATTCAGGCCGTGTCTGCCTGCTGCATGTGGGCATTCTCCATGGGCTGCAGAGGTACAGCCTGCCTCACCCTGGGCTTCTGCAGAGTCTGCAGGGCAGTATCTGCTCTGGTGTCGGGACCACCTCCTCTCATTCCTTCGCTGACTGGGGTGCTTATTTCCTTCGTTTTTGTTCCCCTCTCCTTTCTCTCTCTCAGGCATCTTGCGCTTTCTCAGATGTGTTTCCCTGAGGCACCACCACCATTGTGCCCAAGGAGCTTGGCCATACCCTGTGCAGCTATGTTGGAACTGTCCATGTCTATGCAGCTCAGGCCTTTCCTCACAGAGGCTGCCCAGCAGCCAGAGCTCGCACCTTGGGGCACACTTGGAGTGTCAAATTACTTGGAAAAAAACCAAAATAAGCAACCATCATTGATATGTTGATCCACTGTTAGGCAAATCCTATAGATTTCCTGCTGGGGATTTTTAGGACACCTTGCTGGGCAGATGGGGCAACTCTGGATTAAGAAGTAGTAAAATCTGGCTATGGAACCTGTCAGTGTATATATATGGGTTTAAAACTCTAAGTGCTTAGTGTTCCTCATCTAGCTTTTTCCATTTTTATGAAAAAAACTTGCTTAATGTGATTTAATAAATAATAATTTTAGAGAGACCTTGCCTTGGAGAAGTGTGAAATATTTATGACCATATACTCAGTTTTACATGGTTATAAACATCTCTGAGCTCTTAACCCAGCCTTTCCCAAGCAGACTGCACTTGTGTGTCTCTTCCTAGTGAAACATAATGAAGACTTTGAACATCAAGAGGAGTGGAATTCATCACCCACAGAGAGAGACTTAAAAACGTGTTGAATTCTNACGGCTAACTTGTCTAAACTGACTGTTCAACATAATTTCCATAATGGAGAATGAATTCAAGAAAAGATCAGTTGAAGTAAGTAGTTTCTCCAAGTATATTAGGCATACATTAAGTTCTATAAAAAAGTTAAATGAAGGGTGCTTTGAGACATTTACATGAAGTAAAAATTTAGCCTGTAACCCTAAATAATGCTTTCTATCACATTAAGTCAGATGTCCATTGTTATTCTCTGCAGTAGGAAAATATTAACAAAATCTTAGTTGTTCTATGTATATAGCAGACGAAAGCAGCTAAAAACTGGTTAAGGTAGATCATATAGAGGAATTAATATTTCAAGAAAAGTGGTACTAATAATAAATTGGTGTGGTGGGTTGACCATGGATGGGCACTGGATGCCTGCCCAGCTGCTCTCACTTACTCCCTCAAGCAGGCCCTGAGGAATGTAAGAGGCAAAAGCTTTTGGATGAAGACAAAGAGGTCGCTTCAGAATTATTGTTGCAGGCAAAACAGGGTTGACTTTGAGAAAGTTACTTTATTGCTAGTTGAAAATAGAGTGTGTGATAGTGAGAAACAAAGGCAAAAGCTGAACCACCTCTTGCCAGTCATCCCTCTTTTCTTCCCAGGCTCAACATCATTCCTTCTTTCTCAGCTCCTGTATCTACCCAAGCAGTGCAGGGCAGTTGCTAACTGAGGGCCTAAATAAGTCCCTAACAACTCCTTCCACCACTCCTCTACTCCCTTGTGGGGTTTCCCCCGGGGTACAGTCCTTCAAGAACTGCTTCAGTGTGGATCCTTGCCCCATACTACAGCCAACCCGTTCCTGTGTGGTTTTTCCAGGGGCCGAAGCTTCATTCAGGCCGTGTCTGCCTGCTGCATGTGGGCATTCTCCATGGGCTGCAGAGGTACAGCCTGCCTCACCCTGGGCTTCTGCAGAGTCTGCAGGGCAGTATCTGCTCTGGTGTCGGGACCACCTCCTCTCATTCCTTCGCTGACTGGGGTGCTTATTTCCTTCGTTTTTGTTCCCCTCTCCTTTCTCTCTCTCAGGCATCTTGCGCTTTCTCAGATGTGTTTCCCTGAGGCACCACCACCATTGTGCCCAAGGAGCTTGGCCATACCCTGTGCAGCTATGTTGGAACTGTCCATGTCTATGCAGCTCAGGCCTTTCCTCACAGAGGCTGCCCAGCAGCCAGAGCTCGCACCTTGGGGCACACTTGGAGTGTCAAATTACTTGGAAAAAAACCAAAATAAGCAACCATCATTGATATGTTGATCCACTGTTAGGCAAATCCTATAGATTTCCTGCTGGGGATTTTTAGGACACCTTGCTGGGCAGATGGGGCAACTCTGGATTAAGAAGTAGTAAAATCTGGCTATGGAACCTGTCAGTGTATATATATGGGTTTAAAACTCTAAGTGCTTAGTGTTCCTCATCTAGCTTTTTCCATTTTTATGAAAAAAACTTGCTTAATGTGATTTAATAAATAATAATTTTAGAGAGACCTTGCCTTGGAGAAGTGTGAAATATTTATGACCATATACTCAGTTTTACATGGTTATAAACATCTCTGAGCTCTTAACCCAGCCTTTCCCAAGCAGACTGCACTTGTGTGTCTCTTCCTAGTGAAACATAATGAAGACTTTGAACATCAAGAGGAGTGGAATTCATCACCCACAGAGAGAGACTTAAAAACGTGTTGAATTCTTACCTTCACCCCAAATAGGATTTGGACTTTGGAGTCTGTGTAAAGAGTCATTAAATTTTGCCACTTGCTGATCAAAAATGACATTGATTCAGGGTCAGATTTTCTGTAGAAAGAGGCCTGTGAGCAGCCCACACACAACACACTTGTGAGCAAGTGCTTGGGCTTGAGTGGCTCTGCTGAGTGTCTTTTGCAAAGTCAGGTGAGGAAAGTCCTAGATTTCAATATGAATGCTTTTTGTGTTAGTTGTATTTGGAAACTGAACTGGAATATCCTGTATTGAGTAGATCCAGAAAGCTTCACATGCACACTTTCGTTAAGTCTCATTAGTGAAATTAGGAATTATTAAAGCATGCTTGCTAAGAGCAAGCACATGGCAGGGGAGACCTTCTCTTCTCCATGGTACTTGAATGACTGTCAGGTTTAAGTCTAAAAATGTGCAGAGTTTTCAGCAGTTGGGTCAATACACAGCTATTAACTATAGGAACCTGGAAACTGGTAAGGGCTTTTGTAGTTCCATCTGTGGATTTAGAAACTTGGTTGAATGCAAGGTGTGCAGTTAAACTGGTATCTGAGACATCTTAAAATATATGCTGTAATGCTAAATAGCTAATAAAAAAAAGAATGAATTTTTGAAACAGCCTGTATAGGATAAATGTAATATGCTTCCATTAAAACCAGCAGGCTTTAGCAGAAGCTTTGGTGCAAGATGATGAGTGTGTAAGCCAGTTCACTTGATGGAATCTAAGGAGTAATTTTTCTAAATTTTAAGGTAGATTTCTGGATGCAGGTGGGGAATTGTGTGCCTCATATTCATTGTGTGTGTTCAGTGCCTGAATTCTTATGCAGAGCTCTCTGATTTGAGGCTGAAGAAACTGAGTAAATATGCACAAAAAAAGAGGATTTTTTTTTTCTTCTTAGAGTAAAATATAATTTGTGGTAGGTACTTGAAAATGCCAGGGCCCTGAAAGAAAGACCATACAATTGCAGCTATTTAAATTTGTCTGAATCAGCTTTCCAGCAATGTAGGTACATGATGTCCCTTCCCCTTCTTTGAAATATTAATGTAGGGCTTGGTGGATCTGTTAGCTTCGAATATTCTAGAGTGCTCTGTCTACATTGGGAGCTATCTCAAAAATTATTGCTGTTTATTATTCCTCATATAAATACTTGGAATTATGCAAGAAGCAGACACTTATTGTGGAAAATCCACCTTTTTTTTCCTCAAAGCTGATTCTCTCTATGCTTTCAGGAATCCAGACTATTGATTCTGTGTGGTTAACTGTTGAGCTGCTTAATTAAATATGTACTGTGTTACAATGAATACTTAAGTTTGTGGCTTTATTGTTATGTGGTAGTGTGTTTCTGAAGTAGACTGTATTAATGGGAGAGCAGGAGTTACTGGAGAATACTTCCCTGAATGCATATGTATTATTTCTCATTATTTGCATAATCATCTTCTTTGCTGATGTGTAAATCTGGAGCAGATGTTGCAGTATACTTATACAGATATAGACTAATGGAACCTAATTCTGCCTAGGCCCTTTGGACACTAATTCCTTTACGTGCTCATGTCTACAGCTGATAGGAAAAGCTTGAAAAGGAAAGCTTTTCATAGACTTCTAATATTTTGGATATGAAAAATCAAGTCATATTAATTTTCTCTTTCTGGCTGAAAGTTCTAATATGAATCCCAGACATTTCGTGGTGAAGACACATTTTCTCAATGTCAGAAGTAGTTATTGACAGCGTATTGTAAATAACAATTAAAAAAAAAGCCTCAAACCCAATTTGTTAATATGTTAAAATCTGTTCTTAAAATTTCTTCCTTCACTTCATCTTTCAGGCAGGTAGTGTGTTTGTAGCCCGTGGCCATGGAAACAAGAAGGTTGCCCAACAGCAGTGATTGTTACACCTTGAGGGCAGGCTGTGAAAGGACTGTGCTAATTAGTTGTGACTTCAGCTGAAAGATGCCACCTGCGGGAGACTAACCCTGAATCTTGCACTGGAATACTATTGTTCCCCCTTAAGCGGAGTCTCCAGACTGAAACAGTGTTTCTGTAACTGTTTATTTTAACTGGACCGAGTAAAATGGGCATACCTCAAAGAAGGTCAGAATCTAGAGAAGGCTAGGAAAATAGTACAGGAACACTTAAGTGACTCTGCAATATTTGCCTCCTGTTTAACAGGATTTATTCACCACCATTAACTACACAGAACTTGAAACGACTTTCAGATCAAACAAGTGTTGTTGCAGTGCTCAGGTTCTGCATGGGTGCAGCAAGTGTCCAGGGACAGCAGGGACCTGTCACGGTGCCCTGGTGAATAAAGCTGTATTGAAACTTGTGTGCCTGGGAGTTCACGTGCCTTGGCTACGCTTGGGCACACCATGAGAACTCGGGGATTCTGCAGCCTGGAGTCCACAGCAGTCGCAATTCAAGGATTAGGTTCTTAATATGCCTCAACTGGTTCTGCATAAAACTAGCTCAGCTTCATAGTCAAAGTGGGTAGTAAATTTTCCAGATCCATGCTGGTGCTGGAAGTGATACAGCTGTTAATCCAGGCCTGTGATCCTTCTTCTCTCTGCCTCCCTTTGCCATTATTACTTTGTAACAGAGAAACTTACTAGGATGCTTGAAAGCTGTCTTTGAAGATTTTCTCTAGATCTTTTATCAGCTTTCTTCTAAAATGTAAGAAGAAAATGTTGAAATAAATGAGTGTCTCATCTTGACATTTAGGTCTACATAGTGAATCCTACATAATTCAGCCTTATTTTTTTCTGGCTTGCTTACTGATGCTTTTTCTTTAAACGAATTGTTCACACTTGTCTTAAAATCTGAGAGTTAGAATTGCATTCTTTAAATTCTGTAAATGGCTATTCTGCCACAAGAGCCTGCTAGAGCTTCCCACTGTGTCCATGGAATTTGAACTTAAAAGAGAATGCTTCTTCTGTGCTAAATTAAGAGTAAAATACAAATTAAAACTTTAGCACTTGTGTCCTGTCATTCTCCATGTTTTGAAACCTCAGTGATTAAACAGTGGTCCTAGTAAACAGCTATGGCAATAAATTTAAATCAGGTATTAAAAAAACCCCCATGTTTTGATGCTTAGTATTTAAATTAAAAACCAAGAGAACCCAACCAAAACTAAGAGAAGCCCTGTAAGAAATTGGCTTTACCTGTTCTCTTTCATCCCCACTGCTTCCCAATTGCTGCCATTGTAAGGTAATTCTCTTCAGGATTTTCTACCTACTCTAGCAATTCATTATTCACTGCCTTTTTTTTTTCCCTCTTTTTTTTTTCCTTCTTGTCTCTTCTCTCTCTGCTTTCATATCCCACTCCTTGTTTGGTTCATAAAGTATTTAATTTTGTAGACTATCAGAAGCACTGATATTTTAGACCAAATTCTTCTTCCCTACAGGCTTAATCATATTTCATCAAATCTCAACATCTAAGGATATCTGGTTTTTATGGTTAGTTATGCAACTTGTGTGGATTGTATCCCTGACCTTTCATCCTTAATTGCAGCTTTTAGAGACACTATTTGGCACAACACTTAAATAGCACTGGTACTCCTAAGGGCTTTGCTGAATTCTGACATGGAACAGAAACCACAAATGCAAGTGAATGAGGGAGAAAACCAGCGATTCCAACCTTTGAAACATAGGCAGATAACATGGAAAACTCTAGTCTGGGTCTATTTTATGTTCCCTGCAAAAGGCCTTTTTATGTGAGAGATGGCATTGCAAGGATTTAAGTACTTCTGATAGAGCTGTACTAGATGTGGTCTTCTTTTTCCACTTACCAGCTGCTGCTGTTTATTTTGAAGGTACACGATTGACACTAAAAGATTTTCTTTTTAAACATGTAAGAAGCTTCAGGGAAGCAATCAGCCTCTCTAAAGCCACTTCTTCTATTATAGTAATCTTTTCAAAAGCTCTCTAGTTTTCAGCTACAGGCCTAAGTAACCAGGCTTCTCAGTTTCTTCTAGGACAAATTGCAGTCTCATCAATATGTATTTGCATGTTTTCTCTTTCTCAATTGTGTGAGAGCTGTAGGACTAGCCTCTGTCATTGTCAATTCTTTGTTAGAGATGAAGAAGCAGTTGATGTATGTTGGGTATAATTCCAACTTTTCTGTGATAACACTTACGCTACTGTCTCAGCAGTAAAACATGTGACTGCATTGCCATTGTTTATATTTTGAGGAAAGGAATAAAGAAATAGCATGTAAAGTATGTTTATTCTTTTAAGAGTTGGTCTTGTTTTCTGTGATCGCAGCTGTAGCTGCATCTCTGCATGTGATGATGCCCATGTGCCGGTTTAGACACAAA
>VZRX01009777.1:0-43531 GCA_013398075.1 Notiomystis cincta | reverse complement strand
TAAATAGTATTCAGTGTCAGTGACACTGATAAAGAGAGAGCACTCACACTAAATTGATTTTCATGGGTCTGTTCCTTCCAGAAATAGTACTTCATACTTCTTTGCTTCACAACACCCATGAAATTAGTGGCATAGTAAGTCCATTCTGCAGGGATAAAAATTTGGATGCAGAGTGATTTTAAATGCATTTTACAATTAACATTGTGGAAAGAAGCAGTAGCTGGGAGTCCTACTTAAAGAGCTCCCTTTTAGCAGATTGTTAACTTTTGAGTAGAAATAAAAGAACATTTGCATAATTATCAAGAGCTGGACTGGGTGCTTGTAGCAGAGTTGGACACCAGGCACCAAAATGATGCAGAGCACTAAATCAGGGTGCAGCAGTCAATCCTCTCCATATTTACACCCATGGAAGTGTTAATATTGCTGAGGAAAGGGAGATTAGGTGCCATTCAACCCAGTTACCTTCAAGCCCTGGCTTTACCCTGCTGGACCCAAGACTGGCTGATTTCCCTGTGCTCCCCCCATTTAGTCAAAGGAGGAGAGGAGGTCTGGGACAGGAATCATACAGAGATCCCAGGACTGTGTCTTTTAATTCAGTGGCTGTCTGTGCTGAAGCACAGGAACATTTGGTGCAGGTAGCTAAGTGCATGGATAGCTTCAGGCTCAGAGTCCCAGTTTCCCAGAGGGATTTAAAAGACCCTTTATTTCTCCTCTTTGCCCTGAAGCATGATTAGTTACACACCAGCTTCATTCCTGGCAAGGCTTTTGCACTCCTGTTTAAGGACCTGTATTGATGGAGGTCCTCACAGTTTCCAGGCAATCAATCTCAATCCTAAATTGGAAATATTGTTTTTGCTGTTCTGCAATTCACATCAAAACTTCCCATGCCTGTATTTGGGTGTCCATAGTGCAGACATTTCTTCTGAACGAGATACAAGAGCCCATTGCAGTCACTGGAGCATCAGGCAATTTTAATTTCAGTAATCAAAGAAGCTCTTCAGTCTTCTTGCTTTCCAGTTCTTGTCCCAGTTGTCCTGGTTAATATTTAATAACCACACTCTAGTAGGTCCAAAATCTGAAGTTCCCTAACACATTATTACCTGAAAGAGACTGAAGTGATTCACATCTTCTAGAGGCTTTTGGGGTTTCTGCTAAACAAAATAAAGTTTTCTAATTTTTTCCTACAATTTTTTGGCTTATATTTGACTCATATTCTTCTCTATCTCCCAGATACCTTTTCTACAGATCTGCGACAGTCATACCCCATCCTGTAACTGTGTAGTTGACTTTTTTTTCAATTTTAACACCTTGCACTGTCTCTGCTCACTTAATCTCACTCAATCATTTCTTTCTGCCAGAGTATTTTACCAACTTTCCAATTTGCTTTCCGTTCTATGATTTTCATTTAGTGTATGTGCTTCCTCTCTCAGGTTCATATGATCAGCAAACTGAAAAAACCTGAACTTTTTTAAATTGTTTGCACAGTTAGTGAATGCATTGACCAGTCACATGGTAGTGTTCTGCACTCTTTTGAAATTGATTTCTTTCTCTTTTGAAATTGATAACTTCTTCATATGAATGTTTATCAGACTTGTGTGGTTGTGGTTCCATGTTTTCATGTTTCCATTCCTTGTTGGAATCATTCTGGAGCATAACACAAATGTTTCTAAAATTAATTGTACTTCACAGTTTACTTTTACCATCTTTGTTCAGGAAGTCTATAACTGTCTTGGAATAAAATTGCAGTGCTTTGATGTAATCATATATTTTGGTTTTGTTGGTTGCTACTGGTCTAATCCTTCAGTTGTTGAAGTACAGATAGTTACCACAAATGTGAAATTATTTTAACTGGGAAGTTATCAAGTGCTTGCAATGACATTTTCATTTCTGTTTTCCTTATTCAAAGTAGAAAACTTGTAAATCTTATCATTTTCATCACTCCATTGCTATTTCCAGACATCTGTTAGTCATTGACCTTTTACAGGGAAATTTCAGAACAAGAATTTGAGTGTCAGATCAAGATTTTCTGTAATGTTTCACTTACTGCTCAAAAAATTATATCATGTTACCCTTAATGCCTCCTACACATTGCACTCCATATTGGTTTTTGGTCTTTCTAACTTTCTGTCTACATGTGCATTTTAAAATTTTTTTTTTAAATATTTATGTTCATTTTTATTAATCTCAATTTGTATTTCTTGTTTCTTTTTGTATCTGAGTCAAAGCTTTGACCACTTTGCTTTATTAAAGTGTTGCCCTTCATATATAATGGAATTGTTTGCTTCTGTAGCTGCTTCATCTTTTTTCAAAGAAATGTCACATCTCCTTCAATCATTTCCCTTCATATTTTCTGTAATTATAGCTAGAAATTATCAAACACTACTAATGATAGAAAATCTTGGTGCACAGGGCTGTGTCACTTACTATTTTCCTTTTTGCCTTTTTTTATTTATTTTCTTTTTTTTCTGAATGATCCTCAGCCATTTCCTGTTCATAGTGCAATCATAAATAATTGCCTCAAAGCTCCACTGCTGTAAACAAATAGCAGCTTTATTTATATATTAAACCTTTCAAATATTTCTGTTTATCTTCCTACTTCTCATGCCAGTGTACAAATACTCAGGATGCTCAGCACACTGAGTATTTTCTGCCTGCCTGATATTCTAAATCTGATGTAAATGAGTTTGTCCTCAATTTCCTTGAGATCAGCTGCTGCCTGAGCCAAGTGCCAAGGGGGTGCCAAGCCTCCATCAGGTGCCCCCAGCTCATACCCAATGACATCTTTGGACCCTGGGCTTTTTGGGAGGAGCCACAGGCTCCTCTCCCAGCTTTTCCACTCAGCATCCAGCAGCAGTTCTCTTCCATGGGGCACTTTGTTGTTCCCATTCATGATTCTGGTAACTCCAAGAGCACATGAAGCAAAAAAAAAAATCCTCTCAAATTCAGGATCTTGGGATTTCAAGTTCTGGAAAGAAGGGTCTCTCTGGAATCTAAAATATTTGAGCTGCATCTTTGTGTTTCTTCTCAAAGACAGCTGCTCTGAATCTCACATTTCTGAAAGGATGAAACTTTTTCTACTGTGTCACAAGGACACAATTTTAATCTTCTGTCAGAATGAGCATATCCATTCTTGATCTCAAGGTTGCTGATGAGGATGAAGTGCATGTTATGCATCAAGAAAATTGGCATTCAGCTTTTTGGGGGGATTGACTGGGTATATATGATTAGATCTTCAGCTCTTTGTATTGTTTGAGCTACTCAATTCCCAGAATATGGTAGTTAGGTTTAACAACTTGTGCTACTGGGTGACTGACTAAAAGCAGCATGTCCCAAGTATTTTAAAGCATCACTTCCCTTTCAGAAAGAAGTTATGGAGTGTGTGATTGTACCATTTCAAAGGAAATAAATGAACTCATCAACACATTATGACTTATAAATTAAATGAGTGGGATCTATTTCAAATAATGGTATTTGCAAAATACCATTATGTTAAAAATTAAGGAAAATAGTCCCAAATTGAAGGTATAGTGTGACTGTCCAAAAAAGTCCTGATTTGGATTGTTCTGATTATTTGCACAATGTATCCTGAAGTGTCAGATTATTACAAACTTTGCTGGCAAGATAAAATTTTTTGATTACAGGTAAAAAATAAAGCAGCTACAAATTTTCCTCTTATTTGTTTCTGCACAAGTGGATACTTGATGTCAATAAAGCAAGAATTCCTGTGCCACATAATGACTCTAAATTGTCACACTAGAAACAATTCACGTGATAAATACAGGTAAATACAGGTGTTTAAATTATGTGGCTATGTCTCCATATTCTCCTTTGAGCAGCCTTCTAGGCTAAACACTTTAATTTGGAAGTTTAGACCAGTGGTATTGACCACTTTAAAAATATTCTCACACTTGCACTAACAGAGTGACCAGCAATGTAAAGGAATAAGTAGCAGATTCTTAGATGTAATGTTGACCAACAAGAATTATGTTTCTAATAGCAGATTTGCCTGCTTTTTTATCAAAATTTCATTAAATATGTACTGGTAAGATTTGTCTTTTGTTAGCCTCAGGCTACGTTTCCATGGCAGCCTCACTGCTGGTCATTGCATTTCCCCTGCCAGCTGTACATTTTCACCTTTTTCCTTACAAGACTTTCTGTAAAGGTCTTATGGTTTTATAGTCCAGAAGGAAAAAATAAAATTAAAAATAGTGTCTTCCTGTAAGATTAATATGCTGGCATTACTCAAAGAGTTCAACTAGAAAAAGAAACAAGGGAAATGAATGGGAGAATGAGCCTGGAGCATGTTCCATAGGGAGAGGGAAGTCAGGAGTTAGAACTGCCACAAAAATAAAGATTCAGAAAGACTCAAGGAGTTCAGGTCAGTTGCTGGTATTTAAATGCTTTGTGCCATTTAAATGCTTTGTGCCATTTAAGATGCTTGCACACCCTGCCTAACCTGCAGAGACTTTCCTGCATCCCCCAGGGGTCCTGCTGCTGACCAAGTGTGAATGTCTCCCATACCCCAGGCTGTCCCAGGCAGCACAAGGTGCCCTGTGCCAGCCTCTGAGTCAGACCCCAGGTGTGCAGGGACTGCTCTGCACTCCCTAAATTACTGTTGTCTTCTCCAAGAACCATCTAGGCAACAGCTCTGGATGCAGAGGTGACCAGCTGGTACCTCCAGCTTCAAAACTCCTTCCCATCCCAAGTCCTGTTGGGCAGGAGTGTTGATCTGCCTGAGGGTAGGAAGGATTTTCAGATTAATTTGGATAGACTGGAATGGTCTGAGCAGGGGAGGGGTGGAATCACCATCCCTGGAATTGTTCAAAAGCTCGGTGGCTGTGGCATCTGGGGATGTGGTTTAGTGGTGAATATGGTGGTGTTCTGTTCATGGCTGGACTTGATCTTAGAGGTCTTTTCCAGCCTTAATGATTCTGTGATTCCAAAGAAGATTCTTGCACTAAAATAGAGCTCATGATCCAGCTGACCACATATTCAGTTTAAAAGTATTTATAACATTGGCAGCAGAATGCTGCAATTTCAACTGCATATACTCATCACTCTTTACCTGGTGTGCAGAGCTTCATGCAATCAGTGTTAAAAACTGATTTTCCACTGATGTTTTTGAAACAAAAAAAAAAGTCTAATTTCCCCCCTTTCAGTTCCATTATAATGAGCACTGTGACCACACTCAGACCAGGACATTTAATTTTATATTATAAGTAGCACAATCTAATAATAGTCCCAGCAGTGGTGTTTAAAGAGATAAGAGCTGTGTTCATGAGATATTAGGAAGAAATTATTTCCAGTGAGTGTGATGAGACATGGGAACAGGCTGTGCAAAGGAGTTGTGGATGCCCTACACCTGGAATCATCCAAGGCCACATAGGGTGGGGCTTTGAGCACCCTGGTCTAGTGGAAGGTGTCCCTGCCCATGACAAGGGATTGGAATTTGGATCTTTAGGGTCTTTCCAACCCAAGCACCTCTATGATTCTATGATTCATGTTTGCTGTGCACTTATAAGGAATTAAAAGAGCATCCCAGGGGAAAAAAAATTAAGCACAAAATAAAACAAGGGAAGAAAGGTTCATCAATTGCTAAACAGAACATATTCAGAGTGAAAATCATCAAAAGACTTAAATGTAGAGCAGTGATATATTCTGGTTCTAGGAAATTTAGATTAGCTTGCATGTTATTGGGAAGGAATAAAGTGGATTTTGATGGATTTAGTCACTGCACCCAAATCATTATTAAATGCATATAACATTTCATGCCTCTAATTCTCTCTGCTTTGGAGTAGCTTGCACTGTGATCATGTTATATTTTGACTCCTTGTGCACAGTCTATTCTAATCTATTTTACTTCCTCGGGAGATCTCTCCCTTTAATTCAAAGGAAAGCATTCTAAGAGCCAATCATGTAGAGTTTTTCCCAAGGTATAACCTTCCTCTGCATGTCTGATCTGTTGTAATTCCGTGGCCTGTTCCTTCATTTCAGCCATCAAGCTAATTACAGTCCCACTGCAGTTCGCTGTACGGCCCTGCCCGTCACACTCTGCCTGGCTCCTGACGTTTTCTGGCACTTTTAATCCTCTGTCTGCTTAACTTGTGAGATCTGAGCCTTGATAGGAGGCCACTCCCTAGGCAGCAGACCTCTGAGGAGTGTTCAGGTGTCAGAAGAAACCTTTGCTGTCAGCTGTGAGCACCCCTGTACTCTTCTCCATCACTCAGAGTCTCTTTCCGTGTCCACAAAACCCCTTCCCTCTCCTGAGCTCTGCAGTGGGAGACACCAACTCCTCAGTGTCAGATCCCACCTTCAGACCTGTCAAACCTCCTGCACTAAGCACCCAGGGCAGACTCCTGCCTCTTTTTCACAGTCCCTACAGCTCTACCTGTAGCTCACACATTAAGGACCTGCAGCAATCTGGCCTCTTCCCTGTCCCATATGCTCATAGCTCTGCATCCAGCTCACACAGCCAGAAAGAAATATTGGCTCTAAATAAATCTGAACTTACTCTGGGGAATTAAACCCAGTGGATGCTTTCCAGCCATATGATGCTATGGTTCAGATGCTGCCAGAATCCCATCATAGACCACAGCTGTATCTCATTAATTAGGTACAGATTAGGTTTTTGGGAGATTTACATTAGTTCTTTTGCTGGGTCTGTGTGACTTCTTTCTGCTCAATTTTTAATGTGGCATAGGACTTACATGACTGGAAATAAAGACCACAGGATATGCAATTGTGTCAAGTGTGAGTCAGCAAAGTGGCAGAGAAATAGTTGGTTCCACAATAAAGTAGAACAGAGGGAAGAAGGGACTGTGCCAGGCAGGATGTAAGAGCAGAAGAGAAAGGACAGCTTAAAATGTTGGGATAAAACAAGAAAATGAAGAAGAGATTGTCAGTGTAGCAGGACTGAGCAGAAGAGCTGTGGAAAAGGACAGATCTCTGGGACATACAGGCTTATGCTTTCCAGGATATTAAAATGAATTATACCAGAACTAGATAAATTGAACTAGATTAGTTAATTGAATTGATTGAATTTATTGAACTAGATAAATTGATTACATCTGAGCCAGATAAAAGAAATTGAAAGGTGTTCATCTTACTGGCTGTAAATATTAAATTGATGCTCAGATACCAAATTAAAAATAAAATGAAAAAAAAATGCTAGAACCAATCACAGCAGATCTAGGGAGATCAATGTAAACAAGCAACAACAAGAACAACAAAAATCAGAATTGCTGCAGTGCTGAAAATCAGCTGACATACTGGATACATCAGACAGAGCAGATAGAAGGGAAGATATACAAGATACTGAAAACCAGACCCAGCCTTTGTTTTGATTTTATCAAAGTCAAAAATAATAGAGTTTAGTGTGACAGATAGAAGGTCATTGGCTTTCTTTTCCCAAAAGCAATTGCAAGTCACAGTATGAGAAGAGAAAAGGCTTTGAGACGTGTAAGAGACAAGGTGGTGGTGGCCACATGGGAGTAAAAACATTGCATTGATCATCACAGAATCACAAATGGGTTGGGTTGAAAAGGACCTTGGAGACCATCTGCTTCCAACACCCCTGCCACAGGCAGGGACACCTTCCACAAGACCAGGTTTCTCAGGGTCCCATCCATCCTGCCCCTGAACATTTCCAGGGAAACATCAGGATTCACATGGCAAGGTGTAAAAGAACATTTCTTGCAGATATTTCGTGTGTTTCTCAGTTAAGTAGAAGATAAGTGGTGCTGCTCAAGGGAGTTATTTTGCAGGTTGTGGAGAAGAAAGAAGAAAAGATGTGCAGTCCCTTGACCAAAGGTGAGGGGGAAGTCAGTGTGTTCCCTCGGTCTGTCAGACTTCCACCTTGAAAAGAGAGGGAGGCAAAGCAGTGTTCTTTATTGAAACTGCCAAATATGGAAGCCTTCTTTTAATTATCACACACATGGCAAGTCATGTAGCAATCACAACTACTAGAAAGTAGAAATAAAGACCTTTAAAATTTATTTTGCACTAGTACTAGTAACACTGAGATAGCTGTGGCTGTGTGAGAGCTGTTATATGGCAGTTTATGCACACATTTGTTGGTGTGTGTTTTGCAACTAGAAGTTTGCATGCTAATAACTTTACAACTTATTTATCAGCTCTGGATGATTTTGAGGTGGGATTTTGTGAAGTCATATTTTCTCACATTTCTCAGGATATCACGTACATGTGAGAGGGAGATTTATGGATAGGAATAAAATGTCAAGTATCTGTGAAAATCAATATTCACATATTTCATAAAGAAGTGGGAGATACTCAAGAAATATTTTCATATGTATATTGTATTAAAGTAGTTTGACTACAGTGAATCAAAGTTTTCTGAAGCAGGGGTTCTCATTTGCACAATTCTTGATTAGCTATGATCTCTGGCATCCTTCAGCAGTAACCAGGTAATTTTTAAATTCAAAAAACCACAGTGATCTGAGCCTCTGCAGTTTCATCATAGCACAACATCATTTAATACAACATTGCTGTTTCCTGCTAGCAGTGTTCCTCCTGTGAAGGAGGAAGTAATTATAAAATAATTATATCTGTGGTTTAAGATGTTTAGTTGGATGCATATAGCATTTCAAGAGAGTACTTTTTTTGCAGGAGGCTCAAGGACTTGTTTACATGCCTGCCTTGCAGGTACCAACCTTCTGTACAGTGAGCAAACAACCAGGTCTGGTCTTTTTTCGGGGTTCAAGTTCATCATCTGTTGTCACTCTCTGTGTCATCTGCTCAGAATCTGCCCAGCTTGTTCCCCCCTGTTGTACAGACTCTCTGATGTTTAATTTTCTTTCTGCCATGTTGAATCACTGTTCAGCCACAAGTTCTGCATCTGATTTTTATAAAAACATAGGTGATCCAGAGTTGGAAAGGACCCACCAGGACCATTGAGTCCAAGTTCTGGCCCTGCACAGGACAACCCCCAAAATCCCACCATGTCCCTGAAATAATCCAAACCCTTCTTGAACCCTGGTAGGTTTAGGGCCATGACCACTTCCCTGGACACTTTGTTTTGTTATTGTTAGGGTTTGGACAATTTCCTTTCCTACCTATCACCACATCTTAGCTGTCTGCATGACAAGTGCATGCTCCTTATGTGATGTGAAATTGGCTTTAAACCCAAACAATCCTAAACAAACACATTTCCAGGACACTGCTTCCCCAGAGTTCAGCCAGCCAGCTTCTGATTCCCATTAAAATGTGCATCACAGAGTGTCTAATTCCCCACATGATACAACAGCTGAGTGTTAAAAAATGTCTAGACCTTCTCACAATTGTTCAAATGAGCTTCCACCAAACAATTTTTGTTTGTCCAGATGTATTTCAGTCCTACCACATGGGAATCAGCAAAGGAGTGATCATTGCCATCACTGGTGCCAAGCAGCACATAACCAACCTCAACTCAGACTTGTGGTTCTTGATAATGAGGAGTAAGCTATGGAAAAAATATGAAAAAAAAAAGGGCAAATGGCAGGAAATCAAGTACTGTATGGTTTGTGGGAGGCAGTTGAAATGCAGTGTAACAATCCACAGTCAGCAAAAACCACTGGACTAGTCAAACCCTAAAAAATGGCCAGTACCAAAGTGATATCTCTGTACACAGGACTCAGTGTGGAAGGTCCTTCTTTGAAATTTGAGAAAGAAAAGCTTAAATATAATTTATATCCAACAGGAAAATAATTGTAGAAATCTTAAATTTTTAAAGATGTGTGGATTTTTTAGCAGAAAATGTCAACTAGAACACTTCAGTTTTCACTCCCTCAGGGCATTTTTATAGAAAACTTTTCTTTTACTAGCTTAGTGTGTACTAGGTATAGTACAAAAAAATAAAATCACTCCTATGTGACTCATCTAAGTTTATATGAAAAACAAACAGCAACAGAGGTTAGAAATAACAAAAATGTTTCCCAGTCTCTTGACTAACAGTTTAACTACTGGTATCATCTTTTCACCTTGGAAATATGATTTTGATGAGGAAAAATCTCTCACATGCTTGCTATAGGATAAAATAAGATTTCCCAGTGTTATGGCCATTGCATTTGAATTTGCTAATTTATTCACACACACATACACACACAAAAGAAGCCTCAAAATTTATACAGAAATAGAATACAGTTTTAAAGTTTATAAAGAATATTATCTTATAAATAAATAATTCACTCACTGCCAAGGGAAAATTAAACTCCTGGGAATAAACACCTATGAACGAAAGTTTCTGACAGGTACAAGAAGAGAGAAGAAGCTGTTTCTTTAGAACAAACCTCCTACTAATTGTCTCTCTGTCTTTCACTCTGAGTTCCCAAGCTGGCTTTTAAAATCTCTGGCAGAGCACCAAGTGTGTAGTGGTAAACTAAACCATGCAGTCACTTCCATCCAATTAGACCTGATTTATTCCTTTTTAAAGGGCCACCTATGACACTCTCAGCTTTGGGGCCTGATGGATAATGACTCTGATGCAGTATTTGACCCATTTATATTGTATTAAAATGTTTCACAGAAAAATCAGGGCTCAACTCAACCCAAATTCATCAGATTTTGCCTAAAGAGATGGAAATATCTCTGATTTTTTTTTCAGATTTTTTTTAATATTCTTTGCAGAGAGAAATAACTTTTAACTACCTTAGTTAAATATACCTTGTTCATGTGCTTTTTATTTTTTTTTTTATTTATTCTCACTAGATGTCCATCTAAGATGTCCCAATACTGACAACTCTTGCTTCCTATTTCCTACATTGGTCTCTAGATTCCAAAGTGTGCTTTGTCTTTCAGCATTTATCAAAATCTCCATGACAGCCAATGAATAACAATTATTAAGCTTTTCACCAGGCTGTTTCCATGCCACCTTACACTTGGCATCTCTCAAAGGATTCTGTCTTCAGAAGGAAATATTGGAAGAAGAAAAGTTTAGTCTGGATATAAGGAAAAAACTTTTCATGGTAAGGACCATCAGATATCAGAATAGCTTGTCCTGCCAAGTCATGCTGTTGGCCACCCTTGGAGATTTTCTAGACCAGAGTGGACAAAGTTCTGAAAACTTGGTTTGGCCTCACTTCTGACCATGCTTTAATCAAGAGGTAGAGTAGATGTTTTCCTCAGGTCTCCTCCAAGCTGGGACATCCTGTGATCCTGCAAATGAGGGTCAGTAAGAGCAGGGGACTAACCTCAGAGCTCTTTTTATTGACTCTGCTTGTGTTCCATGAGGGCAAAGTACTCCCTTCATCTAAACTTATTGATTATTCTGAGGCAAACTCAGTGGGAAATATCACTTCTTTTTTTCTGTTGGAGGCTGATGCACACAATAATTTGCTAGTAACTGTGCAGGAGTGTGTGTTTTCCCACCACCCATCTCAAGATAAAAGTCATATTGGAAAAATCCAGGGTGAAGCAAGACATCAAGACAGCCAGTGATGAAAGAGATGAAGTTTTATTGAAGTGCTGTCTGGAACAAAGAGGTCTAAGATGAATTCTTTTCTCTCAAGTGTGATACCAGTGCAGAAGCTTTTAAATGTCTCTACATTTCATAAAGCCACCTGTAAAACAGAAACAAGACATCATTTCTTTCAGCTTAACACAATGAGACTCTTCATACAGGCTGTCCTCCTGCACTTGTAGCATATTAAAGCCTGCCCCAGTCTAAGCACTGCAGATGCTGCTGCAATACTCAGAGCCAGGAACTGGGCAGAAAGGGGTATTTGGCCCAAGTTAATAGAAAAACCCCAAAGTTTTAATATGACCCATCAGTCTTTTTTTGTTGTTACAACATTTCTAATGGGGGGGAGTTTAGAAAAGTTAAAATACCCTACAACAGGCAGTTTTCTGCCTGTTAATTGTATTTAGGTGCTACTGTTGTGAGTGCTACTTCTGTCTTTAGATAGAAGGGTAAACAGGGAGGTAGATCATCCACATGATCCTATTCCTTTCCTGTAGAAATAATAATTACTGCTCTCAAAATATTCTTAAAATTCAACAGGACATTGATTTTCTTTTTGATCAATAAATGCATATTAATCTCAGATTAAATAACACAATAATTTAGTGCTGATATGCCAGAATTGGACAAAAATTCTGGGTATTTCAGTATTTGCTATTACTATCCCTCTGTAGTTTTTCACAGATTAATAGCACTGATCTTCTCCATTGAAGCTCAGAAATGGAAATTGGTCATAGAGCTCTGTGACCTGGAGGTGACATTAATTATCATTAGAGTCTAAGAATTGCACTGGCAGGAAGAGGGATGCTGTAATGTAATTCCAGAACCAGCACCTTTCTTAGATCTTTTTAGACACCTTCAACAAATTTTCTCCTTGCTCTGAATCTCTCACTGCATCCTTTTAGCACCTCACTTTGTACCATCCATCAGAACAGAGATGACACATCTTTCTTTTGCCTTGCTTTCCTCTGGATGACCCTGCTTCCCCCTTCCTTCATGAACTGACTCCTGTGAATTCCTACAGCATTTTACTGGGAAAAGATGAGTTTTAGCAGGCCATTGTACCTTTCACTTACCTCTAATGGCCTCACTACAGAACACTACTCTGCCTTTCCTGAAGTGCATAGTGGAGAAGATTATTCAGAGACTGTTTGTATCCTCCTTAAAAGAAGTTTTCTTCCCACATTTTCTAATCATTGCATAGGTAAGGGAGGATGTTTAATACTGCATAATTGTGCTGCATAAGAGTGACACAGACCCCAACCTGACTGTAGATGATGTTTTGGAATTCTTAAAACTTTTGTTGGGTCAGGTCCTTCAAGAATAAACTTCTCAAATGGATACTGGTGTTCTGCTAGGTGTTGTTTTGTATTATAGACCTCACCAAGTTCAACAGGGTCAAGTGTAAGGTCCTTCACCTGATTTGGAGCAATCCTAATATCAATACAGACTGGAGAAGGGATGGACTGAGAGCAGCCCAGTGTGAAGGATTTAGGGATCCTGGGAATGAAAAACTGGACATGACCCATCAATCTGCACACACAGGCCAGAAAAAAAACAAACAAAAACCACAAAAAACTTCCAAAAAACCTCAAAACATGTCCAGGGCTGATCCCAGAGTGGGGACAGAAAGTGAGGGAGGGGATTCTGCCCCTCTGCTCTGGTGAGATCCCCTCTGCAGTGATGCATTCAGTGTTTTTCCCAGCACAAGGAGGACACAGAACTGCTGCAGGGGATCCAGAGAATGATTACAAAGATCACAAAAATTATCAGAAGGCTGAAACACCTCCCTGTGAAAACAGGCTGAGAGTTGTGGTTGTTCATCCTGGGGAACAGGAGGCTTCTGGGAGACCTAATAACAGCTTTTCAGCTTATAAAAAGGATTTATAGCAAGGAAAGAGAAAGATTCTTTTACCAAGGTCTGTAATGACAGAATTAGGGGTAATGTGTTTAAAGTGATAGAGGATAGGTTTAGACTGAACATGAGGAAAAATATTTTTACAGGGAGAGGCTGCCCAGAGAAATGGTGGATGCCTCACCTTTGGTAGCATCCATGATGAAGCTGGATGGGTCTTTGATCAATCTGCTCCAGTGGGAGTTGTACCTGCCCATGACAAAGGGTTTGGAAGAGATGATCTTTAGTGGCTGCTTTCAACTCAAACCATTCTATGCTGATTTTCTGCATTTGCAACCTCAGCCACAAAACATATCCCTGTTCACTGAATTATGTTGATACTTTGCCTATAACCACACTAAAATAGTATTGAGAAGGTTCCTAAGACATTATTGCTTGGGTTTGGGTTTCCTGCAGTGTTTAATGAACCACATTAAACCTTCCAGAAAATCAGATTATTAGACAGATGTGCATGAGTTGAAAAGGTAAACTTTACATTTAACTGGGGACCTGCAAATCAGCACTGTTTATTGTGAACCCTCTAGGATAAAGTTTTCAGTTTATGCATAGATTATTAGAATACTGCTTACTGCTACCTCAAATAGGCAAATGCAAAATGTTTCACATAAAAAACACTCTGTAGCTCTTCCTCTGCATTTGTGTTCTTTGGATTAACAAGTAGTGCTGATCTGTATAGAAACAGAACTCCTCAGAGTCCACTTTAATGATCTGCATATGCAATACCCCACTAAAATCAAATACATTATTTTTGCACTCAGAAGTAATCTAATATCTTGCTTCTTTGACCTATATTCCATGTGTGTTGTTTAGTGTATGCTGTCACAGAGCCAAAGCCTGTGGTTAGTACTTAATTAATATGCTTCTGTTATGCACTCATTAGCACTTCAGTTAAAATCTCCAGATGCTGGAGATAAATAGATCCATGAAACCAATTGCAGTACATATTTCAACCAGCCAAACAGTGGCATACTTCTCTGTATAGGAGAATATTCTGTTAAAAGCTCTCATCTCTCAATACTGAAAAAAACCAGCTTTCATTGTTTTAAAGTGGGTTTATGGATAATGATGGATGGGAAGAGGAAGAGAGAAGGGAAGAAGAAAAGGAGTGAATCTCTTAAGTCTCCAGTTTCTCAAAAGTCTGTGGGCTTTCTTTTTGTTATGTTTGTTATAGGACAAAATAACATCTTAAATCACTAAGTTCCAATTCAACAGTTTCCATTAAGATTGCAGTTATGTAGCAAAATATAGCTAACCTTTGAGTTATGCAAAAGATTACTGCTTTATTTGCCTTTTTAAATGTTTATTTTTAAAGTTTTTTTACAAGGCTTTCATGTAACTTTCAATGAGATGGTTTCATGAGTCTGTGATCTTTTATGTGCTTAAGAGTCTAAACTAATTCATTAATGCAGTTGATTGTTGTTACTGGAAAAGTATTCAGCAGCTTCAGAAATGGGCTAAGGCTTCCTTGTTCTAGGAGTTGCACAAACCCAGGCAAGGAGACATCCTTTGCAAGAGGATTTTACTGAGTAAAATGTGAGAGTTACAGGTAAAGGTGTAGAGATTCAGACTCTTACACAAGAATATGCCACTGATTTCAACACAATAATTGTCCATCTCCTCTCTGAGCTTCATGAATCCTAGAATGGCTTAGTTGGAAAGGACCTTAAAGATCATCTCATTCCATCCCCCTGCCATGGGCAGGGACACCTCCCACTAGAGCTGCTTGCTCCAAGCCTCATCCCACCTGGCCTTCAACACTTCCAGGGATGAGGCAGCCACAGCCTCTCTGGGCAGCCTCTGCCAGTGCTTCACCAGCCTCACAGTGAAATATTTCTCCCAAATATCTAATTTGAGCCTACTGTCTGTCAGTTTAGAACCATTCCCCTTTGTCCTATTACTCCATGCACTTGTCAAAAGTCTCTCTCCAGCTCTCCTGGAACCCCTCTGGATACTGAAAGGTCTCACCAGAGTGGAGCAGAGGGCAGGATCCCCTCCCTCACTGGGCTGCCCACACTGCTCTGGGTGCAGCCTGGGATGGAGCTGGATTTCTGGACTGAAAGTGCACATTGCTGGGTCATGTCCAGCAGCCCAAGTCCTTCCTGGCAGGGCTGTTCTCAGTCCATTCTCTGCCCAGGGATTGCCCAAGCCCCAGTGAAGGACCTTGTTCTTGGCCTTGTTGAACTCCATCAGGTTTGCACATTCCCACCTCTCCTGCCTGTCCAGGTCCCTGTGGATGCCATGCCTGCCCTCCAGCCTGTGACTGCCCCACAGAGCTTGGTGTCTCCAGCAATCTGCTGAGGGTGCACTCAGTCCCACTGTCCACATCTCCAACAAACATGTCAAACACTGACAGTCCCAGCTTGGGAAACACCACTCGTTTTTTGGTCCTTTGTCATACCCCTCAGACAATAAGGATGTGGTAGATGCCCTAAGTGTCTCAAGCAGAACCAGCCACCTTTAATTAGAAAAGTAAATTTTGTGTTCAGAGATCTGTTCAGTATTTAAACTTTCTGCTCTTTGTCCTATGAGACCACTGAGCTGATGGACATTGAAATATGAAATATGAAATACTGAAATAAACTGAGTGGAATCTCCTTTGAGATGGGATTAAGAAAAATTGACCTCCTCTCAGGGAACTATGGAACCTTTTTTTCTCAAAGCTTGTCAAGATATCTGCAAGAAGGTATGACCTTTTTATAAAAAAATTTCAAGTACAAACCACTCAGTTCAACTCATGCAATAATTTTTTTGAAAGTCAGTGTTCTCCACTTCTTTGTCATTAAGTCTGTCAAGGAATGGAAGGATGACTTTTCAAATCAAAGGATGTTCTGTGAGTCTCTCTATCAAGATATTATTTTTCTAGATATTCCTAAGGCAAGAGTCAGTGCAAAAATGCTGAACATTTAAGCTCTGAGATAGAATAACCTAGTCCTAGTGCCTCTAGGCTAAACTCAAACTGGACCTGCCTCTGATGCAGAGAAGAAAACCAGGGTAGGAAGATGGAGTGACAGTTTTACTTGTGCAAAAGGAAGAAACTGGTCTTTAGAGACAGTCTAATCCTATGCTCCAAATTTGAGGAGTGCAGAGCTGAGCAGTCCAACCCTGAAAAACACCACAACACCAAGACTGAACTCACAGATTTCTGTAAAATACACCAGATCACTTTGACTGTGCTGTTTAAAATCAGCAGAGGCAGAAGAATGCTAAGTCTCAGTTTAAGTGGAAGTTTCAAGGACAGCTGAAGGAGAGGGATGTGTGATAGTGAAGATTTTTCCATATATATTAAAAATGAAATGAGATGTCAGAGAAATATCAGGATTTCTGGTAGCTTTTCCAAAGCTATGGCTTTGATCTGAGTAAGGCTGATCCCTCTCTAACTCTTTCTCTTTTTCTCTAACTCTGCATTCTTTCTCAATTAGAATATTTCAGCAGGCTTGTTATCAGACAGTTCTTCCCAGAGATGTTATTTTTGTATTTAATCCACAGTATCAGGTGACTGAGCAAAATGCTTAAGGGAATTGATTACCATTTGTTAACTCTATGGTTTTTTGGGTTTTTGTTTTATTTTTTTTTTTCCTTGGTCATTCATTCTTGGAATAGATAGGCAGACAGACACATTGTTTATTTTTAATCCATATATGTATTCTAGCAATGCCTTGTACACTGTCATTGTCTCTACAAGTTACACTTACTGGGCAGATGAGGTCTCATACAAGCAGACAAATATATATGTCCTTTGGTTTTCTTTGATATCCATGCATAATTTGCAATGGGAAAATATACAGATCTAAAGTTACTTAAAAACAGGGAAAAAATCTTTTCTAGGTTTGGCCAAACAGCAACTTTAAAAATTCACTTTCTGCTGTAGTTTTGCATTTAAAATAGTCATAGCTCATTTGGGGCTTCAGTAGTTCCCAAGTAACACTATCTTAACTCTAGAGTTCTATGCTTCTTTTCAAGCTTATCCTCTTTCAGACCTCTTTTCTCTAACAAATGTTCTCAAACTATATTTTCTATCCCAAAAGTTGAATTATGCTTTGGGCTGAGTCCAGTGAGCCAAAGCTCCTCCAGAAGGTTATCAATAATTGACTTTGAGCTCCTACTCTTTTGTCTGATTGCACAGACCCACTGGAAGTGACTGCAGCAAGGCACAGCCAGGAAATCAAACCTTCCTGCTGGAGATGTGAGAAGAGTCAACCCAGGGCTCCAGGAACCTTCGTGCCACAATTTCTGTGTGACAATGACATTATTGCCTACTTCTCATTGGGATAAAAAATGGATACTATTAATGACTTCTTGGCACAGATAGCCTGTAGTAAAATAAAGATACATACATACATGTACACACACACACACACACACACACACACACACACACACACACATATATATATATATATGTATGTATGTATGTATGTATGTATGTATGTATGTATATTTATGTGGTACATGTATCACAAAATCAGAGAATCATAAAATCACAGAAAGGTTTGTGTTGGAAAGGGACATTCAGGATCACATAGTTCCAGTCCCCTGCCATGTAAGGGGACACCTTTCAATAGACCAGGTTGCTCAGAGCTCCATCCAGCCAGGCCTTAGACCCTTCCTGGGATGAGACCTCCACAGCTTCTCTGGGCAATCTCTGCCAGGGCCTCACCACCCTCACAGGAAAGAATTTCTTCCTGTTATCTGATCTAAACCTACTCTCTGGCACTTTGAAGCCATTCTCTCTAGTCCTGTCTCTACATTTTTCTGTATAAAGTCCCTCTCCATCCTTCTGTAGGTTCCCTTCAGGTACTGGAAAATTGCAATTAGGTCATGCCAAAGCCTTCTCTTTTCCAGGCTGGAAAAGCCCAATTTTCTCAGCCTTTCCTCACAGGAGAGGTTCTCTACCCCTCTAACCATTTTGGTGGCCCTCTGGACTCATTCCAACAGGTTCTGTGTCCCCCAGGGCTGGATGCTGCCCTTTCCTGGCTCCTGGAGTGGATGTGCAGAGTGTGTGTGTGTGTGTCTGTCAGTAAATACATGTATTTTTGTGTGTATGTGTTAACTACATAATCATGAAGAGATGTCATCCTCACATCCCTCTCCATGAGCCAATTTGACTAAGAGGAAGACACTGCTGAAAATATACCTTGAAATTAAACATTTAAAATATATTTGTTCTCTTGGGATGGGAATTGACACCTCCCTGGTTAAGAAACTTTGGGAAAGCTCTAATCTCCACAGTAAGACAGGAGCTCTGGGTATTTGGGACTGCTCATTAAAACAAAATAGCTTTCTAAAAACCTGTTTTTCAAAATAAATTTCCCCGTAACTCCCTGATGTCAGTGGATTTCTCCCTTGTGATAAGTCCACTAGCAGCTCAAAAAGAATAAATAAATAAACATGAAAATTCCTGCCTGCTAATGAGACCCCCAGAAGCAGGACTGGAGCTTGTTACATCACCTCTGCTGCTTGATTTCTGTGGGAAGGTTCCAGCCCCTGCATGATGTCAGCCTGAATGTCTGCCTCCAGTACCTGAATTTTCATAAATATTACAATCAGCTCCAGAGTCCCCAGGGGGCTGTAAGGACTGAAAATCAAAGATTTAGGAGAGCTGCAGTTGTGCAGTGTGTGGGACAACCTCCTGTTTATCTTGCTTCATCACTGCGTGCTGGGGCTGCTGCTCTCCAGATTGATGGCACAGCCCTGTGACGCCTCTTCAGGGTGCACTTGTGTTAATTGAGATAAATACTCTTCTGCAAGATGCAGCTGGTGCTCAAGGAGTCCTGGAAGATGCATTATCTGATTTGAGGAGGCTGATTTCTGATGATTTATTTTCATGTTACACAGTACTGAGGGTGAATTTTTGGGTTGGTGTCAGTATCTACAATTTTGGCAGCAGCCTGGTGCTCCTTGTCTCAAAACCGTTGCTTTCTAACCCATATGTGTCTGTGTTGTACTCATGACTGCAGCTCTCTGGGTTAAACTCTTTATGTTCTGAGCTTTTTGCATGGAGTAACAAGCTCAGATGGAGAATTGTGCTTAGGGAAAGCATCAAATATAACTGCTCCTTCCTTGAAAATGGTATAATTTCCTTATCTTTAGTCAAGAGACCTATCAGCAGAAGTGTCCTGTGATCTTATTTCTTCAAGTGGCAATATTTCAGCTCATGGCAAATAACAAAAGGAATTTTAGGGTTTCCTATCCAATGTCCACCTGTCCCCTGTCCTCTGGCCCCTAAATCCTCTCTTTCTAAGCTTCCTGAACAAACATGAATGTGGATCATTTACCTTTGGAAAGAGGAATCTGTTTCAGTCTTCATTCATCAGTCTCTCCCTGTTTCTTCTTCTAACCAGTACTAAAGCTTTACATTCCACGAATCAACTGTCAACTAAGACTTTTGAAAATCTAGGTCATAAGAATTACCATCATCTGAAATTCATAAGTAATTGGGAGAAAAAAATCAGTCAGAATAGCAGGAGAAGCAAGCAGATTTTTTTTTCTACTTTGATTTGGCATTTAAAACACTAGAAGTAAGGAAAAAAAATATTCCCAAATGCTGTGAAGCACATTCTGTTACTTCTTGAAAATACACTTAAATTCTCATTGTTCTTCCTTCTTCCAAGAGAAACAGAAACCTCAAAAAAAACATAGAAAAAGCCAGTACTTCAACTAATGAGCTGCTGAAGATTGAGAAACTCTTTCCCAGCAGTATTGGAGCCTCTGTAAACACTGTTTTTATTAAAGGTTAAGTGTGTTCCCAAATGTGAAATCAGCTGTGTAATGGTCTGCAGGATCAGTAAGAGCCCACCTGATCCTTTCCATGACTGTAATTGAGAAGTTGTTTCCTCATTTGAGTGTTTTATTTTAAATTATGCAAAGTTGCTACTTACTCTTCAGTAATACATAAGCAAGGGAAATTCAACAGATGGTGTCACACCAAGCAGGACCATCTTATTTGAAACTACTGTAGCAAAAATTGCATTTGGTAGAGGCAGACACATTTTGGGGCGTGGCTGTTTTAGTTGTTACTGCTGTCTTAAGGATTCTTTGTAGATTGAATTACTAACTTAACTTTCCCATGATTTCCACAGTAATCTAACTGTGCTGCTGCAGTGCAACTTTTCTTGTTCAGAGAGTGAATATAGCCCATTCAAAAGACAGAGGGATCTAGGGGATCACATAAGAGTTTCATTTCAATGAAATAAAATTTTCAATTAGGCAGTTTATTTTGCTTTGTTTCATAATGTTTAGTTTTGAAAATGCAGTGTTCAGTGTAAGTTATCCAGATGATGGCTTGGCCTTTCAGGTGTCCTTGACCTGGGTGTGCTGCTGGTACAGAGCTGTGTTTTGCACTTGTCACCAAAAAAATGCTGATAAAGCACCTTTGTTTTAGCTATTGCTGAGCACTCTTCACATGGTGTGAAGTCCTTCTGTGTTTCTTGCTTTGCCCCCCAGGAATTGGCTGGCAGTGAACAAGATGTTGGGAGAGGACACAAGCTAAACTAACTAAAGATGCTGAGGGAGGTGATTCTGTTCCTCTGCTCTGCTCTGGTGAGGTCCCACCTGGAGCATCATGTCCAGCTCTGGGGTCTCAGCTCAGGAAGGACCTGTTGGAACCAGTCCAGAGGAGGCCAAGATGCTCAGAGAGATGGAGCAGCTGCTATGAGGAAAGGCTGAGAGATTTGGCTGGGGTTTCTTTGGAATAGAAAAAAGCTCTGGGGTGACCCAATTTTGGTTTTCCAGTACCTGGAGGGAGCCTACGAGAAAGACAGAGATATTTGCCAAGTGTCTGCAGTGCCAGGACAAGGGGGAGTGGCTTTAAGCTGAAGCCCCCTGAAAGAGAGTAGGTTCAGACTGGATATTATGAAGAAATTCTGTCCTGTGAGGCACTGGAACAGTTTGCCCAGAGAAGCTGTGGCTGTCCTATCCCAGGAAGTGTTCAAGGCCAGGTTGGATGGGGTTCTGAGCAAGCTGACCTAATGGAAGGTGCCTCTGCCCACGGCAGGGGGGCTGGATCTATTTGATCTTTAAGGTCCTTTCCAACCCAAACCATTCTATGTTTCTGTGATTCTGTGGCATTCCATGCCATATGATAAAATCATAGAATATACTGAGTTAAAAGGAACCCCAAATGATCACTGAAGTCCAGCTCCTGACATGCATGTCAGTAAAAAGAGAGAGAAGCAGATTTAGGGAAGTTAGCTATTTATTGTTCAGGAATTGACAGGATTTGGTCTACTCATGGGAGACTGTAAGTAGTTATCTTTGNATGTTTAGTTTTGAAAATGCAGTGTTCAGTGTAAGTTATCCAGATGATGGCTTGGCCTTTCAGGTGTCCTTGACCTGGGTGTGCTGCTGGTACAGAGCTGTGTTTTGCACTTGTCACCAAAAAAATGCTGATAAAGCACCTTTGTTTTAGCTATTGCTGAGCACTCTTCACATGGTGTGAAGTCCTTCTGTGTTTCTTGCTTTGCCCCCCAGGAATTGGCTGGCAGTGAACAAGATGTTGGGAGAGGACACAAGCTAAACTAACTAAAGATGCTGAGGGAGGTGATTCTGTTCCTCTGCTCTGCTCTGGTGAGGTCCCACCTGGAGCATCATGTCCAGCTCTGGGGTCTCAGCTCAGGAAGGACCTGTTGGAACCAGTCCAGAGGAGGCCAAGATGCTCAGAGAGATGGAGCAGCTGCTATGAGGAAAGGCTGAGAGATTTGGCTGGGGTTTCTTTGGAATAGAAAAAAGCTCTGGGGTGACCCAATTTTGGTTTTCCAGTACCTGGAGGGAGCCTACGAGAAAGACAGAGATATTTGCCAAGTGTCTGCAGTGCCAGGACAAGGGGGAGTGGCTTTAAGCTGAAGCCCCCTGAAAGAGAGTAGGTTCAGACTGGATATTATGAAGAAATTCTGTCCTGTGAGGCACTGGAACAGTTTGCCCAGAGAAGCTGTGGCTGTCCTATCCCAGGAAGTGTTCAAGGCCAGGTTGGATGGGGTTCTGAGCAAGCTGACCTAATGGAAGGTGCCTCTGCCCACGGCAGGGGGGCTGGATCTATTTGATCTTTAAGGTCCTTTCCAACCCAAACCATTCTATGTTTCTGTGATTCTGTGGCATTCCATGCCATATGATAAAATCATAGAATATACTGAGTTAAAAGGAACCCCAAATGATCACTGAAGTCCAGCTCCTGACATGCATGTCAGTAAAAAGAGAGAGAAGCAGATTTAGGGAAGTTAGCTATTTATTGTTCAGGAATTGACAGGATTTGGTCTACTCATGGGAGACTGTAAGTAGTTATCTTTGAATCTCACATCCTTTTGGAATACAGTTAGCTTGATATTGTGAATTGGACATTGCTCAAAGCCCATATTTTGCCTTCATTTGAGGCCTATTTGTGTACTCAGTGCCCAGTTTGCTTTTGAGGTAGATTTTTAATGGTGTTTTCATTAATGTCATCAAGGACAGTTCTCCATGGCATCATTCAAAAGAGAAGGAGAAAAACATGATCAAAAGTAAAAGCCTGTGATCTACTGGATCAGGAATACCTAGAGAACAGTGGAAAGCAAAGAATTTAAAGCTTTTAAACCTTCTTATATATTAAATGAAAGAGAAGGTTTTGAAATTATTGTCATCCATCAGTGCTGTCAGAGAAAAGAAAAATATCTTCTCTTAAGTACAAATGAGTCTGTTGTTTCCCAGATGCCTACAAAGGACTAATAAATAGTACTGATTCACTCTGAATTCTTGAAATGATTGCTCAAATGAGTATCATGAGAGTGAACAAAGTGGGTAACTTTGAGGGACACAGTGGTAGTGAATGAACCACTCACCATGTCCATCTGTCACACATCCAGGAACAGTTGAAGGTCAGTAACAAGCAGGATTCAAATTCAAATGATATTGTTCAGTCTCCTTAGTCTACTGACATTCAAATAGAGTGACAATAAACAAGAACTGCTATCAGTCAATTAGTAAATTCTCTGTCTTGGTTTTTTTCCCTGAAACTGCAGTCATGTCCAAGTCATAAATAAAAATGTGTTCCTTAAAGTTGTGTACAGCAGGAATTCCCTTCATCAGAATATTCTCTCATTTTGGGTACAACTACTACACCACTCCCAAAGAAGGTCCATAAAAGACAAGGCTACAACTCTGCTTAGGGAAGGACTGAAAATCTTATGTGGAACTGAAACAGCCATGGGTATTGGTGGAGCCTTTGCACAGTTTGACTTGCTCAATAACAAGTGTCCCAGTCAATTCCCAGCCAGCACTCAGGGTTTAGCCCTGTCCAGGGATTATTTCCAATAAACACCTTGGATGAACATATGTGTTGTTGGGAGTAATGGTGTTTAACAGGTGCTAACAACAGGAGGGATTGATCCCTGGCAGTTGGCATTGCTGCCAGATAAGAGTAGGAATTAAGAGTGTTTAATTTACAAAAGATCTCTAAAGTCATCCCAGAGTCCTTTAAAGTCATTCCTGTTTCAGAGGACGTGGAAACAAAATGTGACTGAGGCAAAACACTGCAGATTCTGCAGTGTTTTAATGGCACCTATGTAGTGAGAATCAAAGTTTTCTTGGCTCTCTCTGCAGTGACTTCAGTAACTTCTCCTGAGTTACTTGAGTTCAGCTAAGTGAAATCATTGTAGCACCTTATCATATTTTCTGTGGGTTTGTTTTTGGGGTTTGAGTGTTGGTTTTAGTGTTCTCTTGGGTTTTTCAATTTTTTTTTTTAATAAACATACAAGAAAAAGAGTTTCTGACATTTTCCACTTTATTCTGCTGAAGCTGTCTCTGGTTAATTAAAACCCCATTAAAACATAGTCGTGAACATTTACAAACATTTAATTTTGGATACTTTAGTAGCATCTTGTTTTAAACAATCTCTGCCATTTGCTGATTAGGTTCTCTGCTGTTTTTGTGGTCAAAGAAGGTAATGTTGAATCAAATGAGCCTTGTAAAAGAAGAGGTAAAGAAGTTGACAGTTTTTCTGTCAATGTGAATGCACACAAACTGCAGGTGTCCCTACCTTTATTACTTTTTTTATATAAATGGTGCTATACAGAATATTGTGTATTTATATTTTAGCACACATTTTGTTACACAAAATTTCATGGAAACTAAAGATATTTCAGCAAAGGAGAAAAAGAACCCCAAACCACAATATTATGTTTGATCAGCCTTGCATGTATATTTTTCTATTCTGTTAAATAAATGATAGTGGTTCTCTTTAGATGAGGGAATAATTGCATATTTATTTTAGTTGAATTTCTGTTAGCATAGAAGGAAAAGTAACCACATATTTGAGCAAGGTTATGGCAGTGGTTAATGTGAAAGCAGGCTTCTTTATCTAAAGTAATCTAAATTGGAGCAAGGTTGTAAGTCAAATAACAAAGGTTCCTGACAAAGCTGTGATATACTTAATTTCTTTTCTCATTAAAGAATGATACAGTGTCCTTAGCAGACAGTCACTTTTTGAGTATCTCAGGAGATCAGATTAATATGGAGCTAGTAGTAAAGTGCTTAAATGGACTCAATCAAGACCAAGTGAAATTCATCCTAGGATTATTAGAAAGATAGAAGGAGAAATTACAAAACTCTATTAGTGTAGAGATCTGTCTTATTATCTGCTACAGAAAAAAAAGGGGGCAAGAGGGGGAGGAGAGCTAAAGTGAACTTTCCTTTCTCCTTGTCAGTTTATCACCAGAAGACTTTGGTTTCCTAGAAGACCTTGGAATGATGACTGATGCTTTTTGATTTACTTATGAACATACATAAATATATAATATAATATGAACGACCCTAATCCCCCATTTATTCTCCTGACTGCAATATAAGCAAGTCACAAAACCTCTCTGTACAGAAGGTTTTCTCCCTGTTACAGTGCACTAGGAAGATTCCCTGTCACTCAGGAGGAATGCCATCAGGACCAGGGTGTAAATGGCTTGTAGGACTTGCAGCAGCTTCTGACCAGCTGTAAATTTTGCCTTGCTGTTTGTAAGGCAGTGAAGTCAGGATGGAGAGAAGTGTGCCAGGCTCAGTTTTGTTGAACACTTCAGTTGACAGGTGGGGGTCTGAGTTTACAGGAAGAAGAAGCCTGCTGCTACAAGAAGACAACATGTTCTTATACTTTGCAAAGCATATCTGTACATTTTTATAGCATCATTATCAACTATTTTATTGATGGTTATATTAGAAGAAACATAAATGCTCACAGTTTTATGATCATAAATGCAGCAGGGAACTACTTGTTTCCAGAAAATTTATTTTCCATCTACATTCTGCCACTCTTTAATGAACTTTAGGGCATTTTCCTTCCATCCCAAATTGGTTTTGTGTCTCTTTTTGTCCTTGGTTCTAGTATAAAGCAGGGACAATGCCACTGTAGTATAAAATCATTATAAAACTGTCTATAAAAATACTTGAAAGCAATTGCAGAATGAAAGACCAGGACAAGAAAGTTCTCATCAACCTTCTACTTGTGAGCTGAGTGGTAGACCATGGCTTTGCTACATGATGCCCTCCTCCCCTGTTTCACAAATCTATAAACCCTCTCACTAAACAAATTCATTTTTTTCTCCTCAGTGCCCTTTAATTACCGAGTACTTACCCATTAACTTAATTATTTAAGTGCTTCTCAATCCCGTGCTGTTGCATGTACAGATGCTATGTGTATAATAGATTAAACCTGCATAATTGACTTACATTTAAGTGTCACCAGTAGTGTAATGTTCTGCATTTGGTTTGTATTCATGACACCGTGAAGAAATGAAATGCTTTGTGTTAGTAAACAGACCTCACTTTTATTGCTGTTCAGAGCTTCGGCAGTTTGGGAGAAACCCCCACTAGTGCTATTAAAAAACATGGAGCTGTGGAAACAGCAGAGTGAAAACCACTTGATCATCTGCACCAGTGTTATCTGAAACTGTAAATGTTTTTCTGTTAAAACCATGGGAAAACAGCAAGGACATATTTTGACACTGACATTTTCCTGTATTTAAGAGTGTAGCTACTTACTGAGCCAGGAAACCACAGCTCTAAGGAAGCTCAGCAGAATTGAAACATTAGTGGCTGCTTATTTCTTAATTACTTGAGGTCCTGAGTGGCCTGCAGAAAAACAAACCAACCAGAAACTCTTCAAATGAAAAAAAACCAACAAAACCCCCAAACCATCCAGCAGCCTCTGAATCACTTTCCTGAGATTTGTCATTGCTTTCCATTTATCTTACCCAACTGTTGGGATTAGGTGTAAAGTGTCTGGATAAAGCCAGGATCAATCTTAAGGCCTTTGGCAGCTGAGATCTCAGGTATCAAAAGCTGTTTGCAAACACCTCCCCAATGTTTCCCAAAGAAATAAATGCAGTGAATTTGTCACCTTAAGTTTGAAGTTATCAGTCAAGGCCGGGAGGAGCCAATTTCCATCTGAGAGAGGTCAGTGAATTTCCTGTCAGTGAATTTCCCCTCTGCAGATTTGCCATGAAGGCACATTGATCAGTAGGGGCTGCATTGCTGGGGCACAGCAATGACCTTCCCCTCCCACTGCACCATCAGTGCCAGGGACCTGTCACTGTCAGGGGTTTCAGGGTCAGGGGGACACCGTGCAGCCTCACCCTGCAGGACTTGAACAAAACCACTGCTCTCTCCACAAGGAAAAAAAGAATCCTGGCCAAAATACCGTGTTTATTGCATTTTTTTTTTGTCATCCTGCTCAGCAAATTGAAACCTGAGATTAGATATGCAAAGCTTGTACAAGAGACTTATGCTTAGAAAATGGAATAAAAAATTTTATGCCTAAATGAAACTCACACATGAAAATTTGCGTTCGAGTTTGGTTAAACGTTAGGGAATAGTTTTGTCTGAAGAAATAAAAAGAAACAATAGTAAAAAATAAAGAAGCTCATGCCCTGTTGCATTTAACGCCAACAAAAATAAACACCACCCAAAATAGAAAAATAGAAAAAATAAACAAGTCTTAGAAAAATAGAAAAATAAGTCTTAAAATATTTTAAAACTGCGAATTAAAGTTGAAAATCAAAAGTTACTTCTTGTGTATTTTTCTTCTGCATTTCTTCAGGAGCAAAAACAAGGGAAGGAGTGTGAGTGTTTGCCTTTCATTTTTGGGTGTGGCAGGCGAGCAATTAAAGCTTTGACCAATGCTGAGAGTCTGAATGGCCCATCCCACTTATCTCCAGCCCCGTGGGGCTCAGTGCATATTGGAAAATAAAACTACACCGGGGTGCAGGCTTAGGTTTCAGACTGTGTTTATCCTGAAATAGCCTCGTGTGCTCCCAAACACTGCTCAGTTGGGTCGGAATCTGTCAGGAACCAGCAACAGGACCCAAAATGTCAGCAGTGCACCGGGTGTGGCTCTTTGCACAGGACCCAGTCCCCAAGGCTGCCCCCTCCTCGGGATGTGCACACTCAAACCCCCCCATCTGCTGTGCCACGGGGCTGCAGCACTCACTGTCACTGTCAGCCCTGTGGCGTGGAAACTCCACTGTGAGGGGGTGCCAAACAGCTGTCACATTATTTATGATGCTTTGAACTGGGGGAGGAGGAGAGAAAAAAAAAAAGACTGAAATTTTGTTTCTTTATGACTCTGAAGAGGCAGTCAGAGGGTCCAGAGGATACCCAGCACAAAATACTAGGCATTGAGGTGCCTTGTCAGTGTAGATATGCCTCAGAGGCAGAGAACTATCTCTATTTATATATATAGAATAAGATTGTTATTTACCCAGTCATCACAGTAATTATGAAATAAATGAGACAAGAGGAACTTCTAAGTGATCATACCACCCTTATCACAAGTGTATGTCTTGGGATTGCATGGGATCCAGCATTGTCTAGAGCTCTCTTCAACTGGCTAGGGTTGCCTCCAAGCAGACACTGAACTTTTAGATTGACAAAGTCAGCAGAGACAAGTCCTCTAGTTTTAAGCAGTCTCATAAAGTTACTGGATGGTTTCCACTTTCCATTCATATACTGAAAACTTCTTCCCTCTCCCCACATCTGTAAGTTCCTGTTTTTGTCTATCTGAGTTACCTTTCATCTGGCATCATTAAACCAGAATTCTCTCTAAGAAGGTCAGTAGAAGTCATGCTTGTCACATAAACCCTAAACATACACCACTCCCATTTGAGAGGAATGAGATGATAACATATCTGTCTTCTGTGTGCTGAACCACCCAAAGGCAGATTTTTTAATCAATAACCTGTATTTAAGATAGTTTGACATTTTAAAGAATTAGCAATGCAAAATTAGGCAGTGGTTTGCATGGGTTGCATATAAAATGTAGCTTTTTTCCTCTATGTGAAATTCACCCACTGATGAACACAAAATCTCTTCAAGTGCTTGAAGGCAATGGAACTGCTTCATAAGCCAGGTTTACACATGATTTACTTTCATTCCAGGCTGTGCCCCTTCTGCCCAGTGAGAGTAAGATTTCTTCCTGCTTTTGTGATTTCATTGAGTGCTATATAATTACTTCATGAGCTAATTTAACCATTTCTTTTTCACAGAATCCCAGAATGGGTCAGGCTGGAACAGACCACAGTGGGTCATCCGGTCCAACCTCCCTGATCAAGCAAGGCCATCCCAGAGCACAGGCACAGGATTGTGTCCAGATGGTTCTGGAATATCTCCAGGGAGGGACACTCCTCACCCTCTCTGGACAATCTGTCCAGTGCTCAGTCATTGCATAGTAAAGAACTTCTTCCACATGAGTTCAGATAGAACTCCCTGGGAATCAGTTCCTGCCTGTTCCTCTTGTCCCATTTCTGGGCATCTCCCTGCCTGCTGGCAATGCTCTTCCTGATGCCCTCAAAGTGCATTTGTTATCTTCCATTTCCATTTCACTTATTTTTTCATGCAGTGTTGTAGTTCCCAAGCCCTCACATGAGAACTGTAGCACTTGGTGACACTGAGCTGGGAGATAAGGAGATTCTAGTCATGTAAAAATATGGGAATCACAGTCTGCATGGTGTAGATGAAGCATCTTGAAAAATGAAACAACTTTTTCTTTCACTTTGAGCCCATGTGTGAGGATTGAAAACATAACCATGTTATTGAAATCAGGGGAAGAAATCACACATCTAAGGTTTGACTTATGACAAACATTTAAAAGATTACATTGTTCTTGCTCTGTTTCTCGACTTCTGATCCGGTGTCTCAGGCAGGAAAACCTGCTACTGCCCACACATACACATATTTCAAATGCAGGTGAAATTGAAGGAATACTGAATGCACATATCTGATAGTAGACACTGGGTTTTTTTATCAGCAGTGGAATAGAAAAAGACGCATAAATGAATCATAAATGTTGAAAGACAAAGCATTTGAAAGACTGAAAAAAGTTCAAATTAAGGGCCATATTCAGCAACTGATTGAATGGAGAATAAATCCTGGGATGTGAAAGAGCTACTCTGATATAATCCAGAGGCTGAACTTGTGAGGTTGATCAACAGATTAAGGGTTCATTTGTATTACACATCCTTACCTTTGTGGTGCAGACTATGAACAAAAATACCAAATGGCAGTTCATTATACCCAAGGAGAGAAAATAAACCTGCTTTGTGAAGAGACCCAAGTTAATATGAGGGTTTTCATGCTTGTTATTGCTATTTTCTAGCATTTTTCCTATTCACTCTTGTGGCTGCTCTTGAAGGCAGGGCCCTGGGGTAAAAAGGATGCCTTGGTGTACAATCTTACTGAGACAGATTAGGAATGGGGAAGGTATCAGCTCCCCCTTCTTATGACATTGAATTCTCACCAAACCTCTGCCATTGCTCTGGCATCGTAAAAAATCCTTGCACATGGAATGTAATTGTGGAAGATGGAAAAAAAAAATGAATTTTGTGTCCCATTTACTTTCCCTGATCTGAAAATATCCCAAAAGAACATTCTACACAATCCAGTGGTGCAAAGTGATACTCAAACTATTCCTATAGCACAGTCACACTCCTGGGGAGCTCTATCCCTGCTTGTAATCCATTGCTGTTTCCTTTCCAGCTACCCATTTCTACTAAATAGAACATTATCCTGTGTAGAAAGGTTCTTCATGGTTATCCTTTTCACTCTGATAGCTGCCCAGAGCCTCTGCTGAGGGTGTCTCCACGGGGCTGGACCACGTGGCAGAGCTGTTTTCTGCCTCAAGACAGCATTTTGGAATTAAAACTTGGGGCTCATTATTTTAGATCCAGGGTCACCCAGTCATAACACTCAGACCTGACTCATAAATCTATTTGTCAAAGGTCACTTCTTTTTCACGTGTCATGGTGTGTTGGGTTTGCAGGGGGATGTTTGGGGAGTGGAGGAGCTGCAGGGGTGGATTCTGTGAGGAGAGACCAGGAGCTGCCCCTGTCAGAGCCCATGTCCAGGAGGGCTCAGCCACCACATGTCCCCCATCGAGTGTTCCCACCCTGGGAGGAAGTGCCAGCACAGCCCTGACCTCAGCAGCTCCTTCAGCCATGGGCATCCAGGTATTTTGTTAATTTTCACAGTGTAGCTTGTGATATTCTTTATCTAAAAATATCTAGAAACAGTAATCAACAAGATATTTTTACTGTCCTACTCATCCTGTAAAAGATTTTTTTCTAATTATTTCTTCAAACCTGCCAGTGCTGAATGCTGGACTCTTCTCCATCTCTGAAATCATTACCAGCACTGTTAACTAAATTACTAAATTCTCTGCTGTCAGGGTAAAGATTTAAATTTTGAGAGATGAGGTATTTAAGGAATAGAAGGGTTCAAGTTTTGACATTTTATTTTTTTTGTGTAAGAAATAAAATAAAAAGAAGAAAAGAATTACCTTTATATAGGTTGTATGAATGCAACATCCTTCCCAAAGCTCATTGGCACAAATCTTTTCAGTGTTTTTTTTAATTAGATCATTTACAAATGTAATACAGAGAGAATATATTTAATAATTAAACATATCATATATATCCATGAGATAATCTGTGTATATTTACATAGGGAGAGAGGTATAAATATAAACCAATGGCTTCTCTGTAAAGATTTTGATTCCCCTTCATCAAATCCTGAAATATTTGACCTATTTCTGGGGAAAATCACTAGCCAGTGAACTAAATCTTAACATTCTTTCTTAGTGATGCTGCTCAGTGGAAGAGTTAAAATTCCTATTTAAATGCAACACTTTAAGCAACTACTCAGAATCCAGAGAAAAGACTATTTAAACACTTTTGAATGAAAATATTTTACTGTAATTTAATGTAAACATTTTTGTATAAATATGAGATTAATTATATGATGCTACATCTGTTGTAAACATAAAATTTGGAGTTGTTTTCTTTTCAACTGTCTTTCCTGCCCAAAAAGTTCCTCAGCCTGAGCTAAGTTATGCTGCCATGTCCTGTGCTCCTGCAGCAGCTGCCCTGGGGAAAATGACAATTTGATTCCGAAACACAGTCAGGGTTTTGGGTGGCAGAGGCAATGGTAGAGCTGTGTCTCAAAACAGGAGTCAGACTCTGAGCACCAGACTGCTGATCACACACGAGAAATATCCCTGAAATATATGAAAGTATTCATGATTACTTCAGAACAAACCTGTAGTGTGTGGGTTTATGTCTCTAGGCCACTTTACTGCTTTTGCAGCTCTTTGTGGCTGCACACAGAGACAGGGTGGAATGTGCTCATTTCCTAATGTTTGAGAGATGTTGAGAGATCTTATTACACCCATCAGAGTATTGGATTCTTTTCTGAACATCATATCCAAACACAGGTGAACATAATGATTTCCCCCCTGAAAATTGGGAATGGGAAATAGGTTGGAATTTGATTTTCCCCCATGAAAATTTGCTTTCAGGGAAATTGCATTTCAAAATATCAAAACAGTGAAATATTGAAAAAGTGATTTGTTGGGCATGTTATATTTTTTTTATTTTTGAAAAGTTTAATGATAAATGTAGCTGTGACTGCTGCATCCTGGGCTCCAGAACACATGAAATATATAACAAGAGAAAGGCAAAAGCATGTGGAAGTGTACAGCAGCTGTGGTATCTTGAAGAAAGTCCTCTGTCCCACACAGCAGCCAGAATTCTGTCTAGATTGAGATGTCACTGTGGAAGAGAAATGTGAGCTGATTGGATATAATAGGAATAGAACAAGGGTGATCAGAAATTCATAATCCATTGTAAGGAAAGAATTAAGTAAGTCAAATTAAATAGGGAAAATCTTCAGTGGTTAAAAACATAACTGAGAAATAGAGTGGGAATAAATCAATTTTTGTATCTATCACAGACAGGAGAAGAAACAATGGATTAAAATACAGGAAGAGACATTAATAGTGGACATTAATCAAGATACTCAGTGGGCACCAGGAAATATTGTCCATAGTGGTTGCAGGTTTTTTCAGTGGCTGGAAGTTTTTAATTAAATTTGAACACTGTTGTGTATAGAACACTGCAGGGACACCTCTCCATAGTTTAGCAGATGGACAAAAATCTACTCATTTTCTATGATTTCCTAATGAGTTTAAGTACCACTTTAAAAAGTCAGCTGTTTGCTATGCACAACCTAGAGGTGATAAAATGATTAATACTAGTCCAGTATGAGAATATGTTGAATCTGACTAAAATAGATTTCACTAAGTTCAGCATTTTTTAGCAGCTCAAGAGACTGGAATAAAAAGCCTTTAAATGTGTCTGTTCAATGACCTCTTAATCACTTGTAAAAAATCTAAGCAGCTTGAAGAGGTTTCACTTCATGTTTATTCAAGAGTTAGAAATTCTAATCATCCTTGAAATTTTGACCAATAGGAAAAAAATCCAGGAAAATATAAAAAACTTTTCTCCTAGAAAATCTATATATTTGCATTTGATTTTATAGATTGCTATGGCTGTACTGGAACACATTTTTTCTTTCCCAATAACTTGTACTGAAGGAAGAGTAAGATGGAGATACAAATATATCCTGAATTTCTAGAACTTATATTCAAGGGAAAAGCAATTCAATCATCTCCAGAAATAAAGAAAATGTGTTAATAACTAATAAATTAGTTATTAAATTCTTTTGGAGGGCATTAAAAAATAACAATGTCTAACAATATAAAAATATACAGGTTCCATTTAATATAGAGAGAATTATTTTTTATTTTGCATTTTATCAATTATGAATGAAAATATATGTATGGAAAATAGTTTCTATGACTTCTAGAGATGTTTCACAAATGTTTAAATTATTTTACCAGAACAGAGACCAAAAAGAAACTCCTTGATTACCAAAACCTGTCTCAATGTTATCACAGACTCCAGTCCTTCCACTTCATTAATAAATACCTGTTTTAAGATTCAAAAGAGATTTTTATTCTCACCTATCCTGCTGAAAAGCTTTTTAGGACCTCACAGCTGTGATAGTTAGAAAACATCTAATTTCCATTCAAAATTTATTCATGACCAATAATAATCTCACATTTTATCGGTGAGATAATAAAAGTCATTTTTCAGTAACAGGATGAAAATCAACAGAACAGATTGTGAACCCCTCAAGAAAAGAGTAAAAAAAAAAAAAGCTCAAAGAAATAGAAATTAAATTTACCATTTATATATTAAAAAATATTATTGTTCATTTGAAAAACCTGCTTCATAGTTTTTCTCAAAGTCTTACTTTGAACAGTTAAACTTTTAAAAGAAGAGATGTTTAACCAATGATATTGGTTCTGACTCTTTATGACAAGTCAGAACAAATTCTTTACAGGAAGAAATTAAAATATCTGTAACTTGTTCCCAGCAAATAATGAGTAACTCATCTGGTTGTTTACTGCAAATATTTATATCAAGTGTTGTCTCTTCTAACAAATTGCACATCCCATTGCTCATGAGATGCCTACAACTATGGAAGTAAAAGAGCATGTAAAGAGGAAATTAAATTCAGAAGGAAAATATACCTACAGCAAGAAGTAGCCGGTTTTAAACCTCTTCAAAAGGTTCCAAAAGGTTTGTGTTGGTTTATAAATAAAGATACATCTTTAGAGATGAAGGCAAAGCTTGTTGTTTTTCTGTCTTCATTTTTATCTTGCTGCACAATGTGTTCATCACCTTAATCTTCAGGCAGCATATGGAAAATGGAGAGCAACAGTTCTATAAATCCCTGGATGCATCTTGTCCACCTAATAATGAAGTGTCTCCCTCAGAAAGAATTCCTATTACTGAGCATTTTCCATAAGGATATTTGCAGGGTGGTTCAACATTAGTTCATTATTTGAACACTTTTATGAACCTCATATTATTCATTGCGGCTTTAGACTTTCACCTCAGAGCTGTTTGCTCATGTGGTCAGAGCAGGGGGCCAAGATTTGGGGGACCTGGATTTATTCCCCACCACAAAATAGCTTTCATGGCTTTAAATGATGTAAAGGACTTATTTTTGTCCCTATAAATTTCCATTGTTAATATTTTGTAAGGGGCAAATTTTGCTGTATCTAATAAATGTCTTTTCCTGCTGTGTTTCCCTAGAATAAAAGACAACAGCAATTACCTTAATGAAAAAGCAAAACATTTAGGCCATAAATTAGACAGGAGAGATTTAAGCCTTTAGTTTTAGATTCTCCATTGATGCTCCATAAGGCACCAGTGTTGAAACAGGTGCTTTCCATATTAATTCCTGCTTCTGTTCAGAGCAACAGCTGCCAGATGAAACCTTGTTCAGGTGGCTGAGTTTGTGAAGCAGTCAGGTAATGAACTACACCTCTTCATGGTGATTTTAAAATTCTGTGACCTTGACTGTTCCTAGCATGCTCTGTGTGTGCCAAATTTTTATACCTCTTCTTGTGTTCAACTTCTGGTCCCTTGAGTCATTTTTGTTATTTCAGAGAGGTTCATAGCAGAATTTATAATTTCATAATTCAAACAATATAAAAATATTAAGAGAGAGTTTTTTTTTCTTGTCAAGTTTTTTCTTCCTTTCAAGATATAATACATGATGTCCTATGTGAGGATGTTTAAATACAACTTTTTTAATGCAAATAACTGAGCATAAGCAATCATTCCTCGTTTCAGAGTTTGGTATTGTTTGCTGGCTGGTTTTGGTTGTTTGGTGGTTTTTTTTTTGTTTTTTTTTTCAAATGTCTCTTTTTAAGAACTCAGTAAAATATTTGAAATCTAGATATTTTGCCTCAAAAATATTAACAAGTTCTTAACAAATTCTGTGATAGCATCAGGAACAAACTGGATTTCGGTAACCTCAAAGGAACTCTGACTCCCAAATTTACTTCAAAATTATTCACCAAGGAGATGCTGATGCAGGCACACTGTCTTTGAAAAGTGGGTCTAAATTAAAGTTGTGCCATTAGTGCCAAAATGCTGTCTGAGTGAGTGACAGCAGCAGCTTGAGTGGGACACTTAGGGTGGCCAAACTGGATAGTGTACACGCTATATTATTCAAATAAATGGGAGATGAGGATAATATCTGCATTATTCTTCCTTTGTGTGCCAAAACATTCCTGCAGACAGCTTTTTGCTGCTCCAGGAATCCCTCCAGCACTCAATATAAGGACGTTCTGTGAGCTGGAAATTCCTTTCTCATGTTCTCTTCCTTGCACTGGAGGGGAAAAATTTCCCAGCTTTGATAGGAAGAGTCTAATTTTCCCAAATCTTTTGGAGCCACAAAAGAATAGTATGGTGCAGGGTAAGTGGAGGCAGTGTAGCCTCTACTGAGATCTGTAATCACAGAATCTTTTATAGACTCAGATTTTTAGATTCTAATTCCTTGATGAGATTTTTTCCCTCCTTTCCGGTCACTTTTTATGGACAAGTATTTGGGTTTCCCTCCTAGTGGAAACCAAGGCACAGAGAATTTGTGTGGATGTTGTGTTTGGAAGAGAAAAGGTGTCTGGAGACTGCAGTTGAATCTGGGCTTAGAGTGCTCACCTGGGCATGAGGGCTTGATCGAGTCTAAGGATGACAATTAATAATTACCACAAGAATATTTATCACTGGTGTAAAATGACTGCACATTTTTGCCATGATGGTGGCATGGGAAAGTCTGCAGCCTCATCCCACAGCATTAAAAATCCCCAAACATTAAAAAGCTTTCCTTGCACTTATTCTGCTATTTCCAGCACAGTTTTTACCCAGATGAGAGAAATGAGGGACTGCTGGGAATGGCAGTTTCCAAAGAGTGAGTTAGTGTAACCAACTTGCCAGCAAGTTTGGGTCATTGACACTGAACAGAATTGCATCACCTGGCCAAAATCCAGCTATTCACTGGCCCCTAATTTCATATAGGTCTATACATTAAGTCAAGAATGAACTGTGGTGACCTTCCATTTTCATCTTTGTATAGCACAGATGATATGAAATAGCAACTTCTCCTCTGAGTCTATAATGTCTAGTTAAAATAAAATGTATATTTAAAATGGGGAAAAAAGAAAAAACAAAACAATCTTAATTTAAAGGCTTCAAGTCAGGGAAATCCTCCTTGCCCTAACACAATCCCTGGTAAAAAAAAATGTGTCTTGCTTTTAGCTCATGTAATTTCAGATCCAGCTTATCCACCCACCCATTAATTTCACTTTGTAAATGTCCACTTAATTGTCGAGTGCTCATGGGTGAACTGTAGAGTTCAGGCTTTCAAAGTATTTGCCTATAACTCAAGTTTCCTAAATATCAATGAAATTTCACAGTTATTTTTAAGCCTTTTGTGACTGGCCATTTTTTAAATGTGTAGACATTAAATCAATTCCAGAATGATCTCACTACTATTTCTCTTCTCTTACTTGATGTTTTTCAGTTAATGTATTCTGTGTTCAAGTCAGTCCCCTTTGCTACAACAGCAATTTGAAATCTTGATTCAGCTAGCTACTTCCATAATTTACAAGTTGTTTCTAATACTTCATTCCAAGACCTTGTTCATCAGCTTGCAAATTTGCAAGTGGTCTGCACCATGGTGTATGGCTTTGTTCTTTGCATGAGTGATCCATCTTGGTTTTACACATTTGTCAAACACTGAATCATTGACATTTTTTTACCAGAAATAAAAGGCTCTATGAGATCCTCATAAAATCATGGAATCACAGAGTGGTTTGGGTTGGAAGGGATCTTAAAGACCTCCAATTCCAACTCCTTACCATAGTCAGGGACCTTCCCCTAGACCAGGCTGCCCCATCCAGGCTGCCCTTGAACACTTCCAGGGATGGGGCAGCCACAGCTTCTCTGGGCAATACCATTTTATATTGCACTGAAGTTCATAAGAACAACACCTGTTTTACACAGCATTAACAGTTTCTTCAAAATATCATGTTGAAGGAACATACAACACCAGAGACAACTGGAGACAAGGTACAAGCTGGATGTGAATAAGTTCAACACTTTTGTTGCTGTCAGCCCTAGCAGTGATTATCTGGCAGGACAGCTTTAAGTATACCCTGAAAAGCATTTATTGTAGTCACTTTCAACTGTACTGAGTTGAATCAAAAAACAGGCATTTCCAAACCCATTCATTTACAAGAACATGTGCACAGCCTTTTTGAATTTCTTTCACTCCTAATTCCTTTTATTGTCCATGAGACAAGAGAAGTGAAGGAAAAAAACCCTTCCCCAGGAAATTTTGCAACTCCTGTGGTTTCTTGACAGTGGGTGCTGCATTTGCCCTTGGATCAGCTCCTCAGAAGTCAGTGTGTGTGTGAAGCATTCCCATGGGAATCTCATGAGGCACTGCACCTGGGTCAGAGAAACTCCTGATATCAGCACAGACTGTGGGATTATATCAGAAAGAGATTCTTCACTCTCAGGGTGGTGAGGTTCTGGCACAGGCTGCCCAGAGAAGCTGTGGCTGCCCCAGCCTTGGAAGTGATCAAGACCAGGTTGGATGGGGTTTGGAGCAGCCTGTTCTGGTGGCAGGGTCCCTGTCCATGGCAAGGGGATGGATCTGGATGATGTTTAAGGTCCCTTTCAACCCAAACCATTCTGTTACTCACTGACTCTAAGCAGGAAACTAAATGATCAGATTCTGTATCCTGGTATCTGTTTTATCTGCAGAACTCATACTCCCTATATCTTCTTTATTAGAGGGGATGAGGGAAAATTTTGTGATAATTTCTTGTTTATCCATTGATGGCCAACCACTGAAAAGTGAAATGCCCTCTCCCTTTCCCTGGCTGTCTGCCATTTGTCAGCTAAACCATCTCAGTATTTCCTGACATTTTCTGCTTTCTGCTTTAATATGATTAAACTTGTGATATATTGTCAGAAAGTTTAGCCAATGGCAGGATTACAAAATGCCAGACACATCACTGCTAGTTCCACTCCAGCTCTCCTTAAATATCTTCCTTTTTGATACAAATTGCACATGATCTGTGGGTGGCAAACTAGATCCTATCAATTCCAACAACTCCTGTGAAAGCTGAGAGGTTAATAGTTCATTTAGGATTTGACAAAAAAAATCTAGCCAGTAATCAAGCAAACCTTTACTTTGAAGATTTTAGTGGTAAAGATAAGGAATGTATGTTCCCATACTTAATATTTGGGGTATAGCCACGCAGTCAACAAATGAATATAATGGAATATGTATATGAAGTCAAAAAAGATTTCCTCAAAAAATTATTCCAGCCTTCTCCAACTACAACATAAACCATATATATATATATATACATATATATATATATATGTATGCATGTGTGTGTGTATATATATATATGCATGTATGTGTGTGTGTATGTATATATATACACATATATAAAAATATATATGTACACACAAGCACTGTCCATTTAGATGCAATGGCTCATTACTGGGAACTGAAAGGTACCACTGCCTTCATCACTGAAGAAAGGAGGGTACACTGAGAAGTTTCCCAGATGCCTTCTTTACTAATTACTATTAGTGGGTTACATCAGACCTAATTCACTCCCTCTCTCCTCTGCCTTCTCATGCTGAGGTGGGAGCCAAGTCCTACCTGTCCATCTCCTTTAGGCCTGCCAGCACACAGGGTGCCTGCTCTGTGAGGTTTTGCATGGTGTGCTGCCAAATCAGACCTCACCCACATCACCAGGTGCTTTCAGGTTTTTTTCTGAAGAGCCACCTCAATGACAATGTTCATTTATTGATTGCTCAATAGCATCCAGCCCTGAAATGGCTGGAAATGGGTACACTCACGTTATTCTGAGAGCTGCCCTGAGTGGCAACCCAACCATATTCATTTTTTCTTTGATTCTTTTCACTCTCATCCCTTGTTACCACTCCTTTTCATGTGATTTTATTTCACCTTATCCTATCTTTTATTTTTCTCTGTATCAGAGCACTTCCCTGGTGAAATATGTGAATCCAAACATCTTGAAGGTAGATGACCCCACTGTGGTCCCTTCCAACCTTACCCATTCTGTGATTCCGTGATTCTGTTTCTGTGATCATGAAGTGGGACCTACTCAAGCAGAAAATTAAGCCATAATCAGTTAAGGGGTGAAATGAAGACATCCTGTATCAGTGGAGCCAGTGATATTTAATATCTCCAGCAAACAGGAGGGTTGTGAGATGGTGGGAGAGGGAGGGCAGGAAAGGAATTTGACCAGAAGATTAGAAGGCTTGTAAATCCCTCCCTGTTGGATGAAAGGACCATTATGGGAACCCAAGGGTTTTGTATTTGCAGGATTCTGAGGCAACTGTGTGGGACAAGCAGTGAGAGCACTGCAGGATGTGGGGCTGTGCCTGGACATCAGAGCCTTTTGAAGATTACAAAGGACCTCAGGGTTAGGCCAAGAATTCTTCCAGCAGTGAAACCAACAGGTAAGTCTGAATCCTGCACCTGATTTTCACAAGAGGGGAATCCTTCACACTGCCATGAAAGAAGGAATGGTTGTAATTCCAAACCAGATGTTTTACTGCTGTAGAGTCATCAGTCCCCTGCAATAAAGAGGAAATGCAGACTTCTCTGCTAATGTTTTATCTCTGTGGTCCAGTTCTATGTGCCAGTGATTTTCACCAGATCTTGCAACACATATCAGAATGAACTTTCTCTCTCTCACCCTGTGGTCTCTGGTGGGGTGGATAAGGCAGAATGCCAAAGTGCTCTTAAATAATGGGCAGTGATCGGTATGAAATTACTTCATCCCACGTGTTCTTTGGACACTACATGTGATTAATCAGGAGTGTATGACTGCCAGAAGACTTGAGGCTCCTGTCAAAATGGTCTTTAATTTATCTGAACATAAGCAAACACAAAACTACAGCAAATATCCACAGTGTTTATTTGTATAAAGAAGAGCAATGTTTGATGAGATCACAAAAACATAGAGTAATACAATCATAGAATGTTGTGAGTTTGGAAGGGATTGTAAAGATCCCCTAATTCCAACCCCACTGCCATGGGCAGGGAACCTTCCACATCTATTTAAAAAAAAAAAACCAACAGCCTATTATGTTTGCCATAGCTCACTCCAGCTTTAAAAATTTGGAAAGTAATACAGGATTAAGTACCTCATGCCATTTACTTTATATTTATTGTCTTTTTAAAAATATCTATTCTATCAAGAATGTTAAGCATGTCAATACAAATCATCTAGCTGGCTTGGAGAATATTTATTGAAGAATACTATTTTTTCCTTTAATTATTTTCTATATATACATAGAAAAAAAATCAGAGCTTCAATAAGATTATGCAATTACTTACAGTGCTGAATTTTTTTAAAGTGTCAGTTGAGGAAAAGGATAGCCTCTGAAACTGGGGCTGGGAGAATGAGATCTGCTGAGAGGTAGAGAAACATGAAGTGGGGATGCAAATACAGCAACTGAGGGGGGTTCTCTTCCTTAAAAACTGAATCATCCCAGTTTCTTTTTGTTTCTGAGCTGTCCTGATCCAACAGGCAGCAAGCTGAATGAGGCCAGCTATGAAATCTGCCAAGTCCTACAACTGGTTTATGATCATCTTATGCGCCCTTAATTTCTTGAGTTAAACTAGAGACAAACACTCAATTTTCACAGCTCCTCTGCCCAGCTCTCCCTCCTCACATCCAGTGGCTGTTGCAGTCAGGTCTCACAGGTGACTCACAAAACAAGCTGGAAGGAAGGTGAGAGCTGAAAAAGAGGTGAGTAGTAGCAGGAGACTGCAGGAGATCTGAAGGCAGCAGCAGTCTGATGGTGAGGCTCACGCCAAGGTTTCAGTGATTAATGGGAGAGAAGATGAGCTGGCACAGGGCTGTGAGAGAGTCCTGCTCTTCCCTTCCCAAAATGTTTCTAAGGCCATCTTCCACACTGCATCCTGAAACCTTCTCCCCATTCCATCTCTGTATATTTTCTTTTTTGACTACTCTGGCTTGTCTAATATATTCAAATTTCCAAAATAATGCTCTTTCTAGTAGTGATGCCTGCCTCTGGCATATCTTAGGCTGTCAAATTTCCTCAAGTAAAGCCTGTCATGTATTTTTGCAAGAAAAAAATATGCTAAAAAATAGCGGGAGGGGGAAAACATTAAAATAAAGTTAAATTACAGCTATGGAAGAAAACATTCTATGACTTCTTTAATACAGAGATGTCACTGCCCTTTAAAAACTCTTCTTTCTGCATGCTTGTAATGCCCACTATAAAAATCAGGTCTGTATGAAATAAGACATACATATAAGTCATATGACAGCCTTATAGACATGGCATAAAAAATGAGATCACCTCAACCTTGATGAGATCCAGGATATGAAGAACAGACACCCCATATCACAGGATCACAGGATTGTTATGGTTGGAAAAGACATTTTAGATCTTGAGTCCAACCCTCAACTCAGCACCATCACCACTCTCATCATTAAGCCATGTCCTCAAGTGACACATTCACAAGGTTTTGGAACATTTCTAGGGATGGTGACTCTGCCACATCCCTGGGAAATCTCTTCCAATGCTTTACAACCCTTTCAATGAAAAAACAAATCCTAATATCTTATCCAAGCCTCCCTTGATGTAACTTGTGGCTGTTTCCTCTTGTCCTGTCACTTGTTACCTGGGAGAAGAGGCCAACCCCCTCCTCACCACAGGCACACCATTCCCTATCTTTTCCTAAATCCACCCCAAAGTCCCATCTGCACAATGACAGGTGGGAACACAACTTAGGGACTCAGAGGAAGGGGCACCCTGTCCAGCCACTCTCCCAGATGTTTTTTGTACATCCAGGTGCCAGCAACTGGAGAGGCTGGGACCCAGGGGCAGCTGCTGGGAAAGATGAATATCTCTGCTCCACTGCTGGAGGGATCCACCTTGTATGGATTTAGATGTCTAAATTATCATGGAGTGGGGCTCCATCCTGCTCATCCAGAGAGGGCTGTGGTGCTGTGTGCTCAGTGGGTGCTCTGAGTGTGTGTGACCTGTGTATCAGGCAGGCACATCTGTGCATGGAAGGGGTCCAGGGGTGCTCTGCTCACCTGTGCCCACAGGAGTGCACAGTCAGTCTCACTCCTGCTTGGACCTGGGCATGTGGAGTTGTGCCAGTCTTGCCTCTCTGGGGCTGTCACTCTGGCAGAATATATTCTCCTAGCACATTAAACATATCTAGTGGATGTTCTGATCCTGCTGCCTGGAGATGTTTAGGATAAAGCATTAATTTGGAGAGAAAACAGAGTGTTTTGTGAGAGGAGGGGGAAAGATCTCTTTGTGTCAACAGATCTCTGGCACAGTCATAGAGTCACTGAATATGAATCAACTCACAAATCACTGTTGATGCCCTTATCTACAAGTGTCACATCAGCTCAAAATTGTGTTTGGATACTGCAGCTGCCTATCTGTCTGTCTAGATGTCAGATGTCAAAATATCATCAATTTTTTGTCAAAAGGGGCTGGCAGCTGCCACAGTGGAGGTCTCTGATCTAAAAATACTCCCACATCTTGTGAAATATATCAAACATTTCCCTTCAGACTAATTGGAAGCAGAAGTCAAATCCTTTATGTCATAGCATTTCCAGTGAGGCAGGGAAGCTGCTGCCCAAGGAACCTGTGGTTTATTCAGAACTTGCTTTGGACCACAAATGGGTTTCTCCATCTTCCAGCCTGAAGGATTTACAAAAGAATCTTTTAGCAGGAAAGAGTGAAACAAAACTTCCTGTTGAGTTTAGAGATCCCAAAGACATGGGGAATTTTAAGAAAGGAATTTCCATTTCACTGAGATCTTTAACAACATTTTTTGCCTTTTCATTGTGTTGTTTCCTGCCTATGGTGAAATGAACATGGTTTTGTTCATTTACATTCCTTCCTTCCTTCCTT